>RJWJ010000004.1:500064-543871 GCA_004363605.1 Indri indri | reverse complement strand
AGGCAGTGAGCTGAGGACGTGGAGGCGAAATCCGGAGGTCAGGTTCGGAGCAGACACTCCTCACTTCCACAGCATGCCCTGGGCCAGCACCAGGCACGTGACTGCTGCCTCCCCGCAGGGCAGGTGGAAGGAGGCTCCTGTGGGCCCAGTGAGAGCAGCCTGGATTGGTGAGGCCTGTGGGCCACGTGATTATCTTTGGGGAGCTAAACTTCCCCCTTTCTGCTCTGTTCCAAACTGAGAGAAGCTTTTCTATTGACACTGGGCTGTTACTTGCCCTGAACCCCTGGGGCTCAACCTCTGTGGTCTGGACTCATTATCCTCTCTCTGCCTCCCTTTCCAGCCTTGGTCCAGCCCTTGAAATTCTTCTGAGGTTCAACACTCTGGTATTCAGCCCAGCAGGGTCTTCCAGCTCAGGACCTGACTCATAGCAGTTACAGCTTTCACCTTCGTAAACCTTCTAACTAGGGAAACAGTAGGTTTTATTTTTCCAGAATTTGATACACAACTGTATCTCTTTCCTCCAGTTAAAAAACTTTATTTTCAATTGACAGATAATTGTATTTATTTGTAGGGTACAGTGTGATGTTTTGATATATACATACAATGCGGAATAACAAACCGCCATTTAAAACCTGCTCCTTACGTATGGGGAGTATGTACCTTACATTGCTCCTTATACTGCAAAATTAAGAGGGACCTTTGTCATTTAAAGCATAGATATCTGCTTCCAAGAGCCAAGTGACATCATCTTGGAAATAAAATAATATCCAAAGTAGGTTTTTAAAACAGCTTTATAGAGGTATAATTTATATAACATTAAATTCGTGTTTTAACTTTGCACTTCAATTATCTTTAGAAAATATACAATCTAATTTTAGAACATTGTCATCTCCTTAAAGGATGCCTCCTTCATGACCATTTGCAGTCGATCCCTGTCCCCACCCTCAGCCCCAAGCAACCACTAATCTGCTTTGTTCCTGGCACCGTTAATCAAAATAGCCAAAAAGTGTAAGCAATCCAAATGTTCATCAACTGGCGACTAGATAAACTTGCTATATTCATACAAAAGAATACAATTCAGCAGAGACAAATAACCAAGAGACAAACAGAAAACTGGAATACTAATACAAGCTACACAACATGGGTGGACCTCAGACAACATTAGGCACACGTTGTGCTAAGTGAGAGAAGTCAGATGCGAAAGACCCTATATTATAGAATTCCACTTCATGAAATGTTCAGAAAAGGCAAATCTAAAGTCGATTTTTATTGTAGTTTCCCATCAGGCAGCTACTTCTACTTTCTGTTTTAGGAGGCTGAACTTCTCCTGTGTCTTGGATGCTTTGGGCTAATTCTCTTTAAAATAAGCATAGCTCATTTGTCACTGTGTGGATTTGCATTGCCACTTTGTTTACTAAGGAAAGCAATTCAGAAGCCAAGAAGGAGATGGTGGCTTTTCTTGAGCCACATTCAAAAGAGAAACCATCCTCTGGCTCATGAGACTTCTACCTGCCTCTTGTTTGATTCACTCCTCCATGGCTCATTTGGAACCAAGCTCCATTTTTACTATGTTGGAAAATATGTACAGCGTCTGCGGGGACCTGGTGGTGGGTGGGAATGTTTAAGCCGATCATTTGTTTTAAACATAAGCCATTTGTAATTCGTGATTCATCTATTGCTAGAAGGTACTTGGCATCCTTTACATATACCATGACTCAAACTGTGACAACAGTCGTGGCTCAGAAGGCAAAAAAATAATCGGAGTTTTGTTCATCAGTATTATCACACATTCCACATTTTTGGAAAGGAAGATAATACCATCTTAGCCTATTTAAGACCAGCATCCTAGAAAGAGGGCTGGTGTGCTGACAGAAGCAAAACGAAGACAGGCCAAAAAATTAATGTTTTAAAAATGAGCAGGGAAATAAATGTCTCCTAGACTTCTGTGGTTATTTTTATGGATCGCATTTTTATTTTCTTTTTTGCATTTTTTTCTGTTTAGAAGCTATTATATACTAATCAAGAAAAAGTTGGAAAATAGAAAAAAATATATATGTAAGAAAACAAATCCTCTCGTAATTCCCACTGTCTAGAAACTTGCTCTCCTTCTGGTGGGTCCCCTTTGTACCTTTTTTTCCCTATGTATATGTGAGTACTCAGATACTTAATTGGGCTCAAACTGTGTCACTTGACATTTTATTGTAGACATTTTTCTCCATGTCATTAAACATGCCTCAGGAAGATAAACTTTACGGTCTACAGTAGCCCCACACTTTTGGGAAGGCCATTACCCTTACCATCCCCCGACTATTAGACACTGATATTGTTTTAGTATTTTTTTCCATCGTAGTTAAAAGCTGCGATGAATATTTATGGGTAGAGACAGTTGAGCACATCTCCACCATTGACAGCTCTTAAAAGTAAAACAGTAAAATCTCAACCTTAGGACAGCTCTTAAAAGTAAAATAATTGGCTCAAGGTGCTACCGAAAGTTTGGCACTTGTCCCTGAGGCCGCCTCAGAAGAATGAGGACAAGTGGTTTGAGGAGAAGGAAAGGGAAGTTTATTAATTTGCTGGTAAATGAGGAGAATGTCAGACTCTCATCGCAAAGTACCATTGTCCTAACTATACTCAGAAATACAGAGCTTTTCAAAGGGGATTTTAGCTTCAGGGTATTGCTATTTAACTATAGTGGATAGTTCTGATCAACCCCGTCTCCAGGGAAGACAGTCTCGTGACCTCTGCCTGGAAAGTTCTGTTGAATCATCTCCTGTGGTACAGGAATCAGACATTCCCCTGCCCTTCCAACCACTGGCCTTGGTCAGGGATGCAGGTTTTTATCCCAAAAAGAGTGTGTGTGACGTAAAGAGACAGCTCGTAAAACACGTTACCCTTTTCAGACCGTTCCCTTTGTTATAAAGGTGTAGACAATATGAAGGATCGAAGTTGTTGCTGTTGACTTCTCTACCTTATTAACTATTAGGTAGTTCTGTGCTCTTAGAAACAGTGAATAAGAACTGCCGTAGTGCATAGACATGTGTTGACCATTGGTATGGCGTTCATGGACTTTTGTTCAGAAAGTTGTCAGGAAAATCTCTTCTTTGCCAAGTGGTGTGGTCCAGCTTTCATTGAAGCATGCTCATAATAAAGTCATTAAAATGGCCCCCCCTCTTTTAAAACATTTCTGCAACCACTATGAAGAATAACATTCAGAATATTTACGTGGACCAAACATAATCGACATCCCTGGAGAAGCTCTGGTTCACCTGCCCACTCTCACGCTGCTGCTGAGATGCTCACGGCCCTTGGTAAGAGGTGTTTGTGCCTCTGCTTTTTCAGTTTTTAGTTATGGGTCTTGCCATAGGTTTCTTCTGGGTCCTCATCTGTGGCCTTTTTGCTCATCATGGTCTGGTGACCTCATAGGTGCTGGTGATATCTACAGTGCATCTTTTCAGGAGGGGCTTAGAATCTTCCTTCTCTCCATCCATGAAATGCTTCTCCAGTTAAGTCACTTTCCTTGCACAACATCAATAGGTGTTGCTTCTTTTAGGTGAGCTCTGTCTTATCGACATGCTCAGGGAACATAACTTTGTGTTTTTGTTTAGTAAGACACACTTCTCTGAAGCTAAACCTAAGTTGCAGAGGTGTCAGGTTATTGCTAAATTAGTTCCCTAGTAGAGTGTCATAATATTAATACTCTCCAAGTCTTATTAAAATGAAGTTAGGTATTACTTTTCAGGTAATATTATTAATAGTTCAAGTTGCACTCAGTATAGGGTGGATGGATGGGTGAATAGATGGATAGATGGATGGATGGATGGATGAGTGGATGGATGGGTGAATAGATGGATGGATGGATGGGTGGATGGACAGGTGGGTGGATGGGTGAATAGATGGATGGATGGATGGGTGGATGGATGAGTGGATGGATGGGTGAATAGATGGATGGATGGATGGGTGGATGGATGGGTGGGTGGATGGGTGAATAGATGGATAGATGGATGGATGGATGAGTAGATGGATGGATGAATAGATGGATGGATGGATGGGTGGATGGGTACATAGAAAAACAGATGTAGAGATGGATGGATGAATAGTAGTTTCTAGGTTCCACTATGTATATCCTACTTTAGGCACTGAGAAAAAAATAGTTAATAGTTGAGCCTTTGAGTTTATGTCACCACCAATTCCATGGAACTTGAATTTTAATCAGAGTTTTACCAATGCTTATCCCCCCAAATCATTGCTTTTCTTGCCTTACCAATTAGGCTTAGATGCAACGGTGATGTCACTCATAGCTGCTATTTGCTGTTAATTCTGGCGGAAATATCAAGTTCACTATTAATGTCAATATTTAATGCACAATAAGAATCAAATGAAGACAGTGATCTACACATATGCATTACTTCTTTAAAAAAATTTTTAATGACTAGGAATGTACCGTAGTATAGATGATTCTTGAATTTAATGCAATATACGTATCTCTGTCCTTTTGTGGACCAAAGCCTTTGGTCCTTTTGATAACGAGTCAGGCACAGGGCAGAGTGGTAGAGTGGTTACGGGAGAGGGCCCTGGAGTCAGCTTTCTAATTCGAATGACAGCTCTGCCCTTTGATGGTCCTGTGACCACAGATCATTGTCCTTCCTTTTGCACAGTAGAGTTACTAACACTCGGAAGGTGGGTTTGGTATGAGATTAAAGAATGCACCGTACCTAAATCCTGAACAGTGCTGTCCCACGGTGACTGCTAATGAAGGTTCCATGGTAATGCGTTATTATCTGTCATCATCATCATTTTCATTATTATTAAATAGTGGCAGTTGGGATGGAATAGAAAGCAAGTGCTCAGGAAATATGGTGAGTTCGTAAGTTTTCTATCGGTGCCCAAAATGATCACAAACTTGGTGGCTTAACACAATGGAAATTTATTCTCTCGCAGTTCTAGATGACAGAAGTGAGTGCCACTGGGCTGGAAGCAAGGTGTCAGCAGGGTCTCACTCCTCCCGGAAGTTCTAGAGCTCCACCTGTTCTTCCTCTTCTAGCTTCTAGTGGCTGCCGGGCTTCACTGGCTTATAGCCTCATCCCTCCCTTCTATGCCTCGGTCTTCATGTCACCTTCTCCCCTTCTGTGTCAGATATCCTCCCACTTCTCTCTCATAAGGACACTTGTGATAGCATTTAGCACCCACCTGGGTAATCCACGCTCATCGCCCCTCTCAAGATCCTTAACTTAATCGCACCTGCAAAGACCTTTTTTCCTTATAAGTTAATATTTACAGGCTACAGGGATTAGGACCTGATATCTCTGGGTGGCTGTTATTCCGCCTAATACAGTGGGTTAGAAATAAAACTTGATTTTCCATTTTACGAGAACGTGGGCCTAGTCTCAAAGGTTTTATCATGCCGTGTATGTAACTGATGCCAGTATCAGTGGTGGAGGGGTGTTTTCTGAATAGTGTCTTTTGTTTTCTGTGGGTTCATTGCCCTTTTCCCCCATTAGTATTTTAGTAAACCTTATTTTATGAATAAAAATGCCTGCAGCCAAAAGCACTTATTGATCATCTTTGGATCAATATGTAATATTTGTATCTCACTGAATCTTCATGCCGTATTTCAGGTTTTGCCTCTCTGTCAATTTTGAAATGATCTGTGATAATTCCATATTGGGAAGACCCAGGTCTTCTTTACTGACTTAATTTCTTCTTCTTGTTCCCTGAAAAGCCTTTCTTATCACCCCAGGGATTACGGAAGGATGATTTTCACTGATGAGGCATAATATAGTCAGTCGATGATATATTTGTTGTAAAAAAAACTCTCTTTCCATTGTAGTCCAAACTTAAATTTCCCTCTTGTTCATTTGCTTTCTGTATTTTCGAGTGCACTTAAAAATACATTTGCAGTCACGATTGCCTGGGTAAGTTATAAATCCTAGATATTAGAATTTTTATGCTTTAGAAATAATAAATGAGGGCTTACCAATTAAAGATAAAAAATTACTTGGATGGGGATAGTAGAATATTTTATCAGTATTATTAAAATTTAAGGGCAGCTGAAATGCCACAGGAATCTTTGTACAACATTTTAGTTTAAAAAGTTGGCTTAGGGATGAGTTACATTCTTTTCTTCAATTTTACATCAAACAGGATATTATATAAATTTTTTAGAAAAGAGCAGAACTCTTGTTGAATCAAATACAGAGCTTTTCTCCAGTTGTAGCCATGTGATTTTTACCCTTTATATTTGGAAATCACTTTTTTTTGTGCATCTTGGGTCTATAATAATTATAGTTGTCACCTTCTCGAAATAATGTGAATACCACACGTGGAATAAATAACCTCATGTGATTTATTATAAATCCAAGGGTTTTTAAAGCATCCATATTTAATTATTGGCACATCTGCTATCTATGTGTAAGAGTACAATTCATGGATAATCACAATAGATTTTTTTAGTCTAATTTTTGTTTTTCTCTATTTTCTTCATTTTTTTTTTTTTTTAAAGTTCATTATTTTTCACAGCTCTCTGCTGCTCTGGGTTTTTTCTCTGTAGGTCATTGTGACTTCTTCGCAGCATCATCACAATTCTCCGTAGCTTCATAAATAACCTCTCTGGAAACTGACGATTGCTAGAGGAGAGCACAGGATTTTAGGTAGGCCCTAAAAATGTATGTGCATAAAATAAAATAAAAGATCGCCTTCTCAAAAGATGATCCCATTAAGAGAGGCAGAATTCTGTATCCTGCACAAACACAATTGCTGCCTAAGCAGTGAGCATTTTTAAGCAGTCATTTGTGAAATGATGTGGACTTAATGGCAGATTAAAACAACTACCTGCTGGGCTGTTTCAAAAAACAAAACCCTCCAATTAAGATGGATCCATGAGAATGTGAAATCAATCCACCATAACACTGAGCACTTTCTATGTGAAGGACAGTCCGCTAGAGACGCGAAGGGGGAACAGAAGAGTTGGGTATCCTCTCTGTGCTTGAGAATTGTAGCGTCTAGAGCAGTGGTTTTCCATAAGGGGCAGTTTTGCATCCCAGAGGACATTTGACCATATCTGGAGAGGTTTTTAGTTGTGGCAACTATGGAACGGTATACCGGCGTCTAGTGGGTGGAGTCCAGAGGTGGTGCTAAACAGTTTGCAGTGCACAGTACAGGTTTCCCCACAAAGAACTATCTGGCCCCAAACGTTAGTAGCGTTGAGGTTGCCAAATGCTGGTGTAGAGTAAGCGGCAAAGCACATGTAGAAAGAGTTTCAATATTTCAAGGCAGTCGTGATAGGGACCAGTATATTTATAGGGGTTCATAGGAAGGAAGAGATTCTTGTGGGTTATGTTGGGGTGGATGCGAAGGTCAGATCTCACGCTTGGAGTTAGGAAAGTTGATTTGCCTTGGAGGATGGGCAGAGAGAGAGCGCAAGAGCATTTCACAAAGAGAAATGGCAACACAAGAATGAGCCTCCTTTCTTAACTGCTAGTCTGGCGCACACGGACTCTGAGCAGTCAGACCAGAAACGCACCGTCACACGTGGTCTCGCATACAGGTCTCATGTCACCTGCCGGACAGCCGCTTTCTCGCGGGTCACTTAGTAGTCCAGTCTTGCCAGAACTAACTCTGGGGTAAACCAGATGGGTTTATCTCCCTGAAGCCCTTGAACAGCAAACAGACGTCACCTGATACGTGGAGTGGGCTGTGAAACCACCAAAACCTTTGTAATGAAGGAGTTTCTAAGAAAATTCTTCACCCCACTTCTATGCACTTTGTTGGCACATTTATTAAAAGGATATTAAGCATATAATTGAATCTTTGCACAGGGCTATCCTGTGGCAGTTATAGGGCAAAGCCCGTGACTGTGGCTTTTGACAAATACCTCTTCTAAATAAATCGGATATTTCTCATATCAGCCATTGGTGGTGACAGGGCAGGGGAAAAACCTGATGATGAAGGCAGTATTTTGAGGAGTTTAATTTAGGGGCAATATGCAGAATGATTAGGAATGAGAAGAAACAAAACAGGAAGACCTTTTTAATTACTTGGGTATGGGCAGTGGGATCAGAAATTGAGGCATGTTAGAGGTGTGATTATTAAAGAATCAGTACGATCTAATCTCCCTCATCTTCCATTAAGTGATTTGACAAAAGGGGATCAGTCTATGGATGGACAGAAATAATCACATAAAATACCTCGCCCATGGGGAAGTGGTTTTGAACTTAAGAGTTATATGCTAAAGGTGTGATTATTAAAGCATCAGTAAAATCTAATCTCTTTCATTTTCCATTAACCGATTTAATAAAAAAAGTAGTTAACATTATGGATTGAAGGGAATAATTCACATAAAACACTTGGCCCAGTGGAGGAATGATTTTGAAACCAATAACTGGCGTGTTCCACTGCTGCCAAGAGCTGGCTGGTGCAGATTCACCTTTGAATTCTTCATTACCATGACGATGATAATAAATTGCATAGACTTCCAGAAGTTGTGGGGACTTCCACATCCATAAGGATTATATGACATAGTGCATGTAAACATTGAGAATGTTGCCTGGAATCTGATAAGTGCTCCATAAATGAATATAATAAATATTACTTATAATGTTTATCCAGTATATGAATTCCAATAGAGAAATTAAAGTTAACCTCGGCATGTTGAGGATATATCACTTGAGTAATAAAAGTACATAAAGAAAGACATATAAGGAGTAAGTTTTGAGGTGAGAGGTGGAGTGGACCCAATTTTGCGTGTCCAGAGTTTTATATTAAAAAAGCACACATCAAAGCAAAATGCTTAGTAGGCATTTGAAGAATGCAACATCCGAGAGACCATATCTGTGTAGAGTGAGAATTTGAGTAAGAAAGAGTAGCAGAAAGTTGCCACATCTACTTTTTAAGTCTGTATCATTTATTTTGTGTTTTTCTAACTTCACTGGGGTCTAGGAGTGGCCATGAAACCCAACTGCAGCCAATGCAAATGTATCAGTCAGCGATTGCCACCACGGTGCTGGTAACAAACTACCATAAAATATAGTTGCTCAGGTGTTTTTCTTACTCGTCGATCCATGAGTTAGCAGCAATGTGAGTGCAACGTGGATAGGGCTACTGGATTGCAGACTCCTAGCTGCAGGATGAGTTCAGATCTGCCCCACGTGTCTTTCATCCTCCTGGGACCAGAGACTTCCTGGAGCATGTTCTTCTCATGGTGAATTACAGATGGACCTGAGTGCAAGGCCAATTGTGAAAGCACCTTTTAAGCTTCTGTGCACACCACATCCTCTACCACCTCGTTGGCCAAAGCATGTTACATGGCCAAACCCAAGGTCAAGCGTCAACACAGCCACCTCAAGGCCAAGGTAGGGGTGTGATTTTGAATACTGCTTTAGAACAGTGAGAGTCAGACCAATGATTTGCTTTACCACAGAGACATAAATGGAAACTTACTGAGCAGAAGCGATTTGGGGGAAAGCTTGTGTGTTTATGAAAAATGAGACAGAAGCCACTGGCACTGCTTCCTGGCCCTTTCTCAAGCCTCCTGTGTGGATCTGTGGACAGGATTGTGGCAGCCATTGTGTGGTCGTGTTGCAAAGGCCAGGCGCAGCACGGAGACACAGCCATAATGTTGTCCAGCCATGGAAGCAAGGGCAGAAACTGCCTGTCTCCAGATTTATTGATATTGAAGCCCGGAAGCTATGCGTCTGTTACTCACAGTGCAAAGCGATAGTAAGGACATGGTAAGGGTACCGGAGGGAGAAGAGGAGGAATTGCAGCTGCACCATGGGTTTCACCCACATTTGGAGTACCAGAGCTGCACAGTGCCTGGCGTGTAACATGCACTCTAGAAATGTTTGTTGTCTTGAATTGATTTGGAGTCAGAGAGGCTGTGTTCCCTGCTAGACTTTATATCTATTATTCCACTGCCAGTCCTTTCTCCTTTGCTCCCATCCCAGAGAAACCTGTATCACCACCGGCATAATAATGACATTTTATTATCACGATCTGAAACCCTAGGGTGGATCTCCAGCTGTTCTAAATAGAGCAGGTTTCTGTCAAAGAGATTTCACTTAGGACTGAGCATGACTATTCAAACCATTGCCACCTGGGGAGAAAGTCTTTATTTACCATTCTTCCTGGTTGTCAGTCTCTAGCTAGGTATGTACTCATTATTTTTTTTTCTGCCTTCATCTTCTCTCATATTCACACACACACGAAAAGTTTGTGTTACTGCAGGATGATCCAATGTCAGCGAGGAAATTCTTCTCTCTTTGGTCATTGTACAGTTAAATTCTTAGACGAATGTTATTTCCCTCTTATGCAGTTGGATAACATCCCATGCCATGTTAAATTGTAGAACTGCCTTTGAAATTGAAGGCAGTGAGAAAATTTTAGTATGAGTATTGTCTTTGTGTGTGTAACTTTGTGCTTATTGCTTATGGTGTGATAAGGCACGAGTGCTGCAGTTGTACTTGTGGTTGCTCCTTGTTGTGATGGGACATTGCCAATTAGAATCTCAGTGGCACACAAGTTTTCTTGGAGAGGAATGGAACGGACGGGTCACTAACACTGCCTTTAGTTCAATCTTTCTAATACTGGTTTTTTTTTTCAGACAAATAATGAGGACATGCCTGTCTTGTCTCTTGGCACCAAAACCCTTTGAAATGTATTTCAGAATCTATTATAGTTGGGGTGACTGACACGTAAGATTCTTGTGAGAAATACTTGGTATCCTGTGGGGTAGAAAGTCTGAATTTTAGGATTTCATTGCCCATTGCAATTTAATAAATAAAAGTTAGGGAGGCTTGCATAGGCTTGCAAACTTTTTGTTTTCCCAGAGAAAAGCATAAGGCAAAAATTGCTGTTTATTATCATGATAATTTTATGAAATAAAGTGAATTTAATCCACTAAAAATAGTAAGCATATCATAACGGAGTGGCCTTTTTGTGGATTTGTGAATATTGGCTGGCCCAAGGGGTGGACTGTAGTGGCAGTGCACAGATCTGCATAACATCCATTTTATTCCTCTGCCCTTGCATAGCAGCCAGGAGGCAAAAGAGTGCTGAGATGAATTCTGGGAGTAGCATCTTATTAATCTAAGCAGTGGTCAGCAAACTTTTTCTATAAAGAGCCAAGTTTTTCATTCTGTGGGCCATCCAGTCCCTTTTGCAACTAGTTATCATTTCTTTACAAAATTTACTTACAAAGTTTATTTACAAAAGTGATCTGAGCTTGGATTTGGGTCATAATTTTCCAAACCCCCAATCTAAACTGCACATGGTAATTCTTCAGGAGCTCAAACCTCTGCCACCCCGAGCTGTGGCCCTCTTCTGGCCCACAGAGGTTGGTTTAGGAACAGGGAACTAACACAGTGTGCACTGAGGAGACACGAATGTCACTTTCTATAGGCAGCTAATTAAAGTTTTATTATTTTGGAGAGGGCCACAGGCAGATACTTCCCTGCACTACAGTGGAAATGTCCTTGCATGGGTGTGACGGCCTTAACTGCTGCAGCCACCTAATCACCTGCCTGGAAAGAAAGCCAGTGCAGGTGAGGAAAGGATCAAAGTACAGAGAAACAGAGAGAAATTAAAGATCTGATGGATGGTGTAAACACTGGAGTGTGCAGGGTTTACCATTCCATGAGCCAACAGATTTCATGACTGTGTAGTCAGGTTCGAGTTGGGCTTCCTGTTATTGCATGTGTCTCAGCTGATGGAGGAGGAAACAGAACCCCTGGGAATAGATATTACTGGGGATTTAAAGAAGTGGGAAGCAGAGAATAGATGAGAAGAGACAGGGCGACAGAGAAGGAGAGATTCTGGACCCTCTGCAGTAAAAGTATTGAGGTAATCTCCAGTGGCAGGTGCAAGAATCCCTTTCAAGAGCTAGGGTATTAAACATTTGATTTCAATTCATAAGGTGCATATCCACGATGCAAAACCCTTCTGCAACTCCAAACTTTAGTACAGTCTGATGCTCTCACCAAAGCTTTCTTGGAGTGGTCGCAGATAAAACAAGGCTAAGATGCTGAGTTCCATCCTTGGGTGAGCTAGACCAAGATGAAAGGGAACCCCCATGGGAAGGAAGGGTGAGAGTTTAGGGGCTAGAGAATTAAAGTCAAAAATGACTATTGGGTGTGTAAATTCCTGAGAATTTATGGATATCGTTGGAAGGACCCTAACAACACAAAAAAATGCATGACAGTTACCTTTAAAACTCAGAAGACGGTTCACCTTATTTCCCATGTTGATTATATATTTAAAATGATTGGGAATAACAACTGTGTCTACCACGCAATATCAGATCCCCTTTGCTATGGTTTGAATATGTCTCCTCCATAACTCAGGTGTTGTCAATGTGATAGTATTAAAAGGTAGGGCCTTTAAGAGGTGATTGGGCTACGAGGGATCCTCCTTCATGAATGTGATTAAGGACCTTACAAAAGAGGCTTCATACAGCATTTGGGTCTCTCGCCCTCCTGCCTTCTGCCATGTGAGGACACGGTGTTCCCACCCTCTGGAGGTTGCAGTCTTCGCCCAACAGCTGAACATGCCGGCACCTCAATCTTGGACTTCCCAGCCTCCAAAACTGTGAGGAATGCATTTCTGTTCTTTATTAATTACTCAGTTTCAGGTATCCTGTTACAGCAGCACAAAATGGACTAAGACACCTTCTAAGAGGAGTGAGCTTTAAAATATTCAACAGCATTTGGATAAAAGACATAGGCAAGTTTTCTTTAAGAATTTTTTATATAGTCTGCTTTCCTTAATTATCTAGTTTCCTTCCCAGCACCATGATTAAATATTTTCTTCTTCTTCTTTTTTTTTGTTTCCTTTGTAGAGAAGTTTTGCTCTTGCTCAGGCTGGTCTCAAACTTCTGGCCTTAAGCGATCCTCCCACCTTGGTCTCCCAAAGTTCTGGGATTACAGGTGTGAGCCACTGTGCCCAGCCTGAAATATTTTCTTCTAAACACATAGCGAGAGCAGTAATTTAGTTGGTGGTAAGTCAAATATTTCTAATAAGAACATAAGATGGATGCCTATAACTTTTGAATTAGCAGCTGTAAGTAATTTTAAAAATTTTTGGAGATGATTTTGGACTTTCAGAAGAGGTGCAAAGTAGTATAGAGAATTTCTGTATAGCATTCACTTATCTCTGAATATTATCTCTGAATACTATCACTTATCTCTTACATACCGTAATACAGTAATCATCAAAACTAATAAATTCATACAGGACCATGCTGTTAACTGAAATCTGTACTTCATTAGGATTTTACCAGTTTTTACGCTGATCCTTTTACTGTTTTCCTCTTCCAGGATCCAATTCATTATCCCATATTGTTTTTACTTGTCTTATCACCTTATGTCTTAGATCATTTGAGTTGCTATAACAAAATACCTTAGGTTGGGTAGCTTTTAAACAACAGAAACTTATCTCTCACAGTTCTGGAGGCTGTTGCTACTAATACCCACAGCAGCCACCCCTCACTTTTTCTTGAAAGCATTTCTGGGGTATGAGGATGCATGCTTTTGACATAGGGGGGGCCAGTGAAGAGCAGAGAGGAGGACAAGGAGGTCTGGGGTCATCGTGTGAGACAGCTTGTTCCTCCTGAAAATTTCTTTTTTTTAAAAATTTATTAGAACCGCTACACTTCATCTCACAGAAATGCATTTTATAATTTTACATTCTACTTTGTGATTTATCCATGTATGTCCTAATATAACAATGAAGAGCACCCCAATAAAAAAAAATCTTCACGTTCCACCAATGTATCAGGAGTGAGTGGGCACCAAGTTTGTCCTGGATCTCCGGGACAGCCTCGCCAACCCACTCAAGTGTGTGCATCAGCTTAGCAAGAAGTTCAGCACACACAAGCCACATCTAGAAGGCGGGTCAAAATGTGGGGTTCTAGACTCTGCTTTGAGACAGAGGCTTCATATGTCTGTGGTGGGCTTAGGAGTCTCCACTCTTAAGAGGCCACATGGTGAGAATGAGGTAAGCCCACTCGTCCATGTGGACCACCTCTAGTGCTCTGTGGACCACCTTTGGAGAAACGCCATGCTGGATGATGATGTGTGAAATCCTCAGTCCAACCTCCTTCTCTTCATCTCAGGCCACTCCTTATACCCAGCACACCCCAACCCCAGCCTCCATGGGTGACCTCTAGGACCTGCTGCATTGGCCTTCCATTCTTGGTGTGTCTGACAACGTTGTCCCATTGGCTGGTGATATGTTCCCACCTTGTCCAGGGGAGCATCACTGCCCAAGCTTGTAAGGCTCAACTCAGTGGTGCGTATCCTTCCCTATGGGCACTGAACAGAGGGTGGTGGTTTCCATGGTGGGGAGCTCTTGAGGTCAAGGGTTCCTGGGGCCAGTCTACCTCCTGACATTTACTAGCTGTGTGAGTTTGAACAAGTTCATTGATCTCTCTGAGATTATTTCCTCCTCTGTAAAAAAAACAAAAAACTACAAAAAAAAAAAAAAAAAAAAACCAAGGGGGGGTTACCTATCTCTATAGGATGACTGTGGGATTAAATGAGACAATACTTATAATATGCCCAGGATGGAGTTAATAGCCAACTAATGTTTTTATTTTTAAATAATTTTATTTACTTGATTTTTTCATCTGCTAGTCTGTGAGCTTCTTGATAGTGAGGAAGACTCCTCAATAATTTGTGTATCTATTACTTATCACAGAGCCTAGCGTCTAAAAGGTACACACACGCACACACACACACACACACACACATATGCATACATGCCTACATTTTTAAAGGAGCTCTCTACATACCGGAAATTCTTGAATCGACAAATGAATTTTAAGAATTCCCTAATCCTTTTCCTTGATGTTTTTGCCGTTTTTCTCATTGGAGTTAATCTCTGAAGACATAATACCCTGCCTTGAAGCCACTTTCCCACATTGGCTATCCGTGGCACCCAGGCTCACGACATCTACTCTCCGTTAATGACTGACAGCGGGTGGTGATGCGCTGAGTCAGCAGCCCAGGCTCACGGGCTCTTCCCTCGCTGGAGAGGGGAGAGTAACTCTATCTTTTCAGTTAATGGGAAGAAAAGGCCAAGGGACCCTTGTTTTTCATTCTGCAGGATTGCAGAAAGTGACCTGTGTGGCTGTGTATGTGTGTGTGTGTGTGTGTGTGTATAAAAATATCCTCTCTGATTAAAGAACCAAAAGCTACTGCCAATAAACTTTAGGATAAGTAAATGAGCTATTAGTTAAAAATACTGAAAAAACCACAGATAGAAAAATAAAGCTGTTTTTCAGCAGCCCTCAAAAATTAACTATTGGAAATATGTAAATCACTGTTTTTCCTTAGAGAATACTAGCATTAGTAACACACTGGCTATTGGAAAAATCTTTGCTATAACTTACAGAGATACTTTGGAAGCATTATAAAATGGTAGGAGATTCCTCAAAAGGCCAAACGTAGAATTACCATATGATCTAGCAATTCCATTCCTAGGAATATACCCAAAGGAACTGAAGACAAGGGATTGGACGGGTTTGTACGCCAATGTTCGTTGCAGCATTATTTGCAATAGCCATGGGGTGAAAATAACCTAAAAGTCCATTCATGGGTGATGGATAAACAAGATATGGAGTATACAGACAATGGAAAATTATTCATCCACAAAATGAGATGAAGTTCTGACATGCACTAGACCATGGCCGAGCCTTAAAAACGTTATGCTAAGTGAAATAAACTACTATAAAAGAACAAATATTATATGATTCCACTTCTAGGAGGCACTAAAAGAGTCAAACTCATAGAGACAGAAAGTAGAACAGAGGTCGCCAGGGGCTGGGGTGGGAGCAACAGAGTTACTGTTTGAAGAGTACAGAGTATCAGTTTGGGACGTGATACAGTTAGAGAAAATGATAGCTGTGATGGATACCCAACATTGTCAAAGGATTAATACTAAACGCCCCTGAACTCCACACTTAAAAATAGTAAAAAGGTAAATTTTATGTTAGGTATATTTTACCACAAGAAAAAATACAAGAAAAAAAGAATAAACAGCCAAAAAAAAAAAAAAAAAAAATTTGGAGGAGAAGCCAGGCTCCCCCTTGGTCACCAAGGCGAGTTCCCTTTATGAGATGCTCTGTGGTTTCCAGCTGCCCTTGAGCTGGGAACTGGGGACTCGCAGGCCACCACTGGCCCCTAGAGGTGTTTTGTTTGAACCACCGTTGAAGTTTGTATTATTTGTCAACATTTTAATATGAGGTATTTGGCATCAGAAACTAAAACTTTTCATGTGATTCCCATTGCTCTTAAAAACCGGATGGTCCACCTATGCAGGCTCCGCATTCCCTTGTGCTAACCTGTGCCCTCTAAGGGAGCCTGTGCCACTCGGTCCCCTTGGGTGCCTGGGCCCCCTGGCTGCTTGGAGCGACAGCCCCAGCTGAAAGTTTTCACCCTGTCTCTGAGTGGATCTTGTCTTTGTACTGAGCTCTCAGAGGGGTTTGATTATTCTTATGCAGATGAACCCACCTTGGTGGCCTCTGAGGATTGGCCCCTTGGTTGTTTGTTTCTCACTACCTGTTAGCTCCAGAGCCCACTGCAGCCAAACTCAGTTGTTTTATGCTTCCAGTTATTTTTCAAATAGTCCAAACATGCTGATGTTTAGCCATTTAGGACCTGCCTGCTTTGGGTACCTTGCAAAACCTTACCAGTGGTTACCCAGAGGTGAGATGGGGCCTTGGAGCTATAAGGTCCCCAGGTTGCTCCAACCCTTTGAGCTCTCTGGCCCAGAGACTCGCTACCAGCCGCTGAATACCATCACCTAGACAGGCAACCCCTCCTGGGAGGAGTTTCCTGGCCACTCCCTGTTCCCTCCTGTATCCAGGCCTCTTCATAAAGCCCATGGATGGGCTCATCACCCTGTCCAAATGCCACCCAGCAGAGCTTGCTGTGTATCATTGCCTCTTAAGGTCATGTCTTCTTCCTTGATCAGCTCCCAAATCCCTCAAACTCCCTATAATTATTGCCATTTTTTTCCTTCTCTGATAGTACAAATATAATTCACTGGATGGAAGACAGAGAATGAGAAAAGGTGAGTCTCCTTACAGAAGCCTCCCTCTCCTTATACAGATAGGAAAAGCATAGAATAGGCTCTGAGGATACTTGTGTTTTTGGCCCCTGGGTAGGCCTCCCAAGAATCAGCCTCATTTCCATGTGCACTTGGATATCTCATGAGGGGCTTTAAACCGAGGATAACACTTGAGTAGATAAACAACGTGGATGGCGGGTGGCTGGACTGGGCTGCGCAGCGGTGAAGGAGTAAATCTGTGGGAAGCGTGTACCCGGAGCAGATTTGACCGAGGTTCTGAATCCAAAGGGACAAGGCTGGAGGAGCTGGTCACAGTCAGAGGAGATGTGTACCTCACCTGGGTTGTTGGTCTCGGTTGATCAGGCCTTGCAGGAAATAGGATAATGCAGTTATCGTCCATGGCCAGCTCACTGTGGGACGTTCCCACAGATCAGTGGCAAAGGGTCGGTCGGTGATTTTCTTCCCCATTATGCTGTGAGTTGCACAAACCTTCCTACTGATGCTGCTGGAGAGAGACTTTATAAAGGATTACGAGACTGCTATTTAAAAAAGTGATTTCCAGTTAAGTAACTTTCAGCATTACAATGATAAAGCTATAAAAATGGGGAGCAGCCCTCCATAATAATTGCTTCCCAAGGAGCTTAGTGTGATTGTCTTATAAACAACTTTAACTTCGTTCTGTTTTTTCTCCCCCACGACAAATGAGAAAAGAATTCTGCGATTCATTGAACAGTCAGATTTTCAATATGGTGTTTACTCGCCTTTTCCCTTCCTGCTTCAGCCAGGAAATCGAATACAAGGGATTAAATACCCTGTTTGAGATGTAATGGAGAATTACACAGAAAAAGGAAAGTTCACCAATAAATGAGAAAGACCTCATTCAGAGTTTCCGGATGGTACTTGAGAATGCCAACAGGTTGGGCACAGGTGACCTCACCTGCTCAGGCCAGTGGTGTCGGTCCTCCCTCACCTGCCTTCTGGTGCCATGAGATTCCTTTTCTGACAGTCCTCATAGCTAATGGTGGCCATGCATCGAACGTTTTCTGTGTGCCAGGGCCAGTGCCGCTTACCCGTTATTTTATGTAAACTTTACGTGAAGTGTACACAAACAAAGACAGTAAAATAATGTGCCAGCATCGCAGAGACAGTGTGTGGTAGAATCAAGTTCCAAACCGTCTTCCACAGGACTTCAGGCCACAGTCCAAGTCAGCACGCGTGTGCACTCCCAGAACGAGTCCTCCGGCCTGCCTTTACTCAATAAGCACATTCGGGGTCTGGCTCCTCCGTGGGTTTCAACTAGAACAGGTTCTTTGTGTTTTGAGTTTTTGTTGTTTTTCACCAGAGCTCTCCAAAGGCATAACATTCACTTAGTAGTTAGTCAACATGTGTGTATGTCAAGGGTCTCCTAGAGACCAGGTGCTGAGCTAGGAGCTGGAGAAAGGACGGGGCACTAAAGACAATGCCCTGCCCGCACGGAGTCTGCATTCTCAGGAGAATCCGGACTGCAAAGAAGTGAGCACTTCAGAAACAGGTTACACCTTCTGCCGGGTACTAGGGCAAAAATCAGCATGGTCATGAGATAGAAAACAAGAGAGAAGTGCCCACTGAGATAGGATGGCCAGGGAAGACTCTGAAAATACGGTGCTTCTGTTCAAACCTGGAAAGAGGGAAGGACCAGGCGGTGCCAACAGCTATGGGAACAGCATTCTAGGAGAGGGAACAGCTAGTGCAAAGGCCTTGAGGTAGGAACAAGTTTGACCTCTTTGGGAAACCAAAAAGAGGCCAGTGTGGCTTGCATGGAGTAAGGCCACCTTAGGTGAGAGTCAGTAGTTTGGCTTGGAAGAGCAGAACAAACATATTCGATCTCTCGGATTCTTTTCTCTCTTTCGCCTTCTAAAAAAGTTTTCTCTTTCTGCATGGGTTTTGTCCTGTTCCACCTTACTCAAGCACCTGTTCCAGTTGCCATTCATTTAAAAAATTGCTCTCTGTTGATTTGGGCCTTTTAATTCAAGCGATCTTTGAGCATTATATGCCAGGCCCTGGGGTAGGCGAGGCAGGGACTCGAAAGATGTGAAGTGATGTGTCTGTGGGCCCTAGAAACGCGGAGCTTTGAATTCTGAAAGTGAAAATTAATTTGACCTTGCAGAAATGAGTGGCGGGTTCGGTGGTGGTAAACCTCTGAAGAAGATTCATGTGGGACCTTTTCAAATAATTCTGTTCTCCAGTCAATTTTAAACCACCCTGCATTCTAGCAAGGACAGTTTATGGCTTTGTTCACATCATAGATTTAGAAATCAAGACCTAAGAAAGGTCACACCATTAAATAAATGTTCAACATTCAGGCAGGGATGGGATGTTAATAACAAATTCTCAGTTGAGTGACATTAACTGGCTACCTTTGTAACACCTTTGGTTTGCATTTGTAAAACCTAAAAATATTTTTTTCTCTATTTTTGATGATAAAAAAGGAAGTTTTTGACCTCAGCATTTTCTCACTGCAGAGAATTGTATAAGGGAAGCACACACTGATTAATATTCCTGAGGGTACCAGAAATGGTTTATTTTATTTTATTTTTGAGACAGAGTCTCGCTCTGTCACCCAGCCTAGAGCGCAGTAGCATCATTATAGCTCACTGCAACTTCAAACTCCTGGGCTTAAGTGATCCTCCTGCATCAGCCTCCTGAGTAGCTGGGTCTGCAGGCATGCACCATGATGCCTGGCTGATTTTTCTATTTTTCTCCCTCTTGCTCAGGCTGGTCTTGGACTCCTGAGCTCAAGCAATCCTCCTGCCTCAGCCTCCTAGAGTGGTAGGATTACAGGCATGAGCCACTGCACCCGGCCCAGAAATGTATTTTAGGTCCTCTGAAGTCTAGTGTTGGTCAAATTTTAATGTGTCTAAGGATAGTCTCGAGTCGTGCTGTCTAATAGAGTAGCCACTAGTCACACGTGGCTTCTGAACACTTGAAATGTGGCTGGATGAAATTGAGGAGCACTCTACATTTCTGCTGTATACTACATACATGCTTTTGAAGACTTAGTATGAAAAAATAATGTAAAATATCTCACTAATTTTTATATGAATTACACAGTGAAATGAGAATCATTGGATATATTGGGTTAAATTCAATACATTATGAATTTAATTTTATTTGTTCATTTTCATTTCTTTAGAAAAATGCAACTACTAGAAAATTTAAAATAATGTTTTTGTTGTACTGTATTACTCTAAAAAGACTTCTGGCCAGGCACGGTGGCTCCCACCACTGTGAGTAATCCTAGCACTCTGGGAGGCTGAGACAGGAGGATTGCTTAAGGCCAGGAGTTTGAGACTGGTCCAAGCAACAAAGGGAGACCCCATCTCTACAAAAAATAGAAAATTAGCTGAGCATGGTAGGGCGTGCCTATAGTCCCAGCTACTTGGGAGGCTGAGGCAGGAGGATCGCTTGAGCCTGGGAGTTTGAGGTTACTGTGAGCTATGATGATGCCACTGTACTCTAGCCTGGGCAACAGAGGCGACCCTGTCCCAAAAAAGAAAAAAAAATGGGCCGAAATAAATACATTTTTATATAAAGGACAGTGGAGGAAATTAAGGGACATAATCCAAGGTGAAAGGAAGTGATAGCAGAAGGAAGCTCCTGCCTGAAGAAGTAAAAATAGTTGAAATGGTAAATACCTTGGTAAATATGACTGTGGATTCTTCTACTTCTCCTAATTTATTTGAAAGGTGACAATTTGAAAAATAATAATAAAATTTTATTATGGGGTTTGATAAGTGTGTCAATATAAAATCTATGACAAGTAAAATGCAAATGTGTGGCATGGCATGGGAAATAAAATCTTATTGTAATATTATGGCTTTTATATTTTAACGGAAGCCACGTAATAGGAACTCGAAGGAGACTGGGATAAGTTATGGATACATATTGTTTTTCCTGCAATGATTTAAAAAATGAATAGAGTATAGCTTGAAAAATAAAGGAATGTAAATATAATGCTAAAAATAATTTGCTTAATCAAAAAGAAGTTAAGAAATGAGGAATAATGTGAAAAGATTGAACTGGAAAACTAGAATACACATGGAAAAATGTTTGCCTAAAATACAACCATATAAATAATTGCATCAAAGGTAAGTGGACTAAACAGTCCACGTAAAGGGCAGAGATTGTCAGACTAGGTTAACACATTGACTACCACACTAGCAAAAAAATTTTTTTCCCTGGGGCTGTGGTATTTTATTAAAACAAAATGATCCTTTCTAATTTGTTATTTTTTATTGTTTTCTGTGCGTGAGTTATATGCAACACAATCCACGTTTTTAGAATTGAATTGTCAATATTAATTGTAACAGTAAC
This sequence comes from Indri indri, assembly GCA_004363605.1. Classification (NCBI taxonomy): domain Eukaryota; kingdom Metazoa; phylum Chordata; class Mammalia; order Primates; family Indriidae; genus Indri; species Indri indri. The sequence continues at coordinate 522,457 of RJWJ010000004.1, read as the reverse complement.
AACATCAATAAGTAAGAATTTCGTGAACCAACTACAGAGTTTTGCTTCATGTGGCCCCGGGATCCAAACTAGCCTGAGTTAGATACAATTCACATGGCAATCAACGTGTTAAAAAGGCAAGAACCAGTTATTTGTTGATTACAAGAGACTCACTTTAAATATAGATACACAGATTGATTGAACATAAAAGGATGGAATACTGTATCCCACGTGAACAGCAAGTCTAAGAAAGCTGGTGTGTCTGTATTACAGTCAGACAAAGTAGACTTCAGGACAAGGAGTATTATTAGAAGGGAAAAGAGACATTTCATAATGAGAAAACAGTTAATTCATGAGGAAGATATGACAACCCTAAATATATATGCCACTAATAAATAGCTGCAAAATACATGAAGCAGAAGTTGAAACACTAAAGCAAGTAATAGACAAATCTGCAACCACAGTTTCAGACACATTTGTAATCAACAACTTTCTCTGATAAAAAATGTGTGAAACTAGATCAGCAGTGATGCATGTGTTGATGTGGGCAAATCTCAAATACGTTATGAAAAGCATTGAGTCTAGACACAGAAGCGTATGTACTATACCTTTTCATTTCATATGATGTTCAAGAATAGACAAGACAAATTAATGCTGAGAGAGTTCAGAACAGTCATTGCCTTTAGGGGTTTGGGGCCTCACTGGGAAGGGACACCGGAGAACTACATGAGGTGACAGAAATGCTCTACCTTTGATTGATGTGTTTGTATGCAGGTATTCATCTTTACCAAAACTCTTCAAATCTTTGTGAGCCTAAGACCTGTGCATTGCGCCATAAGCACGTTCTATCTCAATTCACAAAAACATCACCTTAAAAAGAATACACTAAAGGAGAGGTCAGCAAACCCTGGCCCGGGGCCACAATCCATCCGCCACCTGTTTTTATAGATAAAATGTGATTGGTATCCTGCCATACTGATTTATCTATGTATCGTCTATGGCTGCTATGGCACTACAATAACACAGCTAAGTAGCTGAGGTAGAGACTGAATAGCAGGTGAAGGCTAAAACATTTATTATCTGACTCTTTCTAGGAAGTTTGCTAACCCTGGCTCCAGAGTCATTGTTTAAATGCAGCTTCTGAAATACACCGTCGGAGATTCTGGTCCAAAACGCCTGGAGCAGAGGGCAGGATCTACACTCGAGTCCACTCCCCAGATGACATGAAAGTAGATGAAACTGGGTGGACAGAGGGTCCTGAACACTGAATGGCATCTTTCAAGATTGACCAGATCACTATGTAGCTGCTCTCTTTGGTCCTACACTTATTTTACTGACGAATCTAATTGAATCGTGCCGGAGTTATCAAAACCCCTTCCCTCCTCGCCAGTCTTCTGTGGAAAGTGAGAAAAGTTCATTCTCACCTTAGTTTTGTAATCACCCTTCATAAATGCGGAGAGGCTCCCATGTGCCGGCATCATTGACACATTCTGCAGCCGCTCTCTGGCTCTCTGTAGGTGATTGTTTGAGAAGTTAAAGCTAGGATGAAGGAAAAATTCACAAAACGCTTTCCGTGCACGTCTAGCGGATAATGACACTTAAGAAGCTTTGCTTAAAACTGATCTGGCTTCATGACGATATGAGCTTGCTCTTTAATTAGTTTTTAGGAGCATATATTGTTTAGTATGATTATTTTATTTTTGCCAAATAGAAGCTTAACACGCTTTAGTTCACCAAGGAGCCAGATGTACTTTATACCAGTTTTTAACTGGCAATTGAGGAAGAAGAAAATGTCTTACTGACCTGGAAACTTTTTCCCCATGGGTAGTTTGTGACTTTAAGATGTAACGATTGTGGGGGATTCTTTTGGCAGCAACATCAATGCTCAGCACATATTCCATTTGCACGTCTGTATTCCCAGCACCCTTGTAGACGGGCGAATCTCTGCCACTAGTTTTGCCCAGTGAAATACAAGACTTCTAAGTCATTCTTCCCCCGTAGAGGCATGCATTCCCATAGTTACCACGGGGACAAAATGAAGCAGCTTGGCTTCCTGAACTAGTTGTATCTGAGCGGGAAATTAGTATTTGTTGTGTTCATTCACTGAGGACAGTGGGGTTTGTTACTGTGGCAGAGCATCCTCTCACCTGACTAATATGGGCTCCTCGGGATAGATTCAGTTATGCATTGGAGAAAGCCCCGTGGCGACATGCATGCACCATTTCAAGTAAGTGAAAGCCGCATGGACTGCCAGTTATCAGAGGAAGGACACACGACTGTCTATGTGCGAGGAAAAAGTTAGGTCTCTTTCTTCAAGCATATAAAAATAAATTCCAGTTGGTTCAAAGAACCAACATATATATGGATATAAACATGAGCATACCCATACATGGTATGTGAAAAATAGGCAATAGAATACCATTGCTTTCCAAGAGGTCTCTGCTGTGCATTTTATTGTGAGATATATATATATATATATATATATATATATATATATATATATATATATAATTTATTTATTTATTTATTTTTGGAGAGAGAGAGAACGCCTCAAAGGATGCCAGTTTTTAGCCACCACATCATTTAAAAATGTCTTCTCTGGAGGTGTTGAGTTGAGAGAGAGAACGCCTATGGTGGCAGGGGCTCATTTTTCCCTAGGGCTTTTCTCTCTAGCAAGATGGGCCATTACATCAGTTGTCGTATCAGACATCTCCTGTGTGACAAGACTCACCTGATTGCTCACCTGCCCTGCAGAGTTGATTGTGCCACCTTTGCAGGTGTGGCTATTATTGGCTTTCATGGTGGATTCTCTTTCTAGAATGTGAACTTCAGAGGCAGAGCCTGCCTTATTCATTTCTTTCTCTCTCTCTCTCTCTCTCTCTCTCTCTCTCTCTCTCTCTCTCTCTCTCTCTATATATATATATATATATATATATATATCTGTAACTATATCTTGTTATCTCCAGTGTCTATCAGACACATGGCGGGCATTGAACGTGGGTTTCTGAATGGATAAATGAATGCCATGATTCCGCCACCCACACTCCCTGCCTCGTAGGATGTCACCATCTCTGTTGCACCACCCTGATCTAAGCTAGTGCTGGTCAATCCTGCCTTGACTGCTGAGATAACCACGCATTTACTCGTACTCCTCGCCATTGAATCTGGGGAGATCTTTCAAACGTTCAAATATAATTTCGCTTCCTACCTGAAACCTTTCGGTGGCTTCCCATTACTCTTTAAACGAAAACCCCAGCCCTTAATGTGGGCTGCAGGATCCCGTCTCCACGTCCTCACCTTGTTCACACTGTGAGATCTCTTTCTCACAGTTGCTAAAACTGCAGGCTCTTACTCTGCTGTAGGGTCTTTTTCTGGGCTTTGCATCATGCCTCATGTGCCCCAGACCATGGTTCACACACACAGAAACATGCATACACACACATGCACACATGCACACATGCTTGCTTACCTAGTCTAGCTCCAACTTATTGTTTAGACCCCAGCTTAAATTAGGAGGCATTTTTCTCTTATAATTTGTCATTTCTTACAGTATTAAACATGGCTGTTTGCAGCACCTGTCATGGTTGCGGTTTTCCATGTACTTCTATGATGATCTGTTGCAGGTCTGCAAGCAGCTGGCAAAGAGGGTTTTAGCTTAGCCTTGCACCCCAAGAGCCTCTCCCAGTATCTGGCAGATATTTGCTCAAGAAATAATCTTGTGTAAATGGATGTCTTGTTAGGGGTATTGTAACAGCTCACTACTAACCGGGGAGGCGTAATGAGTGCTACCCATGCCCATGAGTTCAGGGAAACTCAAAGCAGGTTGCACAAGTGGTAGGCACCAGAGACACGACATCATTTCTGCCCTACTCAGAAGGTCTGGTCTGGGGCAGGCGGGGATGGGGTGGAGGTGACTAACTGGGAGCCGTCTCCACTCCCTGTGGCCCAGCCATCTTTGCACTTGAACCTACAGTATTTTTTATGTGTGTGGAGGGGCCCCTTCCCTGGCACCTTTCCTTAGGCACAACATGATGGGTTTTCAGAAGCCATGGGTCCGTCTGACTGGCTGAGTATTCAGAAATGGATCCTTTGGCTAAATCTGGAAAACATCCCAGTGTACCAACTGACAGAAGAGTTTTTCATCTGCAAAATGGGCATTCTGAGTTAAAACGACTCGTTCTTTGTTGTAAAGCATCAGCTTCAATTTGAGAGTCTCTGGGCTTCGTTCCAATAGGACCATGAGATGACAACTTGCCAGGAGCTCGGTGCAGGGATTTTGTTGTTGTCGTTGATGCTGCTGCTGTATTTTGCATTTTGTTTGTTTTAATGAGGAAGAGTGTTGGGAGCATATAAACATTTGCCACTTTCCTCCTGAATGCATCATCACGCTGAGACCAATGGGAGAGATGATTGCGTCAGCAGGATAAAGTGTGAAGATGGGGGTATTTGTTGGATGTTTGGATAAAGCATCAGTCTGTATGTTCAGAGTGTAAATCTACATGCTGAAAGAAATCATTGCATTTAAATGGGAGGACATCAGGATATGTGAAGGAAACGTGGACACTGTCAGCGAATCGGATGCTGGTTAATCATAAGGGATGAAAGCAGGGGAGGGGAGATTTAAACAACTAAAACTCAGAAGTGTGGCTGAAGGCAGCAGGAGGACTTTGGGCAAGGACACTTTTTTGATCTTTTAGACAGTTACTTTAGGTACTGTGTTGCCCAGATGGTTGCTAAGAGGACAGTGATAAACTGTTAGAGGAAGTCATGTGAAAGTAAGAGCTGGAGAGGTGGAGGTGACATGTCCTTGCATCCCCAGCAGAGGCATGTGTCCTGCCCTCCTCCGGTGGTGCCACCACCATGCTGGCACCCTTGATGTCCAAACTTGGCTTTGTCTTTATACAACCTTCCCTGAATGCACCCCACAATCCCAGTTAAGCCCTACTGCTGGTCAGCATGTGCCACGTGCCTCGGATGTTCTGGAGCAGGAAAAAAGTTGAGAACCGCTGATATTAATATAATCACAGGGGAAAAAACCCATAGAGCATTGCAGTGATGAGGGCTTATGCTTCAATTTGTCACGATGTCTATTTTTTGACCATACTTCAGATTCCCTGGAAACTACCTGTTATTATGAATGCCTGAGTTCTATGCATTTCTTCAGAGCTCAGGTCTAAACTAATTTAATGTAAATTACACATTTGCAAGTAATATTCCAGAAAAACTTTTATGGGGCCCACAAAGACAAAATGCACAAAAGTAAATGATGATGTGTTTTATTCATAAGGGAGCATTTCTCTTCAAAATTCTCATACAGCCCCCAAAATACCTCATGCATCACAAGCCGACACTTGTACGGCTGGCTTTCCATACACAGAGAAGTACTGTTCCTTTTAATCAAGGAAGTTTATTTCGTGGTGAAACCTTTTGTATAATATTGAAAAATAGTTGTGTTCCTTGGAAGCTATTTCAGTTTTCTAAAATGATCATTTTTAATCATTCGCCTAGCAAAACAATTTACCAGGCAGTGGAGGATAACGAACCATAAAGTTTAATTTGCCTTTTTTAATTGAGTTGTTAATTAGTACCCCTCCACCGTTGGAAACTCCCAACTTGCTTTTTTGTTTTGCTTCTGATCCGAGACATTTTGAAAAAACCTAATCTATCATATTTCCTCTATCCAGGTACTTTCATGAATCACATCAATAGGTGATTATTTTCTAAATCCGTTGAAGCTTCAACAGATGCATACAAATTTTGTCAGGGGTAAATAATTAGATAGGAAATACAGAGTGTTGTTGATAAAGATATCTGCCATTTATTGAACACCTACTATGTGCCAGACACGGTTCGAAGTGCTGAACATACATCCTTTATTCTTCACAGCATTTTGATATGCAAACATGTACCTCCATGTTATACACATGTATTATAAACTGAGGTTCCGTTATATTAAGCACTTTTTCCGGCGACATCCAACTTATCAGACTAGAGTGAAGCTTCAGTCCAAGGCAAAACAGTTAGTGCCCTCATAGGTCATTCTTTTAACCCTAAGCTCGATTCCAGATCCTTGGTGCCAAACAGACCTACATATGAATTCTGGTTCTATTGTTAATACTGATGTTTGATTAACAACGCACAATTCACGGCCCATTTCATGGGTGTGCGACTTGTGCAGTCCGTACTTGGCTTCATGGTCTGCTGTTGCCGTCCCGGCATTCTGAGTGATTTTTTGAAGAAGGGGTCCCACATTCTTATTTTGCCTTGGTCTTGCAATGGATGTAGCCAGTCCTGGTATCATTATTGCTTTAACGTCTCCAGGGTCTTAGAGGGCTGAAGTCGCGGGCTTTACCAGCTTAGCCTGGGCTGCCATGGGCTGGCTCTGCTCGTAAAGGCTCTGCTCCCCTGCTCGTGCGGGAGCATTCTGCTCCCTGCTGCTGTAGGATTTATGGCATTTTTGTTTCTTCAAAGCCAGCAAGGGGAGAGAGCAGCACAAGGGCAAGTCTACCGGCAAGGCGGGATCGGTATCGGGTAACGCAATTACAGGAATAGCAGCCTGCCCTTCGCCTTGGTGTCTTCGTTAGGAGCAATCTCAGGGCTTGCCTGCACTCGGGGAGGGGATAATAGGCAGGTGTGCATATCCAGAGACAGGGAATGAGGGGACCAGCTTGGAGTCCGTTTGCCACCGTTATCGTGTATTATTATTATTAGTGTAGTTATTGTTCTTATTGCTGTTACTCCTGTCGTTATTGCTAGCAATTTCGTAGAGCTTCCTGTGTTCCAGGCTCTGTTTTCAACGCCTCATGTGCATTCATTTACATGTTCAGCTGGGGACCAAGGTTCTGAGGACCGACTCCAAGGTCACTTCCCTTCCGCTCACCGAAATTCATAGTTTTCAGGATAACTGAGCATGAGGCAACCGTTCCTGTTCTCCTGAGTGACATGATTGTTTCAGGAAGTAAAAAAGCGTTAACATAAATGATTAGAAACATGGAATTGAGTGTCGCACATACCCAGGTGAGAGCCCACCTCCGCTGCTTTCTGGTTGTGTGGTCTTGCCCACGTCACACCCACAGCTCTTCATCTGGGATGCTCCCTCCTGCGGGTGTTAAGGCCGCTCCAAGATCAGGATTGCTTACGGCATGCTGGCTCAGCAAGGTCCAGCCAGGGCCAAGTGGTGCTTTCATGTCTGAGATCCTGTTACCCTTCGGAATCCCAAGAGCTCACTTGTCTCAGGCTCTGTACAGAGTTTGAAACAAGAAAACGCGATGGAGAAACCCAACAGTTATCTCCAAGCTTGTCACCACCAATGTAGCTGCTTTCTTCTCTCGCTGTTCATGATGTAGGTTGACTGGGCCACGCCGCCTTTCCCACCCACTCTTTCTGGCTCTTTTCCTCTTCCTCTTTGTCATTCTCTTTGCTTTTATTCTTCTGTGTGTATCTGTTTGTATTTCTCCTTTCCCCGCCTGCCCCATTCCCCATTCTTATCCTACCCAATATCATGTCAGCGATTCTCCCTTCTCAGGTGGGAGAAGGCCAAGTGGGAAGGACCAAGGGGATAATTGAATAGGATCTTACCACTCTCCTCTCCTAGCAGGTGTATCTGGAAGGCTCCTCAAAGATGGTGTTGATGAGGCTGGAGGAAGCAACGACGTCTCTCAAGCTTCAGCTGGGAAAAATGCAGAGATGGAATTGTGCTACTTTGTCTTCCAAAATGGTCTCCCCCCCCCCACCCCTCGCGTTTTCCCTTCCACTTCCCCGGGTGCATTTTGCTGCAGAAGAGAATCAGGTCTTACCAGTCTCTGTGCAACTACTACCGTCTGATAATTTGTGAACTTCTAAGTCCCTTTGTTGGAAATGCTTCTACCTCCTTCTTCGGTGCAGCCTGTGGCAGGATCATTCCTTCACGTTCCCAAGCATCCTCTGTGCATTTGGTTGGGCACTCATTTTTTTTGGTGGGGAAGCAATAATTAAGCAAAAAAAAAAAAAAAAAAAAAAAAAAATTGTGGCCCCATTCTTGATCCTGACTCCTTCTGCCTATCTAGAACTTTTGTCTCTTAATTCTCCCCTTTCTCAAGGATAGGATTAATCTGTTCCTTCTAGTGCATCTCCCCTTTTGGCCCATGAGCACCTCCTCCTGTAAAGAAGACATCTGTATTAGAGTCTTTCACCTCTTCGAGCTGTGTTTCCTTCTCCCTTCTGAACAAAGAGCAGCCCGTGGCTTGGTTTCTTACTTATAGTCACCTGTATCCTTTTTTCAACCCCTTTTAATCTGAGTGCTGCAGAAATAACCTTCTGAGGTCACCAGGGGCCCTTCTGTGGTCAGTGCCTATTCTCAGCTCTCACAGTGCTCAGCTCCTGCAGCATCCGAGGGCGCTGACCCACCTGCCAACTCCAATCTCTGCCTTTCATGCCCTTTATGAGACTGGGGCCATGTGTCGCTTTTGACCTATTCTTAGTTCTCTGTCTGCATTCTGACGGGGCCTCCCTCGGGCACAGCTAAAGGCGGGCGGTGCTCTGGAATGTGCTCCTGAGCTTGTGTCCTGCTCTACCTGGCTGCATCCCCATTCTGCATCTTGGTCAGTCACCTTGGACAGCGCTTTCGGACTGGGTACCTGCTAAATGTCAGCCTCTGTTCTCCGTGCCCTCTGCATGTAAACCCCGCTAATCCTCCCTAATGCCTTATGCGATAAAAATGACTGTTACTATTTTGCAGGAGGAAAAACTGAAGAACGGAGAGCCTGTTTCTTGCTGTGAAATCTCTGGGCATCGCCCTGACTGCACTCATACTTTTTGTCTGGGATGTCTACTTGTCGCTGGTCTGCTGCCTCCGGGTTATCTGTTAGGGACGCTCACTCAAAACAGAACTCACCTCCACTAATCTCCTCCCTTTGCTCAGCCTCTGCACGCCCTGGTTTTGCTCATGCACTGCCAGGTTTCACTCGCCACCTCCTGTGTCACTTTAGTGACTTCCTGTCTCTCCCTGCTTGTCCCGTAGGTGACTAAGCCCTGTTCGTTTCACTCCCGAATATCTCCCCTTCCCGCTGATTCCTTCCAACTCCAATGCTCTTTGGAGCCCTCTTGACTTCTCTTACTGTAATAGTACAATATTAATTAATTTTGTATTAATTAATAGCTTTAAAATTAATTTTATTTTTCTCAATTATGCAGTTATTATATACTGCTTCATCTGGCAAAATGGTAGAAGGAAAGTTTTTAAAAGTATATCTGTGATCGGATCACCTGGAATCCAAAGGCCTTTTTGCTGCTGGTTTCTCTCCTCTCATACCTCTCCATCTCTGATTAATTCCTCTAAAAACCAGCTTTTCCGTATAACTCCCTTTATCGATTCTTATTGCTGCTACAAAAAAGCCAACTCATTAGACAAACGCTCAAAGCTTTCCAGGATCTCTCTAGAAGGTAGGTTGCAGGAGGACAATGACTGTGCCTTGATTATGAGGGTATCACAGCACAGAAATGAATGCCAGGAACAGAGTTAGCCAAGCTCATTGGCTGAGGGAATGAGCGAATGAATGAAGGAGTGAATGAATGAATGAGTTTGAATGGATGAGTGAATGAATGGATGAGTGAATGAATGAATGAGTGAATGAATGAGTGAATGAATGAATGAGTGAATGATGAATTCATTCCCCTTCACTAGTCCCTGGTTTCATCTGGACCAAATCACTGCCTTTTCCCCAAATTGTTCCGCCTTTTCCACTTCTTCCCACTTGCTGTTGGCAACTGACACCTACTCCTGCCCAGCTCTTTCCATTTGTAGATTTTATCTGTCATTCAAGAGGCAGCTCATTTCTCAGGACTTCCTCCAAACTTCCCTGATGTCCTGTGGCTGGAAGGAATTCTCCCCTCGCCTGTTACTCTTGAAGCACTCTTTTCATTATCAATCCTTTCTGCCATGTCCTGAGAATGGTAGTGCTATTTTTTTTTTTTTTTTGGCTTGGCTCATGGTAATTATTTAGTAAATATTTTTAAGTGAGTTAATTAAATAAGTATTTGGGATAACAGAGCTGAAGTTAGAACCCCAAAAGCCCCATTTACTTCTGTGTCTGGGCCACACTTGGTGCCAAGATTTCCCTCTTAAAATTTTTATTTACAAATGCTCTTCAGAAAGAACATGAGAGAGAAGGGAGCTGTCACCGAGGGCATTGAAAAGTTGAATTGCAGGTTTCCATGGAAACAGAGTTGAGAGCGGAGTTTTCTGTACATGAATGTTTTAATGAAAACACATTCTTAGCCATTATGGATGGGTTTGTGTACCAGATGAGAAGTGCTTTCTCTTAACTTACCATTATCTTCATACGTGAGGTTGATGGTCTGAAGTATTATTTCATCAAATCACTCTACGTTATCGTGGTTTCCTTGCAGGAGGTGATCCCAATGCTAACAGAGTGAAGGCCACCCTTATTTGTGGAAGAAAATGTTTCTATAGACTTGCTCTTCCTCCCTTTCCTATTGAGACACGGCCTCTTTATTTTTAGCCAAAGGACACTCACTGTACGCATCCAAGTGACTCTCTTCTTTCTTTAAGGGTGATAATTGTCCCAAATCATGCGTGTATCCTACGCACTGTTGACAATTATTAAATAGTTCTAAGGATTCAAGGTTGGTGCTGGTGATAGTGGTGATTGATAGTGATGTGGGAGAGTTCGAAGTTTGCGCCCAAACTCTGAAAACACAGACGACTGTGCACCTGGCACTTTGGGTTTGTACCAGTTCCAAGGCACACGTTCCTGGAGTGTGGATCAGTGAGTCACGCTGCAGACTGTGGCCATAACAATGCCATGCGCTACACGTGCTAGGGCCATCATTGGGCAATTATTGGTTCTGCTTGCAATATCCTGTGAAAGATAATTTATCCCATCTTGTCCCTTCCCAGAGATGGTCATCCTACTTAGAGTTCATGGCAAGTTTGAGATACCATTTTGGTTACCTCTTGAAGATCTCTTTTAGTACAGAGATCTAACTCATCCTTCTCCTCAAATACCTTTTAGTAGGAAATCTCCCAATAAACCTGTTAAAAGCATAATGAAAACCTCATTCAGTCTTCTGTCAGGCTTTGGAGCTGTAAGTGGCTTCTAATTTGAACAAGATTGGAATAGCATTGAAGAATTACGGTAACTAAGTGAAACACTCATTGGGTTTTCAATTTTCTGATAGCATCCCATGTGGTTTCTTGTAATTCGTCTGTAGCCAAGGGAGGTGACACATGCCAAGGCTCACACTGGAGCTTCTGCCCACGTCAGCGTTCCATCTGGAAGCACGATGCTGTCACCTTTTCTCATGGGGAGGGGCAGACAGGGGCCTGTGTTTGGCCTTGATGGATAGTCCATTATGCACAGCCCTCTGAACAACGGGCACATAACTTCTAACCGCTCAGACAGACGTTTTTGACCCTTGACATTTGACTTCACGTATTTATTGGAACAAATCGTGACTCAATCCTTCCATGCAAGTGCTTGACAGAATATACAGTCTGTCCTCCTGTGGTCTCTGTTACCCGTTGAGTTTATTTGTGTACTGATATGTGAATTCCCTGTTGGAGGAGCCAAGAGAAAGAGCGTCCTGGCTGTGAACCAGTGAGATAAGACCTTCAGTTTTCTTTTGCATATTTCATTTTATCCACAGTTCTTGTTTTCCTGCTGAAACGATCCATTTTCCCTATCAGAGAACCTAAATGTTTTCTTTTAATCTGAAAATGGGAGTCTTTTGTGCCTTACCCATAGTGTTTCCAAGGTTTATGACATAGGTCTGTTTAAAACCTCAGAGGGAAAAAAAGCCAGTAATAAAATTACAAATAGACTAATCACACTTTGCAAAGGAAAAAGAAATAGTAGGCAGCAGGTTTTATAATCTTTAGAATAATTAATGGTGTGGCTGCCCTTTGCATGTGGCCCTGACGAGACCGTCCTACTCCTGGGGCAAGTATTGTGGCTTATTTTTCACCTGAGCCAGGATGAATTTGCACTAATCCAGCTACATACTCTCCTGGGGTCTCCTTTGTGACCGAAAGCATTTATTTGTGGTGTAGCAGGGTTGAGATTAAGACGATAGTCTAAGGCTGCATACAGAATCCAGCCAAGTAAGTGGCTTTACGTGCGGATCAAGCTGGGTCCTAACTGTGGTGCTGGAGAATCCGATAGCACCTTTCCAAATCTTCGTTTCACCCATATAACAACCACAAATGCTTACTGAATTCCTGCAGGGAGCAAAACCCTTGGTCTGGTGCTGTGTGAGGGGCTGAGGGCAGGAGTGTCCAGGAAAGACTCAGTTTAGCATGGCAGGGACTTCCTGGGTGCTCACGGCAAGTGTGAATCGGTGCTTCTTTTGAAAACATCCTGAAAACAATATGATTTGAGTCTTTTCATTTTGATTTGTCTAATTGGCAGCGATTGAAAAAATAAGTCGTGATCAGACTCTGAAATTCTAGATCGGATGTTTTGCACGTCAACACTATTGACATTTGGCGCTGTTGGGCTGGGAAGCCTAGTAGGTGCTCACGGCGCGGGTGGAGAGAGATTTCTCATGCACAGATTGAAATACAAAAATAAAATTTATTTTATCCTCTCAGAAGGGTAGAGAGAATGAGAGAGTGAAGGACAGAGGGGAAGAGAGCAGGGAGACGGTGGCGTCCCACAGAAAGGGAAGGGAGATGCCCGCAGCGAGGCCACGTGGACCACTGATTTTAAGGGGGATGAAGGGAAAAAATAGCGATGCTGCCAGCTGAGAACAAAGGCAGCAGCAGGTAGATGACACAAACTGCAGGATGTCAAATCCAAGAGTTGGCGGCCTGCCTTTCCTTGGGGAAGGATTATCACAGGAGATGGGACTCTGTCCTCGAGATGTGGTTGAGGCTTGGAGTTTGTTCTTGTGCTGTTTTACTCAGGAACTCTGTAAAAATGGATTCTCAAAAACACAATTTTGAAAGAGAGAGATTTACGTCTCTTTTCTGTCCATTCAGCTCTCTTCAGAAGTTGTGCAAAACAGAACTGCTGCAGGTGCCTGTTAGTGGGAGAACTCATAGGATTGATCTTTCACTGTTACTGGGGAAATGGTGGGATTAGGTATTTTCCTGTTATTTTCACAAGGAGGCCCCTTTCAGGGCCCAATTTGTCCTTGAGGGGGGCTGCGCTGCACATTGTAGGATGCTTGGCAGCACTTTGCCAGGAAAACCCCCTCCAGGTGTGACCACCAAAAAATGCCTCGGCTGAGAACCCCTGCTCTAGGTGACTTCCTGGTGGCTATGGTTACGGGCATTTTCTGCTTTTAGAGATAGTAGGTGACTGCTTTCACGTCTATACAATATAAAGTCCTTAGAATGATGCTGGGCATGGAATAGGATTCCAGAGTAAAAGGGTAAACTTTTTGGTACATGAGTTGTTGCTCAATCAAGCTGTAATTTAAAAAGTGATATTGTTGTCTTTGCTGCTAATTATGCATGTACTGAAACTTCCAAGGTCTCCATGTCTTTGCAGAAAGGAATGAGCATCCTCTGAGTCCTGTTTTGAGCCTTAAATGGAGATTAAGGCTCCACTTAATTGGAGAAACATGGGCAATACGAGGATGAGTAACTCACAGGTAGTAAGAGACCTTGGCTGATTCCGAAGTGCGGCATCTGCCCGGTGGTTCATGTGTTGCTCTTGCACATCATCCTTAGCCCCTGCCTTGGGACCCTCACTCTTCCTCCCACCAGCAGTGCGCTAAAGCTGCTCCTCGCCAGGGGCTGTCTGTAGATCAGCCACATCAGCATCACCTCGGGGGCTTGTTAGAGACACAAAGACTCAGGCCTCAGGTGAGGTCCGCAGAATCGGAATTTGCATTGATTCAAAGTTGGAGAAGCACCTCCTTGGAGGGTCTCTTCCATTCCGCTCCAACTGGTACCTGGATGGGCCTCTTCGGCTCCCCCTTTCACAGACCTTCTCTTTTGCTAGCTGTATATTGTCTTTGCTTCTAACACTGGTCATTGTTTTTGGCTTTTTTGTGTGTGTGTGTGCATATTTTTCTTTGCTCACCATTCTACTTTCCCACAAATACAGGCCAGTTTTGTGTTCCTCTGATTCCAAGCTGTGACCTAACACAGCTCTTTTCCAGACGGGGATCCAACCCCATATTCCCAGGCTGGGTTAGCATTCCAGGCTCCCTGGACACAGTTCCACCAATCTCCTAGCGAGCCAGCACGGCTGAATTCCAACTCACCCATGGGTCAGAGCTAGAGTGTCTGTGCGTATCCACCTGCACACAAATGTGCTCTGTTGAATTTAAATGTCCCCAACAAGAGCTACCTCCAAAACACCTGACAGTTAAAACTAGAGGGGACGTGGGCAAGAGAGATAAGAATAAAATGATTTGCAAGATGCGGTGAAGGTTGGGAAAAATAGAAAAAACTGAAAGTAGACCTACCATGTAATCCAGCAATCCCATTACTAGGTATTTACCCAAAGGAAAGAAAAGATGTTTTATAAAAAAGACACTCACGCTCAAATGTTTATATTAGCACAATTCACAATCACAAAGATGTGGAATAACCCAAGTGCCCATCGATCCATAAGTGGATTAATAAAATGTGGTGTATGTATACCATGGAGTACTACTTGGCCATTAAAAATAAACGGTGAACTAAGACCTTTTGTAACAACCTGGATGGAACTGGAGGCCGTTTTTTTTCGTAAAGTATCACGAGAATGGAAAACTAACACCACATGTACTCAACACTAAACTGGAGCTAATTGATCAACACTTATGTGTACATTTGGAAGTAAAACTCAAGGGAAATCAAGTAGGTTAGAGGGGGTGGAGGGGATGGGTAGATCCACACCTAACGGGTACAATGCTCACTGTCTGGGAGATGGGCACACTTCTGACTTTGACTCAAACTGTGCAAAAAGTTATGTAACCAAAACATGTATACCCCCTTACAATTATGGAATAAAATGAAAAAAATAAAAATAAATGGAAAAAATAATTTACAGGCATGAGACTTAGTGCCTCCTTGAACATTCGATTTCCAACTCAGAAGCCTCCCCAACCCCTCCCCCAAATCTTTTCTGTACTTGTACTAATAAATGGTATCACTGTCTGCCCAATTGCTGAAATGAAAACGTAGGCATTCTTGTTAATTCCTACTGCACCCCTTCACTCTACCAACAAATCCTGTTTTTCGACCTTCAGAAGAAGAATCTCAGATCCATCCACTTCTAGTGGATTATACCTGGGCCATTGCTACTCACCTGGCCCAGGTACCGTCTCTCGTGAGTCCTCTGCAGCTGTCTCCTAAACTGATCTTGCTGATCGGATCCTGCCATTGTCAGACCCTTCCTCCAACAGCAGCCAGAGTCTAATTTCTAAATTGCAAATCCACTGGTAATACTTCCTTGCTTAATCGCTTCAGCTTTCTATCTATTCCTGAAATGCTTCAAGCTAGTTCCAGCCTGAGAATTTTGTTCTCCCTCCACCCCCTGGAACACTTACCCGCCAGCTACTTGCATGGGTGGCTCACTGTTCTTTGAGCCTCAGCTCAGATCTTACCACCTTCAAGGCAAGAACACTCTACCGAATTAGCACCGAGAAGAGCCAGGTGCCTGGCACACGAGTGGTACATGAATGCCTTTTGAATAAATTCATTACCAAGTGATCATGTTCTGGAAGATGCTGATAATATAGAACTAGAACTCCACTGTGTTAGAATGGAAGGCAGAGCTGGAGAAAGCTGGAAATATCCAAAGTAAAGTTCATTTGCCATGCTGCGGCTTATCTAATAGAGAGAAAGATTGCCTATCAATTAAAACCACAAGGGTTGAGCTGGGATATCGTCCCTCAGGATTCAAAGCAGTTTCATCTTATCTGGAGCACTTTTAGAATTCAGTAATGCGGTCAGGTTTTAGTATTTCCCCACCCCCCCACCCCCACCCCCAGTAATGATTCATGTGCCATGAAATTTTTCATTAAAAAATTCCAGGGTTCACAAAGTAGAGAGAAAGAAAAGGGGCCTCACACCTCATTTGTTCAACCATTTCATTGAGGCCCCAAATGTAGATCACTGAAATGGAGCCTTGGAATTTTAAATCAAGTTGTACTTTTCAATTTTAATGAAATGCAAACAAATACTTAGCAGTTCTAAAGAGCATGAAGTCATTAAGGTTTCTCATTTGGTTAGGCGCTTTGGGGGCTTCCATAATTTTTGGAGTAAAATCAATTAAGTTCTCCGCGTGTGTGTGTGTGTGTGTGTGTATCTACATCTACTTGTGTAGTCGGTGGATAGACCAGGCATACTCTAGGACTGTTGTGCCCGTTACCAGCTGTGTGTGCTTGAGCAAATTATCACTACTTAATCTTGCCTCATATGTCAAATGCGGAAGATACAAGTTTTGCTGGGAGGAGTCAGTGCAGTGGCACAGGTCTCTGTTCTTGGAAGGACCCGTGCTTGGTTGTGATGCTCTGCTGTCACCATCTTGAAATTCTTAACAATTTTTCAATAATGGGACTTGCATTTTCATTTTGCATCGGGCCCCAGAAATTATGCAGCTGGTCCTGATTTGATGAGATGTGTGTTAGGTGCCTGTTAGCATCCCTTGAATGAGGTAGATGCCAAATATGCATTTATTCTCTTCCTCCCATGTATGAATAGCTGTGCGCTGCTGCTCCCCTGGGTTAGGAAAAATTGAGAATACTGACATTTTTATAGTCTCTCTCTCTCTCTGGTTCTATACAGCCACACCCATAAGAGAATCAAGTTATCTGTTGATTACTTTTAAAACTGTTGAAAGATATTCAGTCCTCACACCTTCTCATTGGCAGTGCGGGGAGGATAGAACATATTCAGAGAACATTTATGGGCTAAGAGCTTGGTAAAATGTGAATCTTCATGAAAGCAGTTTGCCGACTATAAATGGTTACACAAATAAGTCCTGATGATGTGCACTGAACAAAAGCCTTGTTGAATAGTAACTGCGATGCTGATGGAAGTAAGGAAATACGTCTAACTCTGATGGGATTGCTCACGTTCAAAACCATAGCTCCCTAAATACAAACCTTCTCTCTGCCAATTCAGCAGGCATGGAGCTCTGTGTTGTGCACGGTGGGGCGTGGTGTTGGGATGGTTGATTAGGGGAAATTGTGGCTGTTGGCCATAGAAGACAATAGGATGCTAGTAGCCTAGAGGTCACTGCTGAGGCTGGTGGGAACATGCTGAGAGGAATCCTATGGTGCAGTCACAGAGGGATGGAGAGGGGACCCTGAGGTCTGTCTGCACCCGACGTCCTTGACTTTGGAAATAACAATGCACAAGTGAGAAGAGGGGGGAACTCCTGCTTCTAGAAATTCCTTCCTTTCTCTTTTCCATGAGAAAAATAAAATAAAATTAGTGACTCTTATCGACCAGCTCTGTTCTCTCTTTTCTCTTTGAAATAACCCCAAAGCGACTCTTTTAATAAGATCAACTTCTCAGAGAGGTGTCCCTTCTCTCCTCCTTCATTCTCTGTCCATATTCTGTTTATTTTATTCCCAGGAGGACACGCTCGTGGAATTATCTTGTTGATGGTATTTGCGATCTTTTTCTTCCCTCCGTGCACCGCTAGACTATAAGCTCCGTGACAGGCCTTGTTGGTCATGTTTATTGCTCTATCCCGAAGAGCTAGATCCCTGCCTAGCACACAGAAAGGCTTCAGATATTTCTCGAATGAGTGAGTGAGTGAGTCAGGTGGCTTCACCTGAGATCATTCTCCACCACGTCGGGTTGTCTTGACACATGGCTGAGTTGTGTGCACTTGGCCACAGCTCACTGATGTCCCAACCTTGGACCCCACCTTCACGCTAGCCCCTGGGCCTTTTTCTCTCCTTTGGGATGTTGGTGCTGTTGTCCAGGGTGGCTCCTTCTTCCCCTCACATTAGGGGAAAAGAGTCTTCTACGAAATCTACAAAATCCCACCAGAATGTACACTCTGGAGGGCACGGCTACAACGGTGGTTTTCTCATCCATCGCCATGCCGTAAATGCGCATCCACCGAGTCTCTGTTCCTCCCATACGCACCCTGTATATAGCAGAGGATGTGAACATTTATTTGGAGTATTCTCTTGAGTTTGTGGCCAGGCTTAAAAGAACCCAGAAACCATTTCTTTTCAGGAATCACATTGTGATTTCATAATCAGTCTTTTATGGAATTCTTTTTATACATGCAAAATTCACAGCCCAACTATCACCATCCTAATAGGAACAGATTTGTTTGTTAGAAGAGGGGGAGGTATTAATGAGACCACGCAGATGCTGCCGTGAGCTGGGAAGAATGCGGAGTGGGTATGAGATAGGGAAGAATGAATTTGTTTTCTGGGTTGAGGAGTAACGGGGAAATTAACGAGGCTTTTCTGCAGTTTATGGTTCTGCTGTGGCTTTGCTGAAATGCATCTTGAAATCCTGGAAGGGCATTATTAAGATAGTCCAGAAGTTGCTTGTTTAAAAAGAGAAAAAAAAAATACAAAGCTTTAATGTAGATGACTGAAATAGCCAAACGCCAACGAACTCCTATTGCGATGTGAATAGCCATTCCTGGGGCTTCTAAATGGTTTTCTCACTTCCCACACTTTATTTAAATTTGTAATATCCTTTATGGTTTTCCTTTATTGGCCAGGGGAAAAAAAAAGCCACCCTGAAGATTTAGGTATCCATCAAAGCCAATGGACTACACTAATAAAATCATATGTCATATTAAAATGTAAAATACATGCTGGCGTAATATTGTCCCAGTCAATCCAATGAAATGACAAAATTAATAGGGGCTTCGATAATTAATTTAGGAAAGCAAGAACTGACAACAGCTTAGCGTTCTCTGTCTGTCTTCCCACTCCCTCATTTCTCTCTCTCTCTCTTTTTTTCACTAGCTGCTGTTTTCTTCATCCAAATATGCATAGAAAAGTCTTAAGTGGCTGTTGAAACTCCCAGAGGCCTGTTTACTTCAAGGTAGAAACAGGAAAGCTGCCATAACTCAGAGAGAGGCTTCTGGCATGAGATGAAAGTCAGATCAGCTCAAGTTTGGGTCAGAATTTAGAGGCCCCACTGGAGTGTTTATGCTTGTATCTGTAGTCCAGATAAGTTAGTGGAAGAAATTGTTCCCCGTGGCAGGTCATGAATCTAATTACCCTAGAAACATTACTACAAGTGCGTGATGAGAATTGCGAGGCAATGTATGCCGTCCATGGCTCCCCCACCTTGCACTCCTGCGTGATGTTCGCGCGGCGTCCTCCACGCGCGCCCGCAGACCTATAACTCAACCAGGTCAGCCATGTTTTCTCAGCAGAAAACAGCCCCTGGAGAGCTCCTGGCTCTGAGCATCTGTCCAAAAAAATTTGCCCTCTTAGAGATGAGAGAAGAGGAGACCCTTCCTGAACAAAGAGAGAACACTGAAGTTGCATGAGCTGGTGAGGAAACAGACAGGAGATAAATAGCTGGTTTTAAGACTGGTTCCTTGCCTCCCTCACTGTGGGTTGGGTCATGGTCTAGGCCTGTTCCCTACTTTATGGGGATTTGAACGTCTTTCTTAAGAAGGGCATAGTTATATCTGGTTTGAATAGAGGCCATGGGTTCAAAACCAGGATAAGTCCAGACCTCATGGATACCCCATTGGCATTGGCACGGCCCGATGATTCACAGGGAAGAATTTGAAGTTGGGCGCTCCTGGATCACAGTCTAATGCACACTCTTACTAGGCCTGTGATATCACACAAGCTACTTAGCTCTCAGCCCTGACTTGCTCATCTGTAAAATGGGCAACCATCACATTACTTACCTGACAAGGTTATTGTAAAGGTGATCGTGTAAGCAAAGTCATTAATAAGTGATTTCTATGATGATAATTAGAGGTCAAGATATTATTGCATGACAAATAAGCAATATAACTGTTGGACCACTAAAAAGCAGGTGGGGTATTGTATTTCAATAAACCAGTTAGCGAACCTATTATTATACGGGTAGATTTTTTTTTTTTTCCCGTGAGGTCTTTGATGTAAAGGAGAATGGTAGCCAGTCATGACGAAGATGGAAAAACTACCTAAATCTGCTACTTCTCCTGCGTCATCATTGTTTATTGCCTGGGGGAGGGAATCTACTCTGAATGTTGGATTCAGAAGCGGGAGACGAAGGCAATGGTTTTAAATGTCAAAGAAGAAATGTGATGCAGAGCTGAACAAAGAAAATATTAGTTAATCAATCTTTTAGGAATTTGGAATGTCTGGAAAGTAAACTCCTTTCTCATTATTAATGTGACCATGGGCCCTGCTGAGTGTTCATGGGAAAAATAGCCTGTTCATTTGAAACTAAGTCGGCTGGGTGGGTCCTGCCCAGAGGCTGCTTTCTCTGCCACGTGTCCCTCCGGGCCATCCAGGAGACGAGCCCTGGGACACAAAGATGTGGACTGGTGATTTCATAAACAATAAAATGACAGACAACAGTACAGCTCAGAGTTTGGTGCTTCGGAGCTGTGGGCCGTTGAGGCAGTTGTCACGGGGTCTGGCTCACAGACGCAGAAACGGAGTGAGACCAGCAGGACCCTCCGCTGAGTCAGTGCAGACCTTGGGATCTACAGCACGTCTTTTACGATCCAGAAGGTAGATTTCTTCGTGTTCAGGTAATAAACCACTTCAAGGACTTGGTAATGGGAGAAAGCGCTTTTAACCTCCAGGTTACTGGGTAAGAAATGTCCCAAGTTGGTAGTGACCAGAAGGCATTGCCATCTGCCAGCAGTGCAGTGGCCCATGTAAATGACACGGAGGTCTCAGAGCAAGTCCTAACAGGCGGGCGTTTCTATCCGAGCGACTCTTAACTCCGTGGATGATAACCCCCACTGACGCTCCCCAAAGTGGTCCCCCGAGAAGCTGATGGGCAGACAGCAGGTGGCTAACAGTGGAGACACCCACGTGGAAATCCATGGTGCCAACCTTTCTTTGGAACACACTGGTTTTTAAAGTGTAAAAGAACCCACTTTATTTTTCACTTTGAGAGACTTTTTAATTATTTCTTTTGCTGAGCATTTCAAGATGATATCAGCAGCTGACATTCAAAATGAGCTGTATGCCAGGCACGCTGGTAAGTGCTTAACCTGTGTGGTATCATTTAATCCTCCCTGGTATTTGTAAGTTAGGGACTCTCCTTTATTTTACGGAGGAGAATACTGCGACTGAGAAAAGGGAGGGGGTTTCACGGGGGTCACAGAACCAGGGTAGGATCCAAGCTCAGCTCTTCCTCTAGCTAGAATGCATGCTCATTTCTTTGTTCCATCCAATTTCCTAAAATATCTTTAAGACTCAACATTCATTCCCTTATGTTTTGCCTGATAGACGTTTGTGTTAACAAATGGGTTAATGCAGGAGAATTCGGAGTCTGTAGGTAACCAAACCCCATGGTTATCTTCCCCCTCCAGGTAATAGAACATTGATTTGGTTAAAAGATTCCAAAGCTGTTTGTTTCCCAGGAGCATTTTCTAGCCCCACATGGTGAACCATGGCTGGCTTCAACCAGCTGTAGAACATGTTGACCAAAGATAAAGCCTTTTCTCGCCAGTAATTTGTCTAAGGGGGATACCCCATGTATGTGAGGACTTCTGCTGGGGGATGCCTTTAAGAAATTTCCTTGATCTTAAAAGAGACATAGAAAACACAATGCTTGTTTTCTTTCCTCTTGACGCAGTTGTGTGGGAAGCTGTTGAGTCCACCGTGTAACTGTGAGAAGAGGTAGCCAGACAACCAGGGGACGGTCTGAGAGTGGGAGAGGAATCCCAGAGAACTTCCCTTGTGGCTGACTCTCTCCCTCTGGCCTGCCTAACCTGAGTTGTCCCACCTGCTCACATTGTGGTACATGTGAGATGATAGACCTGCTTATCTAAACTCATATGCAGGCTCCCATATTACTTGTAACCGAGCAGTCTTGCCAAAGTGGGTAGTTTGTGTAATAGATTTATTTAAATGTTTTTTTTATAAATATTTCATTTATTTGTGTTCCCGTTGAAGTGTACAAAGAAAAGAGACAGAAACTTAGAGGTGATGATACAAGTTTCAGGGTACGTAGCAAGCAGGTGGCCAAGTCAGGCCCAGAAACCAGGTCCCCCACTTCCCTGGCCATGGAGTTGCCAGATAAAATACAAGATGACCAGTTAAATTTGAATTTCAGATAGACAATGAGTATTTTTCCTTAGTATCAATATGACCCAAATATTACATGACAGTATACTTACACTAAGAATTTTTTTTCTCATTTATTTTATTGTTTTTTTATTTCAGCGTATTATAGGGGTAAAGATGTTTAGGTTATGTATGTTGCCCTTGCCTCCCCACTCCCCCCCCAAGTCCGAGTTTCAAGTGTGCCCATCCCTTGGATGGTGCACATTGCACTCTTTGTGTATGCAAATACCTGTCC
>RJWJ010000004.1:0-499964 GCA_004363605.1 Indri indri | reverse complement strand
GAATAGTACTCCATGGTATACATATACCACATTTTATTAATCCACTCATGTATTGATGGACACTTGGGTTGTTTCCACATCTTTGCAATTGTGAATTGTGCTGCTATAAACATTCGGATGCAGGTGTCTTTCTTATAGAGTATCATTTGTTCTTTTGGGTAGATGCCCAGTAATGGGATTGCTGGATCGACTGGTACTTCTACTTGTATCTCTTTAAGGTGTCTCCATATTGCTTTCCACAGAGGTTGCACTAGTTTGCAGTCCCACCAGCAGTGTATGAGTGTTCCTATCTCTCCATATCCACGCCAACATTTATTGTTTTGGGACTTTTTGATAAAGGCCAGTCTCACTGGAGATAAGTGATATCTCATTGTGGTTTTGATTTGCATTTCCCTGATGATTAGAAATATTGAGCATTTTTTCATATGTTTTTTGGCCATTATTCTGTCTTCTTTTGAAAAGTTTCTGTTCATGTCCTTTTCCCACTTTTTGATAGGGCCGTTTGATTTTTTTCTTATTGATTTTCCTGAGTTCCAAGTAGATTCTAGTTATCAGCCCTTTATCGGATTTGTAGCATGCAAAAATTTTCTCCCATTCTGTAGGTTGTCTGTTTGCTCTTGTGACAGTTTCTTTGGCTGTGCAGAAGCTTTTTAATTTGATCAGGTCCTATTTATTTATTTTGGTTGTTGCTGTGATTGCCTTTGGGGTCTTCTTCATAAATTCTTTGCCTAGGCCAATGTCTAGAAGAGTATTTCCAACATCTTCCTCTAGAATTCTAATAGTTTCACTCCTTAGGTTTAAATCTGTTACCCAGTGTGAGTTAATTTTTGTGAGAGATGAAAGGTGTGGATCCTGGTTCAGTCTTCTACACGTGGCTATCCAGTTTTCCCAGCACCATTTATTGAATAAGGATTCTTTTCCCCAGTATATGTTTTTGTCTGCTTTGTCAAAGATTAGGTGGCTATATGAGGATGGTTTTATATCTGGGTTCTCAGTTCTGTTCCACTGGTCAATGGATCTCTTTTTGTGCCATTACCAAGCTGTTTTGATTACTACAGCCTTATAATAAAGTTTGAAGTCTGGTAAGTTGATACCTCCCATTTTGTTTTTATTGCCTAGAATTGTTTTTGCTATGCGGGGTCTTCTCTGGTTCCATACAAAGTGTAAAATTAATTTTTCTACATCTGTGAAGAATGATGTTGGTATTTTAATAGGGATTGCATTGAATCTGTAGATCACTTTGGGTAGTATAGACATCTTAACGATGCTGATTCTGCTGACCCATGAGCATGGTATGGTTTTCCACCCGTTTACGCCCTCTGCTATTTCCTTCCTCAATGTTTCATAGTTCTTCCTGTCGAGGTCTTTTACCTCCTTAGTTAAGTATATTCCTAGATACTTTATTTTCTTTGTTGCTATTGTGAAGGGAATTGAGTCTTTGATTTGGTTCTCGGTATGACTGCTGTTGACGTATATGAAAGCCTCTGATTTGTGTGTATTGATTTTATATCCTGAAACTTTACTGAATTCATTCATCAATTCCAGGAGCCTCTTGGTTGAATCCATGGGGTTTTCTAGATATAATGTCATGTTATCAGCAAATAGAATTTGATCTCTTCTGTTCCCATTCATATGCCTTTAATTCCACTCTCTTGCCTGATTGCTGTGGCCAGGACTTCCAGCACTATGTTGAACAGAAGTGGAGATAGTGGGCAACCTTGTCTGGTTCCAGTTCTAAGTGGGAATGCTTTCAATTTTTCCCCATTCAGTATGATGTTGGCTGTGGGTTTGTCTACACTAAGAATTTTTGTTGATTATCTGAAGTTCAAATTTAACTAGGCATTCTGTATTTTTATTTGCCAACTCTGGCAATCCTACTTGGACAGGACTATATGTATTTTACCATTTGTCCCTTTTTACTTTTGGGCTTTTAGTTGAAAATACCAGATACCCAACTGCAGCTGACTGAAGCCAAAGGGGTTTAATTAATTTATAGGCTTAATTTATAGAGTTAATTTTGACATATAACTCATTTATAATTCGTAATATATAATTATATAATGTATGATTTAATTTATAGGTTTAATTAATTTATAGGCTCATGCAACTCTGCCTTCCCTTGTGTTATGCTTATTGTGAGGTGGGTTTTATTAAGATGATTATCAGCAACTTCAAACTTTTTTTAAATTTTTTTTTTAAGCATTGACATCTTCTGGCAAACTTCAAACTTATACCTTATCATCTTGTTAACCCCAATGAAAAGAAAGCTACCTTTTTTCCCAATAGCTGAAAACATCAAGGTTAGATCATATTGGATGGACTTAAGTCACGTATCAAGCCAAAAGTTACCATGGACAGAAAGATGGGACATACTGATTGGCCAGATGTAGTCATGTGACCCCCTTTGAAGATGGAGGATGTCAGTGCAGTGAGCCAAGTCTACACCACATGGGAACTAGAAGAGGGGGAGTTCCTGGAAATGTTTGGGTGGATTCTGGACAAGCAATAGTAATGTCCACCCTAGTCACTAGGCACCAGACAAAACGCTGATCTGGAAGACGACCATGCTTTCAACTGTACGGTGGGGCTCTGAACCCGTCTGAATCAGTATTTGGGGGAAAGTAGGTGAATTAAAGTGAAAGTTATGAATCATAGGTGATGCATCCGAAGCAATCAGATGATCATGAGTGAGGCTGTTTAGTTCTGTCTCAGAAGTTCAATGAGGTACAGCTGTTCATCAATAGTGACGGAAACAATGGCAGCGGTTCCAGTCTCCACATGCCTGTGCAGCTTCCTTTGATTTTCAGCCATAAAGAATCTCATTTGAGTTTTTGTGTAAAATCCAAATTTGAATTTTATTGGAATACTTATACATGATTACCTTTCAGTGAAACGTATTGTCATTTCAGCTGTAATGTTCTAGCAAATGGAGTGGTGTTTTTTACTTTCTTTTCAAATTGTGAGTTTCATTAAGCAAATATTTATCGAGCAGGTCTTATGAGTTAGGCATTGTGGATGACAAAGGAAAGTCAGGCAAAAGTCCCTGTCTTGAGGAGCTAATTTGAAAACAATTTTCTGTGTGTGTTCCAGAAGTAACCAGTCCAATTTTCTGCATTTAAATACTATGTTCTCTACATAGTTGTATAGCTATGGGGAGGGCAGGTCATGTCTGGGAACTTGAATTCTAAGAGAGAATTAATTGAGGCACCTCCCAAAATTGAAGTTGGTTATCTCGTCTCTTCTGGCTAGGTGAAATTCTCTGTCGTAACTCTTCATGGGGACCAGCTCCGCCCTTTTTAGTGCCTGCCATGCTTTTAATTTTACTTTTACTGTGAGGATTCTTTGAAGACCGTGTCCACCAGAGGACTTGCAAGCACGTGAAGAAGCCGTTCTGTCCCGGGACTCGGCACAAGGTCTGCCGTGTACTGGGTACCCTCATTGAATGAATGAAAGTTCGCCTTCCCCTCCAGATTTTTTTTACTCTGTCTGTTGACTTTCTCGCATCTCATACAAATGATGAAATGTCATGTTAGTGTCAAGAACTATGCACAACAAATGTGCTCTCGACCTCAGTTTGCAGCAGCTCTACCAGGGATGTGATTTGGTCCCCCCTGTTCCCCACACAAACAGAAAAGAAAAATAGAAGCCCGATGGGATGTGTCCATAGAAAGTAAAGTTGTTCCTTCAACGTGCCAGGAAGAGGATATCAGGCATTGGCCAGGCGTGGTGGCTCATGCCTGTAATCCTAGCACTCTGGGAGGCCAAGGTGGGAGGATTGCTTGAGCCTAGGAGGTGGAGGTTGCTGTGAGCTAGGCTGACACCACAGCACTCTAGCGTAGGTGACAGAGTGAGACTCTGTCTCCAAGAAAAAAAAAAAAAAAAGAGGATATCAGGCATTGCATCAATATCTCCTTGGGTTGTGCTGCACTTTTCTCTCGTTGGTCTCAAGATGCTGTTATAACTGCAGGAAGTCGCTGCCCGGAGCGTCACAACCAAACCTAAGACTTCCTTAGGCCCCTCCCCTGCTGCAGGTCACTGGAATCCTCTTGTGAGTTTTCTTGCCATTGCCGTGGACGTTCACACCTCAGTCTTGCCACACGTCCAGGAGTCAACCCTGATTTCTGACTCCCCTTCATCCACCATGTCTAGTCCTTAGCAGGTCCTGCAAGCTCTTCCTCCACATTCTATCCTAAGCTCACTCACCTCTCTGCTTTCCAGTGCCACCACCCCAGGACAAACACTGTCGTCCTGGGGTCATTACTACCAGAGCCTCGCAATCGGGGTCCTGCATCTGTATTCTCCGCCATCTGGGCAGAATGATGCTTTAGATGCGTGCGTTGTATCCTGTCTCATCCCAGTGGCTTCACAGCACCGTGAGAACAAAGTCTCCACCCTCGACTGCAGGGCTCTCCACAACCTGGCTCCTGATGCCACTGTCATCTCGCCTCCTACCATTCCAGCAATTCTTTACAAGTCACCCTTGCTCCCATCTTGGGCTTCGTACTTGCCAGTCCCTCCCGGAGATGCTGTGCCCCCGATCTCCTCAAGGTCAACCCTTTTATCCCATGAACTCCTCAGTGTCAAGTGTCATCCCCTAGAGAGCCTTCCTCTGCGATTGGCCACATTCCTCTGCCCCGTATGGTCCTGTTTTATAGTGACAAGGTTATTTACCCCTTGTTTGTTTGTGTTTCTCCTTTCTCCTCCTCCCTACTGACAACTGGAATGTAAGATCCTCCATAAGCACAGCATCTGACTTTATTCTACAGCCCTGCTCCTTGATTACCAAATAATGTTTGATAAATAAACGAATGAAGAAGTGATCACTGGATCCATAAATCGTCTTACTCCCTGCTCACCCCATTGGCTGGGGCAGCTGGCTAATGAAATAACCAACCCAAGGGAAGCAGGGATTGTGTACTGCAGAGAAAGTCTCATAGATGTTAATTGACATCCAAGTCAAAATATAAACACTCATCAAAAAATTCTGGAAAGGAATCGCACGTCATCTGCATCACTCCACGGTGACTTTCAAATGACGAATGACTGCCCAACATCATTTAGGGTGGTAGAGTGTCTTTGAAAGGGCTGGAACTGACTGCTTCCACCATGTCCAGAAAAAGCCGTCATCCTCCATGCATGCCTGGCTTTCGTTTGAAGAAGCCAAGCTTCTGCCTTCTGTTTTGTTCCAAGGTTGAAGTTGCCATGCTTTACATCACTATTATTAAATGCCAATAGATAATTTCCCTTTGTGAATCACCTAGGCAGCCCCTGATTGCTGGGAACAAACTTTGAGTAGGTTGAACCAAATGAGGTGTCAGGGTACGTGCTTTCTAGCCAAATAAACTTCCAGCATCTTGGAAAGCCAAGAAGCCTTCTCAGTCCTTCAAAACCACCTAATTGTGCTCCTCTGTCAAAGTCTGACTTTTTCCCGTAGGTATTAACTGGCATTAGCTGCAAAAACATTACCCAAAAGAAACCTCGCTTTGATATGAGTGTCAGACTCAAAGAATTTCCAAAGAACAGAATTTGTATTTTAGACAGGAAGTGCTGGGCATGCTCATGGCTAAACGTTTAAGGGAGTGAGTGGTGCATCTTTGTGAAAAGTAACAACCGCTATCTGCGTTAAGGGGGTAGACACAGGGTTGTGAAGCATTGATCACACCCAGTGACGTGCTGTGCAAGGTACAAGGGGTTTTATGAAGCTGTCCCTGTTTCTTCATCCAAGAACAATGGTACCCAGGCTTCTGGGAAAGGCACACTGGAGGGATAAATGCAGTAGGCAAAGAAACTTCATACTGTTAAACGTCATGAGATGTTTGGAAACAAATGGACGAGAATGGGCATACGGGGTGCTTTTGAGTTATAACAATAACTCTGCATAGAATGAGGCCCAGGGAAGATGAATTATGAATGACTCTTTGGACACAGGGCTGAAGGAAAAGTCACCATGTGAGTAGATCCCAGAGTGGGAGGCATCCTTCCTGGAGAGGGAATTTCTGGAAATGATGAGACCATGGGAACAGACCCAGGAGACTCTCTGGGCCAAAAGACCAGGAGAGTGTTTTGTAAATTACTTTGAGGAGACGTAAAGACCATTGACCATGGGATATGTGTCAAGGCAATTATATTTGTTGAGAAATGTTCAAAACTAAACAGCTTTTGGTAGCATATTACATCACACTTCATTTGGGCGGTTTCATTGGGAGGAATCCCATGTGATGGATAAGCTCATTGTTGTCATAGCCCTTGGTTATACTAAACACCTCAGCCACTGAAGGTTCAAGGGCTTGGCAGATTGGATAAATCACTGAGTTCTTGTTTTCTGTGTTTTACTGGGTTGTGTATGTTAATTTGTTGTTCATTGGGTTTTCATGCAAACATCAGGCGACCAAGCAAGAAGTCTCTTGGTTATCTTAGCCTTACTATGGGATAGACTTTATTGGTTATTATCATTTTTTCCTTCCAAAATGTTTCACTAGAACATATTTTTAAATAAATTACAACACCATTACTATGTAAAAATGCCAGACTAGTCTGACATTTTAACCTAAATCTGCAGTGTTTCTACGGTGATGTGTGCCTAGAGGAGTAGCCCTCAACCCTAATTAAATGTGAGGGGAGCAAGTATAAAGGAAGGGCCAATTAAAGCAGTACAATTCCTGATTGTTAAACATTGCCTCTTTTTTTAAATATAAATTCTATCATGTGTATCATGACATTATGGGATACATATAGATGGCCAGGTGGTTACCATAGTGAAGTAGATAAGCATGTATCTGTCATCTCACATTGTTACTTTTTTGGTGACAAGGGCAGCTAAAATCTACTCATTTAACAAAAATTCCTAATACAATACAATTTTACTAACTTTAGTCCTCACGTCATACCAACGTTGCCTCTTTTATTGAGTTTTAAATTCTGTGACTAAAAATTTTGGGATATTGATCATCATTCAAAGACTGTACATTCTAGAGGGGATCGTTGATTGTGACATGTCTATGCAGTCAAAGTCCGGCAGATACTTGTATGTATATATCCTTGAATTATATTTAATGTCAATTCCTAGATTTTTTTTTTCGTATCATAAGTCTGGTAAATAATTATAATACTGTAAATAATTACACAGTATATACAAAAATACTGTAAATAATTATAAATTAGAGTTCTAAAACTTTTCAGGTGATAGAATGGTTCTTTGCATATCTGTTTCTATTCTGAGGAACATCACATTTCTAAAATTTATGTGTTAGGTAGAAGTGACATTTTCCACAAAGTTCTTTGCCTTTTTATATTAAAATATTTTAATTGCACGTAAACACACTCAAGGGAGCTTATCCCAAGAAGACTGTCAATGGGGTTGAGATGTTTACTTCCATGTAATGCTAAACACCACATGAAAACCACGGACTCCTATAAAGCTGAATTTCTAATTAAAAGATCTTAAGTAAAGTTTGGGGGAAAGTATGCAATTAGCTAAATAGTTCAAAATATGAAAAGGCTTATTATTTATGTTTACTTAAAAACAGATATATCGTTTTTTTACTGCAGCGTAAGAAGTTGGATTCCGATTCTTTGAGGTACAATCATGGGATTGTCGTTCGTAGATTAGCTGCGTAACCTTAGATAAATTAAGGAAATGCCCAAGTCTCAGTTTCCTCAGTTATTAAATGGGGATAGTAACATGAATACTCACTGGATAAGGTTATTCTGAAGGGTCAATAAGATAATGAATGTAAAATGCTGAGTGAAGGGCTGGACATATCGTAAATGCTTAATAAATGCCAGGGAATTTTTATTATTCTTCTTTTTATATTATTTTTTGGTTGAAAATATTAATCTTCAGAACTACCGTGAATGATGCCAAAAAAATTATGAAGAAACGACCACACAGCCCTGTTATCCATGTGGCATGAGTTACAGGGCACATTATGTTGAAGACACTAAAATCCAAAAAGGAAGTAGCACCTAGGAAGCAGCTATTTGCAGCTGTCTCACCCACGTTCACATTTGAGATTTCCACACCTAATAGAGATAGCAAGTCCGCCCTCTGGTGGCTCTTCCTTTCGTGTTAGAATTTTCCCTCCTAGACGGGAGATTTTCAATCTCCCTGAAAAGTCAGCGTGGTGTAGCAGGACAGGCAGTCTTGCCTCCTTCTTTTGAATTTTGTCTGATGAATATGCAGGTAGACACCTACACGCACCACCTGTGCGGGGAAATGAAATGTTTTATGGCCACAGTGAAATGCCTTCTTCCTTGACGTCCGGCCGTTGCTAAGGGTTATTTACAAGTAAGCTGAGCGGTCTGATCTGTCAGCTGTGGATGGTAAATGAGACTTTTAAGGTGTAGGGAAAAGGAGAAACCAGTGATAAAATGGACCAATGCATGAGAAAAAGGAGGATGCCACACTTAGGTACTGGCGTTGCAGGACATTAGCATCCACGATTTGATTGGATGGGAAAGGGGATGTTTACTGTTTCTTCCATGAGGTGCGTGCATGCACCACCCACACACATGTATACACATGCACACACACACGGTGGAGGGGAAATTGTTCCTGCAAAGGGCTACAGTTCTTTGGCAGGATGTAGTCTTTTATCTTCCTATTCACATTGGTAAAAGTAAATTTAAAAAAAAATTCAAAAAATTGGGACTTGCAGGGGCTTCAGGTGCCAAAGTAGAAAACAGTTGACAATTCAGTGGGTGCCTTTGCAATAGGGCACCCACCTGCTGCAGCCTCCTGCCCTCATCGGCCTTCCCCTTCTGCTGAACTTGTTGACTCGATGCACACCAGGACTCTGTAGGGTCTAAACGACAGGGACCCAACTCGAACACATAGTGCGGGGAATAGGTTGGCTCACCTCACAGGAAGTTCCATGGGTTCATCTAGCCTCGGCGACTGGGCTCTCCACAGCTCAAATAATGCCCAGTCAAGGTTTCTTTCTCTCTTTGTCTCTCCTTCTCTCTGTCATTTATCTCTGATTTCTTTTTCTATGTTGCTTTTGTTCTCAGACTGTCTTCAGGTGGTGACAAGGGATCCTGAAATACCAAAGCTCCATCTTTATCATTGTCTCTGTTTCAGGAAGAGGAGAGACCCTCACTCCTGGCATCCCATCAGCTCCTGAGTGAGGAAGGACCGTATCCGCTCTCAGACCAGTGGCCACCGTGGGAGGGGCTGGGCTGCTCTTAACATCCTTGCTCATGCGCCTAGGCCTGTGTGATGGGAGGCAGGGCCAGGTGATGGGGGAGGGAGGCAGGTTGCTGAAGGCTAGTGGGGTCTTGTTACTAAAAGAAGGGAAAAGGCTGTGCATAGGAAGAGCCCAAATGCATAGCAATAACGTTTAGTGTCCCTAGTTTGTGCTCTTGTTGTCTCTGCAAATCTGCTTAAAGTTTCTTTTTTTGATGACCTTCCTGACCTTTCCAAATTGTACCTACAGTTCAGTGTAGGGGTCAAATCGTACTTCCTCCGTAGACTTTTTCTACCAGCCTGGTTTCCACTTCTCTGCCCTGTTAAGTCTACAGCACTTAATCTGGACTTCTCATTAAGTGCTAACGGTAGCTGCTGCTGTTCTTGTTGTTCACCTCCACTCTCATTCCAGCCTTCTGACATTTCTTCTGTTTCATATTTAAATGTTGCATTACTGTTTGTTTTAGGGGCAGACAAACTTTTTGAATGCCTGTCTTGTCTCACATGGGCAGTACTGACTCTTTTGATCACAGTGACATGGGGATTTTCGGAGACCGAAAGACAGAGCCTGTTCAAAGATGTGCCCTTGCCCTCTAGTCACTTTTAAGTGCAGTGCCCAGAACCTTTTGTTCCTGATGGAGCTGTTGTCAGCAGTCTGCCTGAAGGTGGGCTGCATCAGTCACAGGCAGGGGCCTGGGGTCCCCGAGTGGGTGATGCTCCCTCAGGGATTGGGGGGGGCAGAGGCGTAGGGGTGCCCCTTGCTTTGCAGCTGAGGATTTGGGTGCTTAGTCAAACCACCCCTCCAGGATGGGGTGGGGGAAGGGAAGTCGCTTTGTCCTCCCTGCCCCACCCCCAATGAGGCAAAGATTGTGGATCCAGGTGAAGGTCAATTACAAACTCCACCCATGGCAAAATCCAATTATAAACTTTAACCTCAGTGAAATGCCACTGGAGCTTGGTTTCGCTTTATTTTGGATGCAAACTGACAGTTTTGTCTGTGATATATTCGGGAAGACATATCTATTAAAGCTAGCCTAACAATGAGGGCACACTCAGATTTGCATTTTAATTCATTTTCCCTCAGTGCTGATATGCGGCTTATCTTTCAAGAACAGGCTCACATCAACCCTGATATACGTTGCTTAAGAATAATGCTCATAATCTATTAGTTTAATCTGCTCACATGAGAAGGAAAGAAGAAATCATGCATGGTGCAGAGGTTTCGGGCCCCACTGGGGAATTTTTCCCAAGGATTTCCCATAACAGTTGTTTTCAACTTCTGCTTCTTTTTCTGCTTCTAGCTGAAGTATTAACAGCTCAGGGAAGAGGTCATGTCTTCTGCGTAGGGGCGGACAGGCTAGACTTTATAGTGTGGCTCCCACACATGTTGGTTATATGCAAAGTACTGAACTCGAGGCGTAGTTTCATGGTATGTAAGAAGTGTATCGCGAGACACCCTTGAAAATGGGTTTGGATAACTACAAAGGATGTGTAAAAATTGTCCATCAGAGGACCTGTCGGAGAAGAGATAATAATCAATATTTTTGTCTTTCTGGACTAAGATAGCTGCTGAGACTTTTATATTTTTCTGATACCTGCAACGCTGTGTGCTATTTCTCTCACCTCTGTCACTCCGGGCAGGGGTGGGGGGGTCCTTTCTCTGCAGAGTGGTTCTGTATCGGAAGGATCCGTGTTTAACAGGGAGAGTCTGATCCCACTTTGTGCAACATTCTTGATTTTCACTGGTCCTTTGACTTCTCTCCCTTTTTTAACTTGCTTTCCCACACATTCTCTCTGGGGTCCGATGACCTTGACGTTGTGAGTAAGGGAGGATGCTGAGGCATCTGAGCAGGGCGTCAAGAGCAGGAATAAAGTCTCAATGACGCAGAAGTTCTGGAACTGCTGCAGTGTAGACTGCGGGTTGGGGAAAGTGCCGGCAGCAGAGAGGGCCTGCTGATTCTGTCATGGGCCGCGTATAAACCGCATTCTGCATTTCCTTTCGCCACACTCATATTTGTCAGAAAATGGACAGAAGGGGCGACTCAAGGCAGATTGGTGACACTGAAGGGACCATTGATCTTGGGGTCATGGATTATAGGAAAATGTGGTCGCTGAAGCTGACGCTGAGCTCTAGGGCAGCCAGGGTGGCGTTATCAAGTGAATGGGTGCACTGCCCGACGCACACAGAAGTCAGTACTACGTGGCCCTGGCTTTTGAGAAAAGAAAAGGACTTTCTTGCTAAATCAGTCAGAAAGGAGACAGGAGCAGACTCAAATCCATCTCCCTGATTTGGGGTCTGGGGCTCAGAGGGCAAGGGGAAGGAGTTAGGAATGCTTGCCCGGCAGGGTCTCATTGGAAGGCTTCCCACTTGGCCATTTATGGAAAGCTACGTTGAGGCAGATTTTAGCCCTGGGTCTTCTGGGTCAACGAACACCTCACTTCTAGAGTTCAGGCATTCAGGTTTTGGTCATTTCTCAGTCTTCTTGTTTCCGAGGTGGAGATTCATTGGTTCTGGCTGTTGTTGGAGGTCAAAGCCTTTTCTGTTGCACGTCCTGGGCTACACGACTTGCAATGTTTGGCTCTGTTATACCCACAAGGAAACTCAACATTTTGTTACCGACAGAGCAGGCCCAGCTTGGGCTGTTCCCGCGGTTACAGGGGTACATGCAACTTAGCCAATGAGGAAGATCAAATAGGCCCGGATAGGTCTAAACAGACCACTGAGGACGCAGGTGTTTAGTATCATTGTGGTGAAAGATGAGAAAGTGTAGCAGGAGAAGGCAATTTCAGAGTTTGGATTCTTACATGTGGAAGAGTTTAGAGAGGTTGTAGCAGGGAGTGGCTGAGGCAGAGAAGGAGGCTCCTAAGGTCCATGTGTGAGGACAGGGCGTTAGGACAATGTCATTATGGGGTTGAAGTCCGTGAGATGATGAGGGAGACTTTGAAACCGGCGCTCGCGTCCTGCATTTGCCATCTGCTTATTTTCTTTCCCTGCGGCTCTCATCGTTGTGCTAAGCCTCGGGAGGGCCAAGTCTATCTTGACCCTTGCTTTTGCTCTGGTGCCCACAACCGTGCACAGCATGTGAGCAACCTACAATCAACAGCTGCTGAACGAAGGCGTTAATAACGTCACCAAGGGATCGCAGGCTGTCCTCTGAGCCCCTCTATGCACCTTACACATAGTGGGTGTGAAATGAGCATTTGTTGATTGTGTTGTAGACCAAAGCAAAAAATAAAAATTAAATAAATGCCCTAATACTCGCACTTAGAATGCTATTAATTAGCATGTGGTCCTTTCTAGGGTTTCTCTTTTTCTCTCCTTTTCTGTCTGTGGATGCAATTACAATAGGCAAAAAATATGGGATTCATTTTGGGATTGTTCAGTATAATTTTTAACCACTGTGGTGACAGATATTGTGGACATTTCCCATGTCAACATGTCAACCTAGAACCCGCATTTCAGGGCTCACAGTCTGGCTGTGCTGCCATACATTTAAAGCACCCCTATTGTTGAGCATTGAGGTTGCTTACAGTTCTCTACTTCCAATCTGCAGAAGGTTGAGACCTTATTTATGAGCTGCCTCCATTATAACCTTGGGCCAAATCTAGAACCGTGTCTTGACCGTGCAGTAGCCCAGTAGGTGAAATTTGGAAACATCACTGGCTTTGGTGGGCTATTTGGCCAGTTGACTTGTGTGTCCAACTGTTGGATTTGGAGTGCTTCTGAAAATGTCTTGCCACAAAACACCTGGTATAGTGCTGGAAGCTCAGGAGCAGGAGTTAAAAGAACACCTGGATGTGGAGTCCCAGCCTGGTCTAGAGCATACATAGCTCGTGGAAATTCTGAAAAAGAAACCCATTCTTTGGAATCGCAGAGAAGCTGCATGCCTCTTAAGATGAGAGGTAAAGACGACGGGAACCAATGGGGCGGGGCGTTTGGCCGCCTTAATTGCTGGTCCAGGGAGCCGCACTGCGCTGTGCGTGGAGAACGAGGCCCTGCAGCTGGTGGATCGCTCTGCAGCCGCGAACTAAGAGAGCCCTCATCGCCGTGTGTGGGGACAGTGGCCCGGACAGCAGGCAGATGCAGTGTCCTCATCTTCTCCAAGTTGCTCTGGGACTTGGGAGCAAAGAAGCAGGAACAGGGAAGGGGAGCGCGGAGGAAGGTGAGTTGTGAGGCCAAACCTGCTGCATGTCGCGTCTGCACTCCCGTCAATGCGAGCAGCCTGCTGGCGTCTGGGGAGCACAGCCGCCAATTCCCACCTCTCCTGACGGTCTGTGGAAAAACAGCATGCCCCCGTGGCAGTGCCTAGAGCCGCGCACCTTCACTTACCAAGCTGTCCGGGGTGCGTGGTGTGGGATGACGTACGCAGTGCAGCCTTAGGGTTGGACTCCCAGTCCGAGTTCTGTCTCTGTGGGTTTTTGTTAATAACTGCATAAACTTAGTAGAGTCGTTTAATCTTCCTAGACCTGCTGCTGTTCTTCAAAACCAGGATAACATGTATGAACACTTCATTAGAACGTAAGCTCCACGAGAGGGAGGGCCCCCCCGCCCCCCAGCTCCCAATGTTGTCTTCATTTTTTATTGCCGCCGTAACACATCATTGCAAACGTGGTGGCTAAAACAACCCGGTTTTATCCCCTTACAGTTTTAGAGGCCAGAACTGCAACGCGGGCCTCACAGGGCAAACAGCGAGGTGTCAGCAGGGCTGCTTTCCTTTCTCCAGGCTCCAGGGCAGAATTCATTTCCTCACTTTTTCCAGCTTCTAGAGGCTTCTGCTTCCTGCATTCCTTGGCTCGGGGCCCTTCCTCCATCTTCAGAGCCAGGGACGTAGCACCCCTTTGTGCCTTTCTTCAGTGGTCACATCTCTCCCTGACCCCAGCGAGGAAAAGTGCTCGGCTTCTAAGGACCCTGTGCTTGCATGAGGCACACCTGGATAATTGAGAATGATTTCCCCGTCTCGAAAGCCTTAACTTAGTCTCATCAGCAAAGTTCCTTTTGTTTAACATGGTCACAAGTACCAGGGACTAGGACGTGGATATCTTTGGGGCGGGTGGCGGGTATTATTCTATTATAATTGCCAACACCCAGAATAGCGCTTGGCATAAAGTACGCTCTCAAATATTTGCCAAAGGAATGAATTGTGCGTATTGAAAGACTCAGTGTCTTTAAAGTGCAAAGCAGGACACGTGGTGCACGGACGAGACCTTGGTCAGAGCTTTGCATCATTTCAGGCGACTCTCACCACTCAAAGGGAAATTAAAAAACAAACAAACAAACAACCGCTAATAGGCCCACTCACTAGGGAATGTTCCTTCTGGATGCCAGCTCCAGGGTTACCCAAATCTGCTGTTCCCTCTGCCGGGGAAGGAGGCAGGGTTTGACCCTAACTACTTCTCACATCAAGGCCTGTTTTTACTAATTATGTGCCTGAGGAAAGATCTGTCTTTCTTTTGAGTCATTAACTTTCCCCTGAGTACTCGCCTGTGATCCCCAAACCGTGGGGAACTTGAAAAGTAACCCAAATTCTCAGCGCTGTGTGGCGAGCTCCTGAGACACTGCAGTTTTGTGTCGTCTTCACTTGGGTTCATCCACTTGTAGCTGAGGACCAACGTGACAGGTGACTGGGATTTTCCAACTTTGCTTGCACATCTCTAAGTTGGCATCATCTTGTTGACACTGTGCCTTTATTCCTTGGATTTGCTGATTGTTTTGTTTCGGACTCAGTGGTGGAGAGGAGGAAAGATCAATAGCTCGCAGTCCTCACTGCCGCGCCCTATCCGAAAGCGGAGTGTGTGTCTCGTGTCGAGAATGCAAAAGTCAGGATATCAGCACAGGAACACCAGCGTCGGAGGTCTGCTCTGACCCTTCGTTCCCTCCAAGAAGTGATTTGGATTTTCAGCGCCTGAGTCTCGTGAGGGTGAGGAATTTGCGTGCATGAGCTAGGGTTTTTGCATCCTTTTGGATCCTTGGGCTAGAAGTTCAGACTGATGGGCTAAGCTCGCTCTGTGGGCCAGTATAAGGATGCCTTTGAGAGTAGCTGACAGGTAATTTGATACCTTTTCCAATAGTCTAGCTCTTAAAAGGGAGGCTCTGGCATCAGATGGCCAGAGTTAAAGTCTGGAATCCACCAGTTTACTGGCTGCGTGACCTTGGGCAAGCTGCTTACGTCATCTGTTCCTCAGTTTTTATTTTTTTCATCATAAACTGGTAATTCAAACCATACCTATCTAACAGAGTTGTTATAAAGATAGAATGAGTTGATGCAGAGTAAGCACTTAGAACTATGTCTGATGTACACAGTGGATGCTTGATAGAGGTTTACCGTGACTCCATGGCTACGACTAGTATTCCTATTCATAAGCAAATAGCTAGAACCTAACTGTGAAAAAGGGTGGCCATTGAGGTAAGAAAAGGATGGTCTCTTTTGGATAAATATTTTCCGTAATACGTCCCTGGGAACACATTATCCGCAAAAGATGTTAATGGGAGTTTTGAGTTACAGGTACCACAGTCATAAATATTTGGGAAACTTCTCCTCTTGGAGATTCATGATGCACATTAGTGTTTTAACATCACAGGTTCTGCTGGAGCCTGGAATAGGGAAAGTCATTTGACTTTGTTGAATCCACTTGGTCCCGGAGGTGTCTGAGCACAGAATACTTGGCGGGGTGGGTTTTCAGGAGGGGGTGGGTGGGAAGGTGGTGGTGGTTGCTGTGCTTTTGCTGTGCATAGTGCCTGTTAATAGCTGTAGGAACGAGTGTTTCCTCTCTAGGGCACACTTTAGCACAGGACTTGAATTTAAAGTGTGCACGGGGGTCTGAATGAAATATAGATTCTGACTCAGCCTAGCACGAGGCTTGAGAATCTGCGTTTCTGACTAGTTCCGGTCTGCAGGCTGCACTTTGAGTAGTCAGACTTTAGGGAGCACCCCTTTGGTGATACAGACCACCACCAGTGCCGGCAGAGAGGGTTCTCGACCTCCATGCAAGAAAGAATTCAAACACAGGGACACGCTCGAAGCAAAGAAATTTGTTAAAGACAGAGTGCAGAAAGTGTGGTACACTCTCAAAATGGTAGGGAGCAGACTGCTCCCATAAGGAACAGCATCGCCCCAGGGTCAGGGTCTGCCTTTTATGCTAATCCCTGATAATATGCTAAGCTGGGGTTGGAATGGTCATGGATTTTCTGGGAAAGGGGGGGAGAGTTCCTAGAAGCGGGGACCCTCCCCTTTCTTAACCTTACAGGGTAACTTCTGGGAGTTGCTACGGCATTTGTAAACTGTGGGTGTGACTTTTACTATGTTAATGAGGGCGGTTCATTTAGGGACACTCCTGCAGCCACCCTGCACATGCCCCGATTAAAGGAATTCCCCCTTTTACCTTAGGTAAAGATGTTAGGGCTAAAGCAAAATGACTAACGGGTACCTGTCGGTTACATCTACCGTAGCTGAGCATGTCCACGTTCTTGTGACGGTCTCATCCTGTTGGCCTTCTCCCTCTGACCCTGCCCCAGCTACCTGCAGGGTGTCTGACTCCTGTCTCAGTAAGAAGAGAATGCACATGGGGACAGCCAGAAACGTTAGCAGTGGTGCACTAGGGAGAGGGGACAGCCTGATGCAGGGGTCCCCGACCTTCACTTCATGTGAGAAGCAACCGTGAAATTCAGAAAACTGCGGTTTAGATTCCACCTCCAGAAATTCTGATTTCATACCTATGGTGATGTGTTCTAGGTGTTGTGTTTTTTTTTTTCCCCCACAAGCTTCCCAAGGGTGTCCAGTGAACAGACAGGGTGGAAAACGTTTGGTTTCGTGATGAGGGGCGTGCTTTCTCATGTCAGAGAGCCTGGTTCTAAGCCCAGCTCCACAGTGCCGCACACGATTGAGTAATTTTCTTAAACTCTGTGCCTCCATTTCCCCATTTATAAGAGGGGGCAGTCAGTCTTGATGGGCATGCACTGATACCATGTTTGCAAGCCAGCTGTGTCTAACACATGGTAAAGCTTAATGAACGTTAGCTGTAATAATGACTATTGTTAATATCACTGTTGTTATTATTTGCTAATTGCAAATAATAGGTCATTTTACTTCTTTTTCAGTCCGACCAAGATATTGCACTGGTTACTGGCTAAACCAGATAAACATATATTTAATCTTTTTAATTAATGGAGAATCGTGTTATGTGTCTGTTGGGCACCCATGTCCCTACTGGGGGCAAGCTTGCTTGTGTCCTCATTCTCCCCCAACAAGCGCTCGTCTAGGCTGTCATCACCCTGAGGACAGGCCACAAACTGATTCTGTTTACTCTGGTGGCCTCCGTGCCTGGCACAGAGGGGTTCAACCTGTCTTTGTTGTTCGAATGGAATAAATGGTGGTAACTGTTCCAAATGGAGATACATCGACCTCCGTCTGCACCATTCGTTTATTTCAGTGGTGGAAAATAACAGGGTGGTCATAATAAAGGTCTGAGGAATGCCATAGTTTGGATTATTTGCTCTAGTGATTTTATCAAGTGTGGATTTCCTTTCTTAATTATAGAAGTAGACAACTGAATCTCATTTCTTGTGTCCTCTGGAATCAGCTCTCTTCCCTGCCCTCTGCCACTGTTCCAATCATACACTGTCTGAAATTAAGTAGCTTTTTCTTTTTCTGTCCTGTCTCGATTCCTTCTCCCTTTGTCTTCTACCCAACTTCCTATTCCCACTGAGGTCTGCAGTCGTTATCCGTTCACTTACGCAATTCCTGGCCCTAACTTTAATTGATATTTTTTCACATCAGACTAGTTTGAGACTTTTAGGAGTAGAAAGGGTGGTCTGTATGTTTTTAATCTTCTTAAAATATCACGTGAATAGAATTGCTTAATAATTTTCATTTTGTTCCATAACAAATATATGGCATATTCAAGTTCAGTGACTGCCTTATAAAATAATGTGGGAAGGTAGATTTTTATGCTGTTTCTCCTTCTACGAAAAGAGGAAAACGAGCCCTGTCCCCCTCACCGTCATCCCAATAAGATGTAAAGATGCTTGAGCGAACATTTGTGGAAGGACTTGTCAGATGCCCTTGGAGAGGAAGCGTTACTTTACTCACTGGTGTTTTGAATATCACGAGAGTTTGAATTACGAATGAGTACACCTGAGCACATAATCGGTTACGGAGACTTTCAGACTCGTGGACACTGCTCACAGGCGAAATTGATTGTGCAGCTCCAATTGCTACAGCCGTGGGGATTTGGGACCACAGCTACATCCATCTAATTCAGGAAGGACGTGAAATAGCTCCTGCATTTTCAGGGCTCAAAAAAAAAAAAAAAAAAAAAAAATAGAGCTTTTTCACATTTATCCTGAAGATGGAGCCATTTAACATTTTGGATATTTTCTCATTTTAAAATTTATAACTTTAAATTGACTTTGTTTTGAGACATTAATGTTTCAGGATTTTATTTTCCCCCTAAATACAACAATTGCTTCCTAACCAACAAAAAGAAGAGTATCGTGAATATTTGGTTGTGGTCGCAGAAATCTGGCGACCAGCCTGTGACCTTGTCCATGTTTACAAAGGTCACCCTTTCTTGCTTACCTTTTGCTACCCATATCTATAGACTCAGAATTATTTATTAAGTATTTTCCAGATGTGTGTAGAATTCCCACCATTGATGGCTTGCTGTGAATGAAGCATATTTTAAGAGCCATGTAAAAGAGAGAATGGGTTTATGTCACTTACCCTTATACTAACCCTATGATTGTCATTGAATCTGGAATCTTTGAGCTGGGATGATCTTAAAGGATATGTTGTCCATCTTCTCATCTGGTTATTTAAGGCTTGTATTTATGTGGTCAGTTATTATGGCTGGGTTAAAATATCTGTGTTTACTTTTGAGACTCCTAAATCTAACTGTAACTGATTTCGTTAGCAATGGCTTATCTATTTTCATTTGTGAATGAAGGTAGAGTAGATAGAGATTGGCATTTTCTGCCTCAGTCAGCCCTCAGCTCCCATAACTGAACACGTTCACCTATAGAAGACAAAACCAACAGCAAATTAGGGACCAAAATACCTCACTCTGAAGATGAGTTGCTCATATTGGTCAGGACTAAAGAAATATGTGTGTACTGCCCAAGCCATCCAGAGACCTTCATGGTTCGAGCTCAGGTGAGACATGTTGATATGTGGCTGGGGGCAGTGCTGGAAGAACAGCTGTCGTGCTACAGGGAGGATGGATGTGGACAGAAATCTAGGAACCCAAGTCCAACAAGGTCCCCTTACAGAAATTGCTGGGCAACCCTTGCACGTATGAGATAAGTAGAGACTACATGGGGTTGTTTGCTCTGTGATCATGATGTAGGCATTTTCTTAAGAACAGGTGTTGCTTTTGGTGGTTCTCCCCCTTCACTTTCCAGGGGGCTGAATCCCAGCCCCTCTCCCCATGTCACCTGTGTCCACAGCTGGGGCCATCTGGTCTTTTGAGCTAGGCTTAGTCCTATGAAGGACTGATTCTGATCTTAGGAGGAATCTAAGGGCGGGAGACCTGCCAGCACCTTGGGACCCTCTGATGCTCTGGACATAGGCATCTCCTGGGTGCTGGGCTCCAGCATCTCACAGTCTGGAGTCCTGACTCGGAGCCCTGCTGGCTTAGAGGCTGTGATCTGTCACCCACTCGTGTATCAGCACCCCCCGCCCACCGCACCCAGTCTGGATGCCAACAACAGCAGCCACCACCCCTGCTCCTGCTGCTGCTTCTCCTTCTCTTTCCCCGTCTTCTCTTATTTCTATTGTTGTCATTATCATTAGTATTTTTATATATCTATGGCTATAAAGAAAATTAGCCCTGAACTTAGTGTATCAGAACAGAAACATTTATTATCTTCCATAGTTTCTGTGGGTCAGGAATTAGGGAGAAGCTTAGTTGGGTTTCCCCATTTAGCGCGATACTAGCTGTGGTTTTTTGTAGATGCCTTTTATAGAGTTGAGGTGGTTCCCTTGTATTCCTAGACTGTCGAGGTTGTTTTGTTTGCTTGGTTTTTTTTTTCTTGTTATTAAAGGGTGTTGGCTTTTGTCAAACCTCTATTCTGCATCTGTTGAGATGATCATGTGGTTTTTGTCTTTCATTGTATTATTAAGACATATTACACTGATTTTTGATGTCGTGCTTTGAAATTCATTTTATGTGTTGCTGAATTTGGTTTGCTAGTGTCTTGAGGATTTTTGCATCTATATTCATAAGGGATGTTGGTCTGTAGTGTTCCTTTCTTTTGACACCTTTGTCTGGTTTTGACTTTAGGGTGAGGCTGGCCTCACATTTCCTCCTCTTCTATGCTTTTGGATGAGATTTAGAAGTGTTTGTGTTAATTTCACTTTGAAATTTTGGTAAAATTCACTGGTGGAGCCATCTGGATCTGGGTTTTTCTTTGTGGGAAGTTTTTTGATTACTAATTCAATCTCTTTGCTTGGTATAGGTCTATTCAGATTTTCCATTTCCACTGGAAGTTTTGATAGTTTGTATCTCTCTAGGAATTTTTTTATCTAAGTTATCTAATTTTTTGGCCTATAATTGTCCATAATATACCCTTACAATTCTTCTTATTTCTATAAAGTTAGTAGAATTGTCCCCTTTTTAATTTCTTATTTTGGTAACTTGAGTTTTCTCTCTTCTTTTCTTACTCATTCCAGTTAAAAATATGTCGAGTTTTATTGATCGTTTTAAAGAATCAACTTTCAGTTTTGTTTAATTTCTCTGTTTTTCTCTTTCCAGTTTCATTTATTTCTAGCCTAATCTTTATTCTTTCCTCTCTTCTCCTTGCTTGGAATTTACTTTGTTCTTCTTATTCTAGCTTCTTAAGTTGGAAATGAGATTATTAATTTGAAATCTTTCTTCTTTTTTAATATAGATGTTCACGGGCATAACTTCCGTTTAAGCGCTGCTTTTGCTGCATCCCATAATTATTTTGTATATGTGCTTTGTTTACATTCATCTCAATGTCTTTCCTAGTTTCTATTATG
Organism: Indri indri; assembly: GCA_004363605.1. Taxonomy (NCBI): domain Eukaryota; kingdom Metazoa; phylum Chordata; class Mammalia; order Primates; family Indriidae; genus Indri; species Indri indri. The sequence continues at coordinate 478,784 of RJWJ010000004.1, read as the reverse complement.
ATTTCTTCTTTGACCTTTTGATTAGTTAGGAGTATGTTGCTTAATTTCTACACATTTGTGAATTTCCCAAATTTCCTTTTGTTATTGTTTTCTAATTTCATTTCATTGTCATTGGAGAGCATCCTTTATATAATTCCTATTCTTTTAAATTTATTGTGACTGTTTTATGGCCTAACATATGGTCTCTTTGGGGGAATGCTCTATGTGTACTTGGGAAGAATGTGTTTCCTACTGCTGTTCGGTAGAGGGATCTACAGAGAGATGTCTGTTAGGTCTAGTTAGTTCACAGTGTTGTTCAAGTCTTCTGTTTCCTTGTTGATCTCCTCTCTGGTTTTTCTATGCATTATCAAAAATGTTATATTGAAGTCTCTACTATTGTTGAAATGTCCATTCCTCCGTTCAATTCTGTCAGTATTTGCATGAGTGTTTTGAGACTTTGTTGTTAGGTGCATATATGTTTATAATCATTATGTCTTCTTGATAGACTGACCCTTATGTCCTTAAAAAATGTTCTTCTTTGTCTCTAGTAACAATTTTTTTAATCTTAAAGTCTATTTTTTCTGATATTAGTATAGCCACTTTAGCTCATTTTTGGTTGGTGTTTGCACGGAATTCCATTTTCCCTGGTCTTACTTTCAACCTACTTGCATCTTTGAATCTAAACTGTGTCTCTTATAAATAGAATATAGTTGAATCATGATTTTTTTTTTTTTTGAGACAGGGTCTTGCTCTGTCGCCTGGGCTAGAGTGCAGTGGCACCATCATAACCCTGAAACCTCAAACTCCTGGGTTCAAGTGATCTTCCTGCCTTAGCCTCCCAAGTAGCTGGGACTCCAGGCATGAGCCACCACACCCGGCTAATTTTTTTCTACTTTTTTGTAGAGACGGGGTCTCACTCTTGCTCAGTCTGGTCTCAAACTCCTGGCCTCAAGTGATCCTCCTGCCTTGGCCTCCCAAAGTGTTAGGATTATAGGCCTGAGCCACCTCATCCAGTGAATCATGGTTTTTTAATCCATTCTGCCAGTGTAGTTGGGATTAATACCAACTTGATTTAAATAATATAAAAAACTTCTCTTCTATATAGTTCTGTTCCCTACCCACATCTTTGGGCTATTAATTGGTATTCAAATTACATCTTCGTAGTCTATAAGTTCCTTGACAAAGTTTTACAGTTATTGCTTTGTGCAGTTGGCTTTAAAAGGAGATAAAAAAAATTACAAACAAAAATACATTAATTCTGTCTTCTGTATTTACATATATTGTTGCCTTTCTTCATGTGGATTTGGCTTACTGTTTAATGTCCTTTTGTTTGAGTCTGAAGGACTCTCTCTTGTATTTCTTGTAGAGCAGGGCTGCTAGTGATTTTTCCTCTTGGTTTTTTTTCCCCTAGGGGATTGCTTTAATTTTTTCTTAATTTCCGAAGTATAGTTTGTTTGATATGAATCTTGGCTGACAGTTTTCTTTCAGCATTTTGAATATGCTATCCAACTGTCTTCTGGCCTCTGTGGTTTCTGATGACAAATCAGATGTTAATCTTATCAAAGATCCCTTATACCTGATGAGTTGCTTCCTTTTCTGCTGTTTCCAAGATGCTCTTTTTGTTTTTTGACTACTTTTTTTCCTGAGTATTGGTCATAGTTTCTTATTATTTGTAGGTCTCCTAATGTTTTGTTGAAAACTATATCAATGACATTGTAGTAACTCTGGATTCTGATTTCCCTTCGGTTATTGTTGTTGTTGCTGGTTTTGTTGTATGTTTTTTGTTTATAAACTTGCCTGGGCTAAAGCTGTGAAATCAGTTTCCTCCGTGGTGAGTGGCCACTGATGTCTCTATTCAGTGTTTGTTGTTGTTGCTGTTCTTCTTCTTCTTTCATTTTTCATCTTGGTTTCCAGAGGGTTTCTGAATTAGCTGTGTAGCTTAATGACCAGCCAAAAAATCAGCTAAGGCTGTATTCAAACGCTTGGAGCACTAAGAAGTCCCCTGTCCTCTGTTGATGGGTCTATGTGTTTGCAGGAAGTGCATTTCAAGTTCGGGCTATTTTCAAGTCTTCCCAGGTATTTAGATTCTCCTGGGCCCTTTTGCGTCGTCACCTCTGTACCTGAAAATGGCCTCAGGGTTAATGAGGAATGTGTGGATAGCTCAGCCCTCTCTGGTCTCCACTGAACATGTACATAGTCTCAACTGGGAATATTCAGGCTAGTAAAGCCATTGGATCTCCCCAGTTTTCCACCACTGAGAATATCACTTCTACCAACTGTGCTGCTGGATATATTCACTGCCCTCCACTCCAAATCAAGCGAGCCTTTTTTGACCATGGCAACCAAGCTGCCAGGAATCACAGCCTTCCCCACCTAGGCAAAGCCTCCATGCTGACTAGGGATGGAGCTCCCACTTAGAATACCAAAGATTCCTGCTGTTCTTACCTGGAGCCCAGTAATTTCTCAGGTAAATACTTCTCAGATTATTGGATTATTTTGGTTGATTTTTAGAATGCTGAATTTTTTTGGAAAGTCAATCGTGTCCAGATTTATCTTTGCTTTTTGGAGATAGGATTTAGTGACCTCCTCATTCAGCTGTAGCTGGTAGTCCCAGCCACTTTTAATGTGTGTTTGCATCCTATCATTCTGCAAAGGGCACAACACATGGGGAAAACTTGTTTAAAAACAATAATCATAGTCTATGAATGTATCTGTTCCTGGTGGGGGGTGGAGAGTATCACCACATGTTTACATTAGAGTTCTTACTTGCAACCAGTTGGGATTTTCCTAAAAGTTTTCCATAGCACTGTGGGTCTGTAGAATAACGTAGTCTTATTCTATTACTCAGGATAGGCAACACCAGCGGCATGCAGTTAACCCACAAGATCTTAGCGATGTCCCACCACTAAGATTTACATCTTGCTTTTTTCATAGTCTGATGAGAATTGGGTTTCTCTCTGTGTGCAGGCTCTTTCCAGCTGTGGCAATATCATTCTGAAATGCTTTTGTTCAAACTCCATGGCTAGGGGTGGAGATCATTGGCAATTGTGTGGGATGTTTCCTGAAAGTGTTTTATATCATTTCTGATCATACTGCATGAGCTAGAACTCAAGTCACATGTCCCACTAAAATAAAAGGGAGATTGGGAAACATAGTATTCCTGTGTGCTCAGGAAAAATACAAAAGCGAACATTTGACGAACATAGCACATTGTCATTGCCATTCTTATTCTTGAGAGAGATCCTAGTACATTATTAACCTTATTCTCAGGAAAAGAAAACTGGGACACAGAGATAGTGCATAGTTCAAGATGTGTTCTTTTTAAGTATGTTATTAGAAGATTAGAAGCTGAAAATATGTATTGGCTTCTGATTTAGTGGGGTTTCCCCCTAACTTTACTGTGTCCTCTCCTACTTCCACAAAGCATCATTTCTTAATTGACGTAAATAATCCTGTATATCAATGTCTCTTTAAAAATCACTCATAATTTCACCAAAATCATTTTTAATGTGTGCATGTTTTCTTTATGGGTATGTGTTTATATAATCAAATGGGTCTATATGCATTCTTTTTATTCTGTTTTTCAGCGTATCCATGTTTTTCATATGTCTATATTCTTATTCTAATTGCTATTTTGATTGCCCTGTAACTTCGTACTGAATTGATCTAATGTTTACTTACACATTTCTTCTATTGTTAGACATATAAGTTGTTTCAACTCATTTTATACCTATATAACACGGTGTGATTTTAAATATGCTTTAAAATGATTTTTTTTTTTTTTTGCAACAAAGGCTGATTATATTGCCTATTTTGACCACCTATGGACATTTAGGAAAGGCTGTGGTTAAATAGCATAACCTTTAACTTATTTCCTTTACGCTCTTACTGAAATGTATGTGAATATAGTGAAGGACTATTTTTATACAATTCTTTTTTAATGGAAATATTTAGCTTGTGAAAAATAGCATGAATTCTAAAGAAGATTTGAATGAAACTGTTAATATAGTTTTATTAGCTTTGTAATAGAATATTTCATTGGAATTTGTTTATACTAATTTATTAATATAATAATATGGTGTTATACCATACATGTATGTAGTATGAGGTGTGGAGGAAGAAAAGAAACCCAGAAATGTCAGATTACATGTATTAATTCATTGACAAATATTTTTGAGCACTTACTGAATTCCAAGCAGTTTTTTAGAAACTAAATATATAGCATGAATAAAAAGCAAAGTTCTTTCTCTGAAGAAACTTGTGTCCTACTGGATTTGGGTGGGATGTGAGAACACAGACAATATACAAAAACCACGTGACATGGTGGTCACAAATCACCATGAAGAAGAATCAAATGAGGTAAGGAGAATAAGACATGGTGGATGGGGTGAGAGATGCTGTTTTATATTTAATATAAGAGACGGGTCTGGGACTGCATCTCTGATGTGCGACATTTGCGCAGAAACCTGGAGGTAGTGAGAAAGATATTCATGTGGATATCCAGGGGTGAACCAGATGGAGGGACCGGCCAGTGCAAAGACACCTGGCTGCAGATTGGTTGTCGTATCCATAGCAGGGAGGTCAGCATGGCTGGAGGGGGTATAGGAGAGACAAGACTGGGGCTCCATGACTCGAGTGTTGTCTAAGGCGGGGAGTGGGAAGGGACTAGATCGTAGGGCTTTGAAGGTCATGGTATGGTCATGGTATGGACCTCAGATTTTGCTTTGAGCAGGACAGGAAGCCTCTAGAGGAAGCTGAGCAGAGGAGCAGTATGACGTGATGCATGTTTTAAAAGGAATATTCTGGCTATGGGGTGCAGAATGGATGTGGGGTGAAGTGGAAGCAGGGAATGTAGCCTGTCGGTGGGGGTGTGACTGCCATCTAGGTGAGAGGTGATGGTAGATGGAAACGGAGGGTGCAGTTGTGAGAAGTGGCCGGAGTTTGTGTATATTCAAAGGCAGAGACGGCATACTCAGTATACTTAGGTAGTGAACTGACTGTGGAATGTGCAAAAGAAAACGGAGTCTGTGGTTACCGCAGGTCTTTCAGCCTGAGCACTCGGAAAATGGAAGTGCTATTCCAAGATGGATTGCAAGAGGAGCAGATATTCAGGGAGGGAGAGAGGGAAGGAGAGAGAAGAAGGTAGAGGGATTGGGGACGCATGTTTGGGTGTATCTAGCATGAGATGCCCATTGGAATTCCAAGTAGAGATGTCGGGGAGACAGCCAACCCCATGCACCGGGAGGACGAGGAAGCGATTTGATATGGAGGTACAGATTTAGGACTGTCTGTCTTATAGACGCAGTCGACACCTTTAGACGGGACCAGCTCACGCCCATCACCATGTGCACGTGCTATAATATATTCCACATTTAAAAAATATTCTCCCGTGACTCTGCTTCCTTTCCATCTGCCACTCTGTTTCTCTGATTTCCTTGACAAAACTCTGAAATAAAACTCGTCTATATTTGCTATCATTTTTTTCCCTCCTTCCATTCTCTCTTGAATTCATTCCAGCAAGGCTTCCCTCCTGCCCACCCTTCAGGTGATCTTATCCTGTTGCAAGGCGTTCAATACCGAGAATAAGCTGATTATCTCCGTTTTACAATGAAGAAACTGAAGTTCAGCGAGGTTAAGGCCACTTGAGTATTCAACAGCAGAACTCAAAGCAGAGCCTTGCTTTCCTATCCGGAGCCTGCCTCTTTTACCACGTCCTCGTTCACGATGGAATAGCATTCACAAACAAGGGCTTGGGAGGCCATCCGCATGTGTTTAAGTACCACTCTGCACAGAGCATCCTTAACGTTCCTCATAATTATGCAAAGAGAACATAATGCTTCACCCCTATACATCTGTGGGTCTAAATTGTTAATGTCTATTTTCTTATAAGAAATAGAAGTTGGAGAAAGACTGTGGACTTGTTTCTGCTTTTTAGTTTAAAACATTATAATTTCATATAAATCATTTCATTTTAAAAATATATAAGGGCACAGTTGGTGAATGTGAGAGTAGGAGACAAGAGGAGATTTAGGTCTTCTTTCCTTGACAACTTAAAGAATATGGAAGACCGGTACCTCTCAGAGCATGGTGACAGGGCATGTTATCCTCCTTAGAGCTGTGGACAGGGAGACCCACATCTTCTTTCTGGCCTAAATAGCTGTGACTTAAAGTCAATCTCGAATTGCTGTGGCATTATTATTTCCCTGTCTTCTTTGGATGTTTGTGCCTTGCCATGCAAGATGGAAAGTCTCCCAGAGGACTTGAAAAATATTTTTCTGATGTGATTGTGTCTTTATATACATTCTTTTTCTTTCCCCCCCCCCCCCACCCCCCCGATCTCGTACACAGGACAGAACAATGCTGAAGACATCAAATATGGTGAAATGCTTTTTATAGTTCATTGGTTCATTGTGATCAGTCTAAAATTCGCTCGTTTATAGACCGCTTCATTAAAAAAATGCATCAAGTGATGAGTCTGGATTAGAGCGTGGTGTGATGGGTAATTTTTCTACATGAGAGAATTTGGACTGAATGCGAAGAGGGAGAGGGGATGAATTGGCAAAGACAAATAGAGAGGGAAGTCTGCACGCGAGGACTGTTCCGTGCAGAGGCGTGGGCACAAGGATGAAGACGTTGTCCACAAGGGCCTATGAAGATATTTGCTTGATTTAAGAGGAGGCTGAGAATGGAGATGGACATGGCAAGGGGAGGGGAGGGGCGGGGAGGATGGTGGGGCCAAGGAGAGGCACTGGATCTGGCCTCTAGCTTTGCATTGAGAGTAGAGCTGTGGAGAGTGGTGCTTGGTGTGGACCATGCCGAAGCCTGGATCTGGATGGATTACGGGTTAGTGAAAAGTCAGGAAACAAGATGGAAGTGCCACGGCAATGTCCATGTCCAGAGATGGCGCTGATGTGGCCTTCGGGAGGGGAGCAGGGAATGTCGCACTGTTGGTGCTGATGGGGACTGACAGGGGATGGAAGAAGAGGCCAGTCTTCCGTGTGCTCGACATGAGGTACAGCAGGATGCTCAGGGATGGTGGAGTTGCAAGGGTGGGGGACAGGATGCAAAGGCCCCTGACTTGGGGAAATCTTGTCTTCACTTTAATGCTGTCATAGTTCAAGATCCTGACAATTCATTGGGTGTTTCTGATGCTCCATTGATATGTTTATTTAGAGACATTTATTCCTGTCTCTCTTCAGTGATACAGGCGCACTGTACTGATTTGATACCCCCGTGGCATGTTTCTGAGCTCCAGTTATCATGGACCAGGGAGAGGGATGCAGTGACACACCAGAGAGACACCTTTATGATAGGCTCACAGTGAGACAGCCATTGTCGTACTTTGCCCATCACACAAAGCCCTGATACTTTGGTGGGGGAAACATAAGATGCCATAGGATGACCTGTAAAAGGCCAAGGAAGCGTTCTGCATTCTCTAGGAATTGACTTGGGATGACAGCAGACGTTTTCGTGGAGAGACGTGTTGGTCTAAGCCATGAGAGGAGGAAAGAGAAGGGGGATGGTGTTTTGGGTTAAGGCGATAGCACACACCACACCCCAGAGGTGATCGGGCTGAGACACTGGGGGAAGAGCCAGGGGTGAGGGATCAGGAACATAGGCAGGACTCAGACTGCTCAGCACGTTCTAAACATGGGGACTTTCAGACCAGGGATAATTGGATACCACGTGCATTGTGGAAGATCTCTCTGGAAAGCAGATTGGTGGAGACCCAGGTGGAACCAAGGAGCTCAGTTAGGAGATTTTCTTATTAATCCAGGCTAGCAATCCTGCAACAGGGGTGAGTTTAATCAGTATTTAGGAGGCAAAATACACCTTGCTTGGTAACTGCTTGGATATGGTGGGGAGCTGGGAAGTAGGGTGTGGGGAGGGGAGGGGAGGCTGGGGTGATGTTAACAAATGTTGGGAATACACCCAGAGTGAAGTCAGCTTTCCTCTCAGGATCGGGTTCCTCTTAAAACGTTACCAGTGTTAACAGTTTTGCACGTGTGTGTGTGTGTGTGTGTGTGTGTGTGTGTGTATGGGTGTCTTTAATCTGAACAAGTCTCATTTTGCCATAAAAAAATCTTTCAACACATATGTGCTTATATATATGTACATAATTAACCAGTGGCTATCTCAAGGAGGCAGACTGTGGGTGATTTATTTTTATGCTTCACTCTATTTTTCTAATTTTTTTATCATGAGAAAAAAAAGTGGTTTTTCCCCAAAAAGACCAGTAGGTTTGACAAAAATTCATTTGCTGTCACTGATTTTGTTTCAGGAAAAAATGATGGCTAAACCCAAAGTACAGTATTTATAAAGCTGGCTGACAATTTTTTTCTTGATATTATCATCTGTTTCAGAAAAAGCACAGAGGTGTGTGATCCCAGAAACCTTCCCCTGTGAGGAAAACAAAATAAAGATCAATATACTTTGACCCCACTTATATTTTTTGCTAACTCCCTGTTTCCCAGCCACCGAGCGCTATCGACTTCAAGAATTAAATTAAAAACTATGAAACTGTGAAGGAAGAAATCTTGGAAGTAATGAGACCACACTGTATGGAGTGGAGGGGAAAAGAAATGGAACGTAGCACACAGCACCCGCATCATCCTCATCTACAAACGCAAGTGGAAATGTGGCCAACTTTCCTAATGCCCAGACTTCGAAGCACATACGGTTCATTTTTTGCTAAATATATCAGTGTATGTCACCAAAAATATCACTGGACTAAAAGACCCATTTGATTTTCTTTTAGTAGGGACCTATGATAAGAGGTTGAGAGGAAATTTGGTGAGGCAAACGAGACCCCCAGTGCAATGCGAGATGAAGACAGTCAATTCTGAAATATTTGAACGTGTCTGTTTATCTAACCCACTGTGAACCCTGGCATGGATGCTAAGGGCCTTCCATGTTCTATGTGGTTTTAGATGACCTCTGAAAACTACCTGTGACATTCTAAACCACAGAATGGTTCCATTTTCCATCTGTTGTCATGCAATTGTTTTGTTTACCTGCAGCTGTCAGATGGGTATTATACTGAATGCTTTCATAGCAAATGTTACGACACCAAATGTAACAAGCCTTGAGGTTGAAGCTACAGCAGATACACAGTAGATACATAGAGCTTACAAAGGGCCAGGTCTGGAGTCTGCATCAGGAAACCAGGTGCCTTTCCTGGGAGTGCATTCAAAAGTCTCTTGTGCACGAGTTCACAAGGGTCTCTTTTTGTAACTCAAAATAAACTTTTCAGTTGTTAATGCAGAGATTCCTGCTGCAGCAGGGACAGAGAACTGCTGGGTTGCTCAGACTAATTAGGATTTAGCTGTTGCAGAAAGGTTATGCACATATTTTCATGTGCAAACGAATCACTGTTTGCATGTAGTGAAATGCATATTCTCAGGCCTGGAATCACATGGTTCTGGTGGGAGAGTCTGCTGTTAGGCTTAGGAATGTGAGAATTTATTAATCGTTTTCCCAGTGGTGTTAGGATGCCTGTGTGGGAGGACTATGCTGGGAGGAATCCTTGCCGTAGCCTGCGGGAGTCCTCTCTCTTCCTCCCTCTCTTTCTCTTTCTCTCTTCTTCCATCCCTCCCTTCCTTCCTTCTGTTATTTATTTATTTTTGAATTGCCCACAGGGAAAAACATAGTTGGCACAGTGGATTCTCACAGCCCCTTCCACAGAGTACATGTTATCCTTCCCAGGAGAAGGGCAACTTGGGGCCCTGAGGGAGAGAGATGAGGCAAGTCTCAAAACAAGCAGAATGGCAGGTGGTGGTGATGTTCGTTCTCTGACCTTCCTATATCCAGGACTATGGGGCCATAATCTAGCTGCGCCTGTCACACAGCTTAAAGTTTGGGAGGTGACCTGGGTGTGGGAGCTCTCAAAGCACAGGGAAATGACTGTCCTCCCTGCTCTAGTTGTCGGGGACATTTTAAGCCACCACCGGATGCCAGTGGCAGTAGCTACAGAGGACAGCTTGTCGTTGCATTTACTTGGAGTCTTAATTCTCCTGTTTCCCAGAATGGCCTCTCTCCAGTCGTGACTGAGGTGAGCAAACTCTCACTCCTAGAGTTCATACATTCCACCAAACGACTGGTATATCATGCTTTAAAAAAAAAAAAATGTAAGTGAAAAAGACAGTTATTTTTTGGATTGATATACGTTACTATATGTAGGTATGTGAGTGTGCACTTTTATTGTCTTTTGCTCAAAGTGGAAAGGCGGGAGTAGAAACTGTAACATCAAGTCCAGTGTATAGGTCTGTTTCTTCCTCTATACGCTGGAACTGAAATATGTATTTGTGAAGTCCTCGATGTATACTCCTGTAATCACAATCAAATTCTGTAGATGTTCAGTAAGGGTTTGGATAAATGAATGAATGAAGCGCAGTCATTTGAGTGAGTGCACCTTGCCATGTTCAGTGACCTCGAGTTCAAAGTTAGTTTACCCCAACCAGCAGTAAAAAGTAATGTTAGCTTATATCGTGTATTACAGACACCATTCAGCATATGGTAGCAACAGTGCTGTATAGTGTTGGGTGAGTAGGCTCTGGAGTCCTACTGCCTGTGTTTGAATCTTGGCTTCATGCAGCAGACTGGGTGACCTGGAGCAAATTACTTAATTTTCTAAGCCTTTGTTGCTTCTTTCAGAAAATTGGGATGATCAAAGGACCTACCCCATAGGGCTGCTATGAAATCGAAATGAGAAAAAAAACATGCAAAGTTGTCAGCCCCATGCCTGTAACATAGAAGCACTCGATGCATGGTAGATTGTACTATTATTATAATATTTGCCTAGGAGTTTGCTTTTGGGGAACACACACCTGCCAATTTCCCCTCCCAAAGATGTGGCTTGACTTAGTCGCTGTTGATCCCACCCTCAAAATTATCAAACCACGTGCTGTAAGGCATATTGCAGCAAAATATGGTGCTCAGAATATCATGGCTTATATATTTTATCTTGCTGGCAAGGAATTCTAAAAGGTTTAAAGCTTAAATTAGAGCCTGCATTTACAGAGAGTGGGGAGAAATGCACCATATGCCTCTCCATCTTGTGTGTGGTGTGACTGCAAGTGAGAGTGAATGACAACACACCAGCGGCTCCAGCCAAAACTTGAGGCCGGCAGTCTAAATCCAGATCGGGCGGCATCCCAGGCTCTGCCGGTTCTGTCTGCTTGTGCATTTGACCTTGACAGCCAAGGTCTGTGTGGTTCCTGTTTGCTTTCTGTCATTAATCAGTCCTGAAGCATCTTCTAAACAGACAGCTCGGTTGGATTGAATAATGTGCCTGTGTTTTCTCATCTGATACAAGCACGCGTTAAACCTGAGTCACCTCCATTGGTGAACTTGCGTATCGGGCCGGGCAGGATTTTTGAGTGGAGCTTTCCTTGAAAATATTCTATAAGTGGGCTCCTCATGTCGTCCTCCCACTCCCATGGAGCCTGTCGTTATGATCGCCTGATGTTTCTAGTTTTCTCCTGTAGTAGAAATTGTTGCTGGAGGAGGGGGGAGGGATGACATTTCCTTTCCCTGGCAAATGAGACCAGATTTTGACTTTGAGTCACTCTTGAGAATTAAGGAGTGGCACGTGGCACAGTGTGACAGGAAGCGATATTTATCATGGTAGATGATGTTAACCATGCTCCACTTTACAATTGCCATATATTTTAAAAGTTATGCACGTATCACTTAATGCATTCTTTATCGGATGGAAAAAAATTAACATCGGTATGGGAAAAAGGTACAATTGCTAGAAATGAGGGTAAGAGAATAAGAATAAACTGTACTGTTTTGCATGGTCCAAAATGCAATTTCTGATGCTTTTCTTGGCGATTGAGAGTTTTTGAAATGTTTTGATTTGTTTAACAAGCTGGAAACGCGTGCCAGGGCGTGTTCATGACTTACCAAGATTCTTATGGAAATCCATGACAGGGTTTTACTTGGAATGCAGGTATCGCGACTCTGGGTGTTGACAATTTTCCACTAGACCTCCTAACGGAAACCTCATGATGTGGGGAGGGAAGAATCATCTTTTTGCAGTTATGCCACCTCTCAGCTGACACATTAATAAAGGAATTAGTCTCAGACTTGGAATTCTGTAAATGTTTCTTGAGACAAAATGGCATGGAACCGCACCCAGTGCATTGAGGGAGGAAGTCATGGGATTATAACGTCTGTGTTACTTGTGGGTGTGTTTTTCAGCACTGAGGAATTCAACGTCGGCTGAATCCGCCTCCTGCTTTCCTGTCCTGCTCCGTCCCCTGTATCAATCACTATTCATTCTCTGTGTTTTCTTTCTCATTTCGATTTAGCGTAGAGGATGTCAGTGTTATTTAATGCAGTGAAATCTCCCTGGCACACCCCTCAGGACTGGTCCTTGGGTGTTGGGAGGACATTCTGCCCTATTAGCTATGGGATGGCTGTGCTTGTACTGTGCCACATCCAATTGGTGCTGGTAGCTGACTAATGAGTGGGTGGGGATGGGCTTGGCATTTTGTCTTCTGGAGGAACAACCGATGAGTAATGTCATTCTTAGTTCTAGTTTTCTCTCTCTTTCCTGTCTATATTTCAGCTTCTCCATCCCCCACCTCATTCCCTTTCTCTCTCTCTCTCTCTCTCTCTCTCACACACACACACACACACACACACACACACACACACACACGCACGCGTGCTCACACTTACTTTTGCTACCCATTAACTGATAACTTTAATGAGGACTGTCAGTAAACATCATCTTATAATTTATAGTAGAAACTGAGAAACTGTCTGGTACTTAAATCATAGCGATACAGTTGGGGAGATCCAAGTTTATATCTTGACTCTAACGTGTAATACATGGGTAACTCTCACTATGTGCTCTAGACTCCCTGTGTCTCTTTGATCATCTGTAAACCAAGAATGATGATCATTCCTACCTCATAAGGTTGTTGGGAGGATTCAGTGAGATTATGCATGTGATGTGCTTACCACAGGTTCTCATGCATTAAAAGATTTCCATGAATATTGTTTATTATCATTAATAAGAAGCATCTTTCTTGGGATCCATCTCATAAGATGCAATACTAAAGCTAATGTTTCATAAGAGAAAAGCAGTCTTTAAATGATACATTCTATCTAAATTCAATTAAAGGTCCCAACTCAGTGCATTGGAAGTGGCAGTCAGGAAAAGTTCCATTCCTCTGATGGCTATGAAATATTTAGAATGTTTATCTTTGTTCCATGAAGAAATGTATAATGAAAGCAATTGTGATGTATCTCCTTAAGATTCATCTCTAACTCTGTGATATGTTTAGTGATTTCAGGGCTATTGAATCCTGTTGGTTAGGTGGTATGTCTGCTCTCCCTCCTTAGGCATTCTTGGAAAACTTCATCCAAGGCTTTGGTGGGTCTTTCAACATCTTGAAAATTCCCACACTGGCAATAGCTGATTAGATTGAGGAGAGATATACATGGGGTTGGCCAACCGGATGGCAGTTTAAAAATTTGACACAGCCCAATGTCTATATTCTTCTATTTTTTATTTCATTTTAATATTTTAAAATTGACAAATAATAATTGTACATATTCATGGGGTACATAGTGATGTCTAGATATGTATAATGTACGGTGATCAGATCAGGGTAATTAGTATATCCATCATGTCAAACATTTATCATTTCTTCCTGTCGGAAACATTAAATATCCTGCTCTAGCTATTTGAAAGTATGTATTATTGTTAACTATAGTCATCCTACAGTGACATAGAATGCTAGAACTTGTTCCTCCTGCGTGCCTATAATTTTGTATCCTTTAAAAAAATCACTCCCTAGCCCTCTCTTCCTCCCAGCCTCTAGTATCCTCTGTTCTACTTTTTACTTCTATGAGATCAACTTTTATTAGCTTCCACATATGAGTAAGGACATGAAGTATTTAACCTTCTGTTCCTGGCTTATTTCACTTAACATAATGCCCTGCAGTTCCATCCATGTTGCTGCAAATGACAGGTTCATTCCTTTTTAGGGCCGAATAGTATGTGGTGTATATACACTGCATTTTCTTTGTCCATTCATCTGTTGTCAGACACCTGGGTTGATTCCATATCTTAGCTATTGTGAATAGTGCTGCAATAAACATGGGGGTGCAGATATTTCTGCAGTATAGTGATTTTCTTTCCTTTGGATAAATTTCCAGTAGTGGGATTGCTGGATCATATGGTGGTTCATTTTGCAGTGTTTTTTTTTGTGTGTGTTTTTTTTTTTTTTTTCTTGAGGGACCACCATACTATTCTCCATAGTGGCTGTACTAGTTTATATTCCCGAACAGTCACAGAATCCAACGTTTTTCTTGTTCTAACTGTTCTTCTTAGTGACCAGGCCACCCTCACCCAAGCCGTAGCAGCAGCCTTCTGATTAGTATCTCTTCCTATTCTCTTTCCCCTCTATCTTCCACAAAAATAAAAACCTGGCCATGTCCTTCCCCTGTTTAAATGTCTTCAGGATTGTGAGCAAGCTCAGTAATGTGATTTGCCCCCTCTGCTCCTCTTAACACTCCTTGTCCCCTGTTTGCAGCACCAGCCTATTGGCAGTTCATTGCACACAATGATCCACCACTCATTTCTCTGTCTTTGCATATGCTGTTCCCTACACCCACCCTATTCCCTTCCACTACCTTTGCCTGGAAATTCCTAGTTATCTTCTCACTCTTGATTCAGACGCAACTTTCCTCCAGACAGTCTTTCCCCAAATGCCACTGGCTCTTTGTCTCACGTTCTGAGTTAGGGTCCCTTCCATGGGCACACGTAATACTCCATGTGTCCCGCTACCCCTGACAGCAGTTTGATGCATAATTGCAGATACCGTTTATCTGTCTGTTTCCAGCTTGAGACTGTGTGTACCTTACCTTAAGGTTAAGAGTTCTGTGTTTATTCATCTCTGTATCCCCAGTGAGTAACATGGTGTATCAAATATAGCAGGTACTTAATATCTCAATGGCTACTTGAATGAATGAATGAGTAGATATGAATAGTCTTTAATACATACAGGCAACCTACTCTGTTTAACCGATTCTGTGAAGATTTAATATTTATTTTTAAAAATTTTATGATGTCCACATTATTCCTTGTCCACAGATCTTTCAGATATGGAGTCAGAGAAAGATAAGATGTTAGGGTTGCACAGTTTTGCAATGTATGAATGTAAAACATCCAGAAGCACACAGATTGCTTAACAAAGGTATTAATCATATAACACATTTTCCTTTAGAAAAATGCCTCCTTTCATACCCTGTTTCCATCCCCATGATGGATTCTGTTTGACCTAGGCAGTGTTTAGAGCTGCTGACCATCTTACCCTGTAAATCAGTCGTTATAGCATCTGTCCCTATGTCTGGACTTTAATTCTTGACTTCCATTGCTGCCACCACAAGTTGCTTAAAAGTCAATCTCGAGTTTGTGCATTTGTCTATCTTCTGCACTTAGAACGATTTCTGGCCTTGAGTAGATGCTTGCTAAGTTTGTGGGATGGATGTCTAATTTCTCTGAGGTCGTGGGGTGGACATTACACTTATTTTTTTTTAAGTGGTGGAAGCAGTGGCCTTTGAGGGGTCAGAATTTCAGGTGACTTAGGAATCATGATCCTCCTGCATCTCCAGACAGGGAGAAATGGGCCTGGGAAGTAGAGCCAAGCTGGTGAATAAAGTGCATTAAGTGGGATTAGAAAGAACTCTGGCTTGGGAGTAATTGTGATATTCATAGTAAAAAATAAATACTAAGAGAAGCACCAGCTGCCATGTGTCAAGTGCTCACTGTGGGGCTGGTGCTGGGTCAGACACTCCTCCCTGATGCTCTCAACTGCTCTACGAGTTAGCCATCATTATTCCATTTTTCACATGGGGAAACTGAGGCTCAAAAGAGTTGATTAAGCCACTGAAGGTAACAGAGCTGTAAGGAGTTTGAATTCAGGATTCCAAAGCTCCTACTTCATCACTACTGCCCTGGAGGAAGCCGTGCGTTAGATCTCTGCATCCGTCAAATTACCAGCTATGTTATTTTGAGCAAATGACCTAATGGGGCCTCAGTTCCATCATCCATAAAATTGACCTGATAACACTTATCTATCATTTGTGTGTGTGTGTGTGTGGGGGGGTGATTCAAATAATTTATGGAAAACATTTAACACATTGCATGGAATGCAGTAGACAATAAATCTGGAGTTTTTATTAATAATAAATAATTAGCTTCCCATCCTGGAAGATTTCAATTTGGATACATGGATATGACTTTCAAAACCAAACCCAGCCCCCACACTGGAATTATTTCCTAACAAGACCCATGGAACTGGAAATACAGAAATAACATGCAATTCCAGCAATATCAACATTATTATTTTCATTTTTTTCCCTGATGCTGTCAGCTTGTTATTTGTGCTATTTCTTAGAATAATAGAATTTATTCAGGCAATTTATCCTTAATACAAGTGATATAAATGGGGCTATGCAGTGCTTATATATCATGCTAATAATGTCTGGTTCATCTTTTTTTCCTCCCTCTTTACAAATGGAGGCATTGATTTCCTACTCTATGCTGTCTTTATCACACTTTCTGCATCGAGGTCATCTCTGCCCACTGCCTACACTGGATTCCAAAAGCTGAAATGGTGTTTAACACTGTCCAATATTTTTAAAAGCATCTACCATGTGCTTTCTTTGATGCTGTGTGTATTGGAGTGAAGTCAAAAAGAAGAAAAAGTATGTACACTTATGCTCCCCAGCTGTTATGTTAAACCCATTAGTTAAAAGTATACACCTAGCCGATGATTTAAGGACACATATAGAGCTCTATATTGGGAGGCTCTGAAATGGTGTCAGTTAAATGCATGCGTGTCAGAGGCTGTAAACATTAAGCATATACTTATTTCTTCTTACACTCTCTCTCTGGGTGATGTTCTCCAGCTACAGTTTTAGCCCCCAAGTATATCTTGATAGCTCCCCAAACTAGAATTTCTAGCCCCAGTGTTTCTTCTGAGCTTGAGACTCATATGTCATCATATGTATCTTCAGTTAACCCACAGACGTGAATATCCCCTGAACACCTTTCATTCATTGTATCTAAAAACTGAAATAGACACCCCTCTACCCCACCCCAATCTGTGCTGGTTCCTCCATCTCGGTGAGTTACACGTGCATCATTCAGCTCACCAAGGCTGGAGATCTACAAGCCAACACTGAGTTAGCCTTTCTATCATCCCTGTCCCACCCGAGCACCATTAATGATCAATTCTTATCAACTAACTTCTCTAATTTTTTATATTTTAATTTAAAAATTTTTATCATTTTGGTTTATGTTTTTAGAGATAGGGTCTCACTGCGTTGCCCAGGCTGGACTCGAATCCCTGGGCTCAAGCGATCCTCCCACCTCAGCCTTCAGAGTAGCTGGGACTACAGGTGCTCACAGCCATGCCTGGCTCTCTGATATTTCTTGAACTCACCCAGGCCTCTCTCTTTCCTACACAAATAAAAACAGATAATGTTGATAACAGTACTAGGGAACCAAACCTGTATTGGTGCAGGATAATTTGTGGGACTGATTTTCATTGTGCTTCAGACAGATTTTCAGAGGTTAGAGGTAAGACAAGGCTATTGAATGTGCAGGAAAAAGCAAAAAAGCTAATTTGGGTAGATAAAAAGAAAGAATCAGAAGACTTGATGACAAGATGTATCCAAGGGAGGAAGACATAAGTAGGAACAGTCTCTAAACACACCCTGGATATTACATGTTTGGTCTAGGCCTTTGTGAAGGAAGTTCTTGTTTAACCAAAATAAAGAGGGAGACAATTTTTGAGAGGTTAAAACAGAGGACGGTGGAAGCCTTTGTGATGAATTATCTTTGTGGAACTGCATGACCTTGAACACATCACTTACCTGTGTGACCTTCAGCATGTCAGTAACCCCTGTGGGATTTAATTCATCTTCTGAAAACAAGGGATTGGATTAGGTATCCAATTTCTAACATCCCATGCTTTCAAATATACTTTTATGATTAGGAACTTGAGGAGAAGTACCACATTTAAAAGTTGGTGGTGATTGAGTCAACTTAGAACTGGGTTGAATTATTTTTAGAACTAAAGTGTACCCTTGCTGAGATATAGAATAATAATGAGTCTAATATTAATATAGTCTGGCTTAAGTATAATACTAAAATAAACAAAATTATATTGAGAGAAAATGATGTTTATAGAGTACACCGTCAGGTTGAACTCTGGAAAAAGGAAACTAAACCTTCTCTAAATAGGTTTTTTTTTTTTTTCTCTATCGTCTCGTTTTTTTTTTATGTCATCATTATGTTGTCCAGGCTGGCAGATGAATCTCAAAATCTGTTTCTGATTGAGGGTTTTTTTTTTCCCCTCCCTGAGAGAATATATAAATTTTCATTTATAAAAAGCAAATAGATCACGTGTTTTCTCTTCTGTGGCCAAGAAATAAATAAAGCAAAGTTTCTATGCTCAATTCCAGTTCTTTATTGAAAAAAATTTAATACAAATGAAAAATATTCATTTACTTTTTCAACACAGTTTTATCACAGATCTCTTACTTGGGAGTAAATACTCCTTAAAACAAGCTAAATGCACATTCTTAATAATTTAAAGTCAGAGAAGCAGCCGTGTGTAAAATAGGTGTATGTTCACATAATTGACTACAGTATTTTGCTACGTGGTTAAATGCATGATTTCCCCTAATAGAATGCCATTGTGGTCTACATCACATTTTCTAGTTCATAAAAGTCAAATGAGCTGTGACCATCATCTCCCAAACTTAATGGAAAGTTCATTTTGTGACTTCTGAGTTTAAATTGTGTCTTTCTAGGATGAATCAATAGATCTAAGGCACATTAATGGATCACATCACCAAAAGGTCTAATCCTGAGTGACTAAAATGGTAGATCTAATTCAGATTTATTGCTTTTCTAGCACGTTGGACCAAAAGGTCTTTAATCTCTTTAATAATATAATGGATTTGAATTAACCAAATAATACTTACCTGATGCAGATGATTTAAGTTGTCTCGGTAGTCACTTGGCACTGTGCATTTCTAACTTTTTGGGGGGAAGCGTGACGGGGTGGCAGATGAGTTTAATCTGGGAAAACTAGCACAGAAGTAAAACCATATGTCCATGATGACTCTGGGGGTGGGGGGGGGCTCACAGTACATTTTCTTTCCTGCGTGGGATGCTCGCTAGCATAACACATTTATACACCTCTCTGCCAGCAGTCTTAGCCGTCGCTACCTATCAGAAGGTTATCAAGGCTAGAAGAAAAACATATGTTATGTCCTAGTCTGTGCAAGCACCTGTGAGCACAGCCATAAACTATGGCTGGATGTTCACCGACAGCCAACCATCTGGGAATTTTGACCTTGGACAAACAGGTTGAAAGAGGTGACCAGGCCCAGAGATGCACCATTTGGAAGATAGAAACAGAGATGTCTAGAGGGTGCTGGCGCTGAGCTTCTGCAAGGAGACCATGGGAAGGGAAGTCAAATTGTTTCTGTATCTCAGGGAACACCTTGATTCTGAAAGACAGTGAAAGATGGGAAGGCTACCTAATGCTGGATGCA
Source organism: Indri indri (assembly GCA_004363605.1). Lineage (NCBI taxonomy): Eukaryota > Metazoa > Chordata > Mammalia > Primates > Indriidae > Indri > Indri indri. Next base: position 459,212 of record RJWJ010000004.1, on the reverse strand, counting down.
GTGGATACAATGTATTCATAGTATATATACAGTGTATTCATATGCAATCCATATACAATTCATATACAATGTATTCTTAGTAGAGCTGCTACCTCGAGAACCATCAGGACAAAAGGCTGAAGAGTCTTTCTGCATCCCTTTGCTCAAGTTCTTTGTGCAACCCTTTCCAATGCATGCCCCCCAAAGACAGCAATTTTAAGAATCTGAAATGTAGTGAGGTCATGTGATATGAAAGAGAGAGAGAGAAAGAGAAATAAAATCAAATGACGTGGGTGGTTCCTCTTGCCTTCCTCTTAGCAAGAGTGTATACCGTCGGCTTTGCTATGACACAACATATGTGTTCCTAAAAATCACCACACTGTGTAAAATTAGGCAATAAAAACCACAGGGCGTATGGGGAAAATAGGATTAGAGGCACCACACTAAAAAATGTCATCAGTAACACATTTTTTTAAAAAATAGGAATTTTATAAAAATGGTAGCACAGTTTTACATATATTACATGATTAAGAAATACATAAAAACTACAATAGAGATAGCTGTTTACCTGGAAGAAGACAAGAAGTTTGCCTGAGGAAGTGGTGTCGGAAGGGTTGAGGCTTGTGAATTATCATATCCTGATGGGTGGGGAGGCTTATCTGAAGTCAGACTTCAGACGCTAAGTCTGGTACGTTGTGACACCAGATGTGCCTGGGTGTGACTTAGAAACACGTGCTGTGAACTGAAGTGGCAGGTAAGTGTTTGAGGGGTGTGCGTGTGTGTTTATATATTTTTATACAGCTCATTTTAGCTGGGTGGAGTTTTCCTGTGTTACCCTACTGGGATTTTTTTGCAGACGAAATCAAGCATGAGCAAATGTGAAATCTGCATTAAGCTCAAATTGTTCCCGACTTTGTCAATTCACGGAAACATATTTGCATTTTTAAAACATGTATAATAGAACTGACTATACCTCAGAGCAAGCATGAGATGGTAAATATCGAAGGTCCCAGGGGTTAACTCTGTTCCCCGTGGTGCACGTCTCAGGGGATTGCACGAGACCAAAGTTCCCTGTGCCTTGAATGCAAGCCAGTGCCTTCGTCTTGTGCTCGAGTGAATTAAAAGCAAAACAAAACAATATGATCTGAGCTGGGAGAAAAATGTAGCTATGTTAGATCATTCAAAGGTTTCCAATATGACAACTTCCTCACAAAGGCTCAGTGTGATCCCATTGGATCTTTTTGCTTTAGACATTTATTTAGAACCTAACTTCTATAGGACTGTGTCTCCACTGGTCTCTTAACTCATGTATCTGTGCCCTGAGATAATTTTATTCCAACGATCAAAAATTGTCTGGGAAGATGTGATTGTGCTGAGATCTGATTGTGATTTGATCATTTATTGCCGTCGATGTTGACTAGTGATCTTCGTATTGGCCCTGAAGGAGTTTTGAGGTTATTCAATCCATCTTCCTTGTTTTACAAGAAGGACCCTGAGCCTTGGAGGGGACAGGGACTTTGCTCAAGAACTTAAGACAAAGGCAGTTTCACAAACAAGTCAGAATGCAACTCTAGAGCCTTCTTAAGGAAATGCTTAAGAGTACTCCTGTTGGGCCAGTTTCTTTTTCTTTCCTTTATTTTTTGCACTGAAAAAAATTGCCTTATCGAGGTATGATTGACATTAAAAAGCTGGAGCTAATATACACAGCTTGATGAGTTTGGAAATAAGAATACACCCATGAGAGTGTGACCACAGTAAGGCCGTATGTTTATATTTATCCATCACCGTCACCTCCCAGAGCTTCCCTCTGCTCCCTTTGTAGTATTTTATTTTTTAATGTTGATTTTTCTTTTGTGGCAAGAACACTTAACAAAAGATCTACCCTCATAGTAAATTTTTAAGCAGACAGAAGTGTGTTAACGATAGGCCCTATGTTGTACCACCAACCTCCAGAACTTACCGCGTGGCGGAAACTTTGTACACTTTGGCGGATGCGTCTGCATTTCCCCTCCCCCAGCCCCTAGTCACCGGGATTCCACTTTCTGGCCCTGCGAGTTGACTATTTTAGATTCCTTCCCATGGTGGGAGCATGCAACATCAGTCCTTCTGTCCGGCTAATTTAACTTAGCATAATGTCCTCCAGATCTGGCCGTGTCATTGCAAACGGCTGCATTTCCTTCTTTTTTAAGATTGAGTCACATTCCATGGCATGTACATATCATTTTCTTCACCCACCGTCCCTGATGGATGTGTAAGTTGTTTCCATATCTTGGCTATTTGTGAACAGTCTGCAATGAGTGCGGAGCGCAGATACCTCCTCAAGATTCTGACTTTGCCCTTTGGATATATACCAGTAGGGAAATGCAGATCAAAACCACAATGAGATATCACCTCACACCTGTGAGGAGGGCCATTATTAAAAAAAAAAAAAAAAGATAACAAGTGTCGGTGAGGATGTGGAGAAAGGGTACCCTTGTCCCTTATCCCCTGTCAGTGCGAATGTAAATTGGTGCAGCCACTATGGAAAGCAGTTTGGAGATTTCCCAAAAATGTAAAAATGGAATTATCTTGTGATCCAGCAATCCCACTTCTGGGCCAGTTTCTTTTATCTGTTGTGTTACCTCGAGACAAAACAATCTTCCTGTGCCTGCTGTGTGCAAACACTAACACACAAAAGTCGTATTTATTTATTTCCGGATATTACAAGAGTACAAACATTATGGTTACATTTCATGTCTTTGCCTCACCCAAGTGTATTTATACTCAATGTGGCAGCAACTCTATTTCTGCTATTTTTATGAATGACTAACAGGCCACCACCCAAAATGGCATACATAATTTCACCTTTTTATACAGTTAGTTGTTTGTTTGTCATATCCTATAAACATACCTTAGTAGCTATGGGGGGGGGGGACCCAGTTATTCTTATTGCTGTTAATGTTGGTGATGCTCAAGTTTTAGATCTTCTCCCCCCACCCCCACCTCATTTTTCATTGAATTCTTCACAAAGAGAGTTTGGCAAGCTTTAACTTCTTCCATTTTACAGTTGGTAAAGTAGGGATACAGAATTTGGATTTGGATTAAATCATTTCCTGAGTCAATGTTGTTACAAGACCAACATCATCCCCCTCCTACCACTCATCCAGATGTATTAGTGGAAACATTGGGGAACTATGTCAGGAGGAATTCACATTTGTTATGATTTATTCTACTATATAAGGTTCTAGATGTTTCTGAACTCATTTAGGCACTTGGGAAAAATTTATTAAATAAAAATAACAAAATCCATTCAACTAACAAAAATAGACTGAATCAATCTTCAGTTGAAATTGGAACTAATATTATAGGGAGGTATTTGGGTCTAAGCAGAGAACTATGAGCATCACAAACGGCGGTGAGAGGGATGCATATGACATTTAAGACTAATTTGTAGGCATATCTATAATGTCCTTAAAATGAGCCATTTATGGGGGGAAGAAAAGGTGATCAAGTTGAGAGATTTTAGAATGTATGCAATATTACAGGGTTGATTTCTTTATAATGTTGTTAATTGAGTTGAATGGCCTCATTGACAATGGATGCCTATCGTCAGTGCGCCGTGTGTGTGTGTGTGTGTGTGTGTGTGTGTGTGTGTGCGCGTGTGCGTGCGTGCGCGTTTCTCATAAACCCTCAGCCTTGCGCAAAGAGGGCATTCCAAAAGAAAGAGATGAAAGAAAAATGCATAACTGCACGATAACACATGATTAAGTTTTGACCCCATAGATTGTTAACCTTCAAAGCCAACTCTGCGGTAGCACAATATTATTAGCAATAAAAGGAATTTGCTTTGCCCTTTTTTAAATTACCATAAACCGATTGACTGAGACAGAATGATGTTAATATTTAAGAAGTAGGACACTAGATTCTATTATCTCAGAAGCTCTGTCACCAGGCCCTCTCTGTAGTCCTGTTATCTAATTATTGTGCTTAAATTGCATTAGTGTGCTAGCAATTTGTCTACCACTGGAAAAGTAATTGACATTTGGGTTACTGCTTCATATTTGGGAGACTTGCTAGCTAGTTCCGAAGAGTCCTCTTCTGTCAGGGCAGATTAGCTTAATGTTGCCTAGAAGAAGGGGAAGCTCTGTGTTTTAAGGTATGCTGCCTTTGTCGCTGGTTGCAATTTGGTATTAAAATTTCGGTTCTGCATCAAAGCTGATAAGTCACCTGAGATGAAATTGAACAAGGTTGTCGTGACAAAGTAATTAATGGCATTTTTTGACTTTCAGATGACTTTAAGGGAAAGCACACTTATTCTGTCCGTCAGCCCCCGCTCCCGTGTTTATAAATATGTATGCACATTTACAAAACATCTTTACTGTTGTCAGATGTTTTCGTGAGCTCCAGATTTATGGTTCATCTGAATTAAACAGCACCAGGTACACTCGGTGTCCAGCAGTGCTCTGGCACTGACGGCGGAGGCTGTGAGTTTCCGTAATATTTCACTCATATGGCTTCACCTGACACCACACATCACTGAGGGGCACCTTCTCTCTTTCTTTCTATTTCCTTTGGTAAAAACTGAAAGTAGTATGCTTTGGTTATCCTATTTCTAGACTTTTTTTTTCCTGCCTACCTATTTTGGTTTGTTTAAGAGGACAGTTACAGCATCCACAAATATCCTGCATTCCCCTTTGAAGAAGAGCCTGCGAGATCATACTTTTCTTTGGCCACGTACCTGGAAAAAGATTTGACCAGCGCACCAGAGGGTAGCAGACTTCTTTCCCCTGGATCAAGAATATAATCTGGGTTTGTCGAAACAACAAAAAATAGAAATGGCCAGCCACCGTTGTTCTTCTTAATTTGAATTCACACCTAATGGATACGGGTGTGTGATGTCTGGGGGTTGGGCATGCCTGTAGCTCCAACGTGGGCAGTGCAAAGGCAATACATGTAACCAAAGCATTTGTACCCCTATAACATTCTGAAATAAAAACAAAATTAAAAAAAAAACAACAAAACAACAACAAACTAAAGATGAGTCTTGAACGTATTCAGAAATTGATAAAAAGTTGGTATTTTTATCTCGTAAGGCACAGGTCAAATCTGACTTAGGACAAAACTCCTCACCTATCACGTCAGCCTGCTCTTTCCCACTCCCTGCCCTGGCTCGCTGGAGCTCAGCTGGCTTCCTTTCAGTTCCGAGAGTCAGCCAAGCTTTTCCCGCTGCCAGGACATTGTGCACGCTGTTCCCGCTGCCTGGGCCGCTCCTTCCTGCGCTGTTTGCCAAGCTAGTTTCCTCCTCTCCTTTAGGAATCTGCTAAAGCATCATGTCCTTAGAGGGCCCTTCCCCGTTACCTCCTGTTCTGTCCTCGGCATCCTCAATCTCAGCGTGATTGCTTCCTCCTCAGTTCTCGCTACAGTAAACAGCTAATTTATGTACTCATCTCCAGTCCTTGTCACCTGCCTTCCTCGCTAGAACACAGGTTCCGTGAGGGCAGAGGTATCATCTGTCTTTCTCGCTCCCGTATCTCCAGGAGCTGGCAATGTGAGATGCTCAAGATGTTTGGCGAATGTATTCAACCTTCCCCAAATTTCAGCCACAATGTATTTTTTATCTTTTCATTTGGAAATAAGTATAGACTCACAAGACGTTGCAAAAACAATCTGGAGAGTTCCCACACACTCCTTGCCCCGCCTCCCCCAGTGCTAACCTTGTGGGGAAGCAAAGTACGGTATCAACACCAGGAAGGTGCAATGCACTTTCCCTCTCTTGTACACCAACGGTGATTTCAGCAGGCAGCTCTCATTTGTTCTTAATCCTTTGCCATTTTATGTGTTTTATATTGGGACATTTTCTCTTTTCTCCCCTGATGTTTCCTTTAAGGACAACATCTGCTTTTTAAGCACATGGTGAATAGATTGTAATGTGCTTAATTCTTAAAATAGTGAATTGAAATGTCATCAGAAAGCTTTTTTTCCCCTAAATAGGTGCATTTTCTTTAAAAAAAAAAAAAGAGGATTAAAAGGTAAGCAGTCTCCAGTTCTATTCGGAGTTGCTTAGACACATTTTAGCTATGGCCCAACACACACCTGCCAAACAGGCTCTGGGCTCGAGTTACCCATGACAGTGATCAAAATTAACCTTGCTGCTGATGGATTATTTAGTATCCCCACCTTTTCCCTTCAGCCTTCTAATGCTGTTAGTGGCTTCTGTGGCTCTCCTTGTTCAGTGGAGCATTTTGCATAAGGCACACTCTATCTTTTATCTCCCAAGAAATGGCAGTGAATGCAATCTATAGAAAGCCATAAATGAGGCTGATAAAATTATCTAGCAGCCAAAAGGTTGCTGACCTCATTTATCTCTGCATAATTCAAAAGCTAAATGACAAGATTAGGGAGAGGCAATCCCTTTAACAGAGGTGTTACCTGGAAAGATGAAAACCAAGGTGGGTTTTTTTTCCCCACTTTTGGGGAGAGATGGTTAAGAGAGGGGAGAAGACACAGAGGTGATTCAAGGAGAATTCAGTTTCTAAAATTGTTTTCCTGGCCCCAAAACATCCCTGAGAACTAGAATGCCATATATTGATTTAATTATTTACCTATCAAATGATAATGCCCCTCCCATTTGATGTATAAATTATAGAAAGGTGACAATGGAGATGAAATTTTAAAAGTGAATACCAATGCTCAGTTTACTTCATAATTTTTTTCTTAATATTAGAGAAATAGTCATTAATATCTCTTAAAATTTATATATGTATATATAGTTTATCTGAAGCTCAACAGTTCCTTTAGTTCCTCTGCCTAGAAACTGAATAATTTATAATAAAACATAAAAAATCATAATGTATAATGTGTTATACTTTATATAGTAACATAAAGAGTATAATCTAATTTTTGTAAAACTATTGTAAAAAATTACTAATCACTGCAAACAATATATATTTCTGGGTGATAGGATATGGGATTTTTAAAACCTTTTTCTTTATATATCATGCTCTATTTTTTTGATGTAAACAAACACATATTGTACTGAAGGAAAAGATTATTATCAGTAAGAAGAATATTCTTTCAGGGGTCGAGGCTATTTATTCATTCAACAAGCATGCATTTAGTGCCTAAGGTATACCTGAAACTTGACTGAACATTTAGAGGAGGGTGAATCAACAGAGTTCCTGTTCCTTTGGAGCTCATGTCTGTACGTGTGTGTCCCCATTCTGAGAACAGTGACCCCTTACAGGCACAGTTCTCTCCCCTCCACCTGACAAAGTGCCTGTATAAATCCATCAACAAATGTCCACTGACTGTGTCATGAAGGAATACACAGTGCTGTACAATGGCCCTGTTTAAAATTTTAAAAATTCAAATTAGTTTGCCACTGCTTTAGAGCATTAGGACTTTTCACATTTTAAAATCATCTGCATTTCTGGGTTTTCTTGAAAAACTGGAATCTCTGGCAACACTGGATTCTCATTATATCAAGGCAGGAACTGATGTGGTGTGATATTTGTCTCATATGCTTGGGACATGTTCTATCTAGTTTTCCCCACTCCCCACCATGCCTTATAGTGTCTCCCCTACATTGAGGCTTAGTGTCTATTTATCTCCAGGCTGTGTATTATCTTGTACTTGTCCATTTCCCTCATTTTTGTGACCCAGCTGGGCTTTTTTGGCATTTATGGTTTTTGTCCTTTATCTTAACAACCTTGCAAAGGAAATTTCAAAAATGATAGTACTATAAAATTAGAAACTTTCCCAAAGGTTTTGAGAAGAGGTGAGGACAGCTTAGAAGGTGTTTCTTCCTTCGTAGAGTGGGATAAACTGGTGACTGAAGAAGTCTTAGCATTTACCCTGAAAGTGCAAGCGGAGCCATGACTCTTCTCAGGGAGTTTGGTTGGTGCAAAGTTACTGGAGAAAGTGAAAGCATCTTCACGAGGAAGCAAAGCACCAGGGAAGATGGGCCACGCTTTGTGTAATTGACCTAACTATTCACCCATAGTTAGCACCTGGGTGTGTATCATGTTCCAGTGAGTTCTGTGTGCTTCTTGTGGGCCAGTAGAGATCCCTGCCCATCTGTAGAGAAACTTAATAGTAAATAAAGAATGCAGGTCTTTCCCAAACTTCCTTGTTAATAGGTCTATTTCTTAGTTTGAATTGAGCTTAATGCATCTCATCTCGTGTATGTAACCTTTCTGGTATGAGGAGCTGAGGCCAAGCATGCAATTTGCAGATAAAGTCAAACATAATTAAGCATTAAAGGCGCTGACCACACAGGTGGAATGAACATATCCACCAGTACTGATCCTCCACCATCCTCTTACCCTAAAACCAATGCCCTTTTCTCCTGCAGTCTTCTTAGTTATCAGGAAAGCTAGCTGGATGTGGTGGTTCATGCCTGTAATCCTAACACTTTGGGAGGCTGAGGCAGGAGGATCGCTTTAGGCTAGGAGTTTGAGACCAGCCTGAGCAAGAGTCAGACTTCATCTCTATAAAAAAAAAAAAATAGAAAAATTGGCTGGGCACGATAGCATGCACCTGTAGTCCCAGCAACTTGGGAAGCCGAGGCAGGAGGATCACTTGAGCCCAGGAGTTTGAGGTTGCAGTGAGCTATGATGAGGCCACTGCACTCCAGCCCGGGTGACAGAGCTAGAACTTGTCTCAAAAAAAAAAAAATAATAATAATACAAAGAAAACTAACTAAATGCAGGCTGTTTGATCTCCAGGAAGGGAGGAGCAAGCCATTGTCATTGGATGATTTAATTATTCTCTTGTCTAGAAGCAGGGTGTGAACCAGATGATGTCTCAGGTCCCCCAGTCTGAGACAGCGTTTCAGCTGTTTGTCCTACAGCTAGGCAAGGAATCTGTAGACACATGGTACAAAAGTCTGTACTCAGTGTCTCATTAGCTTCATTGCCTTCCTCTTGCTTGAGCATCTGCTGCTGTCGGTGGCAAGAGCTTATATTTCTGTCTCTTTGAGATTTTTCGTTTTTAAGACGAGATTGGGAGCATTCAAGGTGGTATGGCCGTAGACCTTTTTTGTTTTAAAATTTAAAGAATTTTATTTTTGGGGGGTAGATACCCAATAGTGGAACTTCTGGATCAAGTGGTAGTTCTGCTTTTAGCTCTTTGAGGTATCTCTGTGTTACTTTCCATAGAGGTCATACTAGTTTGCAGTCCCAGCAATCCCACTACTGGGCATCTACCCAAAGGAACAAAAGTCACTCTATAGCAAAGGCATCTGCACTCGAATGTTTATAGCAGCACAATTCATAATTGCAAAGATTTGGAAACAACCCAAGTACCCATCAATACATGAGTGGATTAATAAAATGTGGTATATGTATACCATGGAGTACTATTCAGCCACAAAAACAATGGTGAGCCAACACCTCCTGTATTATCCTGAATGGAGCTGGAACCCATTCTTTTAAGCAAAGCATCACAAGAATGGAAAAACAAGCACCACATGTACTCACCATCAAAGTGGTATTAATTGATCAAGACTTAAGTGCACATATAGTAGTAACATTCATCGGGCTGTTGCGCAGGTGGCGGGGGGGTGGAGGGGATGGTATAGTCACACCTAACGGGTGTGGTGTGCACTGTCTGGGGGATGGACATGCTTGTAGCTCTGACTTGGGCAATGCAAAGGCAATATTTGTAACCTAAATGTTTGTACCCCTGTAATATTCTGAAATTTAAAAAAAAATAATTTTATTTTCTTTCTCCAGAAAGGAACACTACAAAGTTAGAAATCTCACAAAGGTCTAATAATAATCCTTGATTCTTCAGAGACGTGGGCACAGACTTTAGCTGCAGGTCCTTAGGCTAAGTGTGCAATAGCCGTAGCGGGATCCGGTGAGCCGACCTGTTCCAACTTTTCTCAGGAAGACACAGGTCTTTTTCAATGTCCTTTCAAGAGGCTTTGCATTCCAAGTGTACAGTTGGGAAACTTAATGTTACAGGATAAACTGAACCAAGTAGAGGGAAGATCATACCTTTGGTTTTGACACTGAAGAAGACCTGCCCAATATGCAGGCAACCTGCTGATAGTAAACATCGAGGGCCCCTCTCACTACTGCACTTGGCTAGTCTTGAAAAACAAACAAACAAAACATCAAGGAAGTTCTTGTGCTCTTACTGCAGGAAATGTGGTCTAATGGCAGACTTGCAAATGGCTACATTCTGCTTCTATGGGATGGGATGTCTTCCTTTTGTCAGTGCTTGGACTTTAGTAACCCTTGAGCCTCTACATTCCTTGGAAATGATTTTAGCTACAAGTGACAGGACACTTGAGTAACAGTGGCTTCAGCAATACACCAGTCTCTCCCTCTCTCAAACAAGCTGGCCAAGGTACCTATTCTCATCTAGGTGTGACCTTTCCTATCTTTCAGTTGAAGAAAACTATTGAAAATTGAAGGTGTGCATACCATTTGGTCTTATAATTCTGCTTGAAGGAATTGACTTTATGCATAAATAAGGAACTGATCAAATAAATTACGCTCCGTCCACTTAAAGGAATACAGTACGGCTATTAAGAATGAAAAAAAATCTTTAGAAGGTATTGACATGGAAAGATACATAATATACGTTGTTAATTGGGGAGGGAAAAAAAGCCAGTTGTATAACAGTATATATATTATGATTATATTTATGAAAAAGAATTGTATATAGACACATTCGTATAGATAACACACTATATATTCCAAAATATGCAAGATGTACACTATACAATGTTAAAATTACAGCTATATACTCGTATGTGTATATATGTGTAAGTATGCATTTTAAAAAATAAATATTTACTAATATAATAGAATAATCTATTGATTTATATAATAATGGAAGATTTCTGCACATAAGGCATATTCTTTGGTTTTTTTCCCCCAAAGAAGCCTATATATATTTTTAATCCGAAAAAATAAAAAGGTAAGAAAAAGAGGCCAAGAGGAAAGAAACCCCTCTGTTATTAATGGGGAATTGAAGAGTCACCTACTTAGAATAATCGTTTTACATAAAGAAGCAGACCTGAACGGCCTTTCCTGTTAAAGTGAAATATGCTAATTTTATATTCACTGCTGTGATCAACTGGAGACATCCCTGTGTTATGACCTTGCAGCCTTTTAAAAAGTTGGTCACATTTTATGAGCTACAAAGTTGCTCATTTTGAACTATAATCTTCTAAATGTAAGTCTTGTCACTGACTTTAATACCTGTTTGTTTTTCTCTTTTATTACCCAATGTATCTTTTGGGGGGGGGCAGTTTTATCAGCCCTTTCATGAACTTTTAATTATTTCTTTCTAGGTAGCCTTGTAAAAGGCTCTTCTTCTTCTTTTTTTTTTTTTTTTGTTTGAGACAGAGTCTCACTCTGTGGCCCAGTCTAGAGTGCTGTGGTATTATCATAGCTCACTGCAACCTCAAATTCATGGGCTCAGGAGATCCTCCTGCCTCAGTCTCCCAAGTAGCTGGGACTATAGGCACGTGCCACCATGCTCAGCTAATTTTTTCTATTTTTAGTAGAGATGGGGATCTCACTCTTGCTCAGGCTGGTCTTGAACTCCTGGCCTCAAGTGATTCTCCTGGCTCAGCCTCCCAGAGTGCTAGGATTACAGGCATGAGCCACCTCACCCAGCCCGGCTCTCATCTTTTGATTGTATCATTTTGGTGACTTCAGTGGGCAGTTGAGGTTTCTGAAGCTTCTCTTAGACTCGTTCTGGCAACACCGGCCTGATTTACAATCCACATTGTGGAAAACCTCCTAGGCAGTCACCTCGGCTGCATTTGAACTGCTATCCTAGACTGTCTTGCTGGGATGACGTTCTAGCAGCCCCTGATGGTGCTGGGGATATTACCGTTCTACTATGTGTGCTTCTAAGTCGCTGAAGGGCTGCATAAATCATGTCAATTGTTTATTACACATATTTAAACCGTATGTGAACCTTGGAGTCATTGGACTATGCTCTCAGTTCAACCTGATAGATAAAGAGAAGAAATAATATTGAATGGTTTCAATAATTCCGTGCTTAAGAGCAAAGCCCAGAATTCCAGGAGGCCCTTCCCCATCTGGGTGGCCTGATTGACTTTCACCTTTCCCATCCCTTCATCTACTGAGCTAAGGCCCGTACACCGGACTCAGTCTCCCACCCTAAACCAGGGTATCTCAGCCTTGGTACTGTTGACTGGGTGGGATAATTCTGTGTTATGGCATCAGGGGTGGGCAAGGGGCCAGGGGCTATGCCACACACTGTAGGATGCTTAGCGGCGTCCCTGCTCTCTAGCCACTAGCTGTTAAAATAATACGACCCCCCTTCCTAACTGTGATAACCAAAATGTCTCCAGGTACTGAAAAATGTCTCCTGGGAAGCAAAATCACCCCAGGTTGAGAATCACTGCTCTGAGCATATGTCGAAGCATCTCTCAGACTCCCATACTTGCTCCTTGTGCCCCAGCAGCATGAGTAGTCCTAGGTCCTCAGATGAGCCAAGCTCCTGGTCACCGAGACATTTGTGTTCACCTCTCTCTCCCTGTTCTCTCTCATGGCCCTTACCTTACCCACCGCCCCACCTCCATGGCATATTCCCCACAATCTTTAATATGCTAATATGCATTAGTAATCTCCAAGGATTACAGAGGTCGAGAGAGAGAGCACACTTTTTCCTGAATTTATTTATTTAACCATGAACTCTCCCCCGACTCCCATGCATGAAACATCTCTTGGAACTAGCCGTTTTAAACATACTACTGAAAATATCCCATTCCTTTTATTCCTTCAAGATACTGCTTTCTCCATAAATCTTGCTCTCGCCCTGATGCTGGAAAGGATTGCTTTTTTTCTCCTCTAGATTTTTTTTTTTTTTTTTTTTAGCACACTTTTATCTTTCCCTCCCTTATGGATTATTTATCCTGGATAATGATCCTGTGGGCACATCTCATCCCCCAGGCACACACCGCTCTTTGAAAGCAAGTATTCTGTCTCATTCAACCCAGCCTGTTTTCTTACATTCAGAAGGGACTGCATAAATATCCCAATGGGTCGAATGTGTTTATAGGCCAGGACAAATCAACTTGCCATATGCCCATTGATGGGATCAATGAAATGATCATAGCGGAATGAAATGTAGGGATAATTCTCAAACTTCATTTTTTAATTTTATCTATTTATCTATTTATTTATTTGGGATGGGTCTCACTCTGTTGCTGGGCTAGAGTGCAGTGGTGTCTTCATTGTTCACTGCAACCTCAAACTCCTGGGTTCCAGTGATCCTCCTGCCTCAGCCTCCCGAGTAGCTGGGACTACAGGCATATGCCACCATGCCCGGTTAATTTTTCTAATTTTGTGGAGTCAGGGTCTTGCTCTGGCTCAGGCTGATCTTGAACTCCTGACCTCAAGTGAACCTCCCACCTCGGCCTCCCAGAGTGCCAGGATTACAGGCATGAGCCACCGTGCCTGGCCAATTCTCAAACTTTAAAGATCAAAACCATAAAGGTTTTAAGCATCTAGAAGGCAGAGATGACTTTTTTCATCTGTTTGTATCCCCTCTGTGAGTCCTTGAGGGGAGATAAGCACCCAACCATCACATCTGCTGAAAGAATAGATTCTGGTTAATAGTTTCAACTTTTTCTAATACCGTTAGCTCCATCCTTGCATCAATCAGTCAAGAGAGCAACTTTCTTTATTGGGCTTAGTTTTGTTTTCCTGATTAGCCTCTGCTAGAAATGTTCATTAGCTACAGTTTCAACCTCTTGAGTGAGCAGAAGCGAAGTATGCCACAAACTCAAATGATAAGTCGATCCTGGAATGTTGTAACTTTGATTTTTATTTTCTTTCTTTCTTTCTTTTTTTTGCATGGACTGATAGTCCCTTCTAGTTATGATCTCTGATCTCACTTTTGTTTGTGCCTCTTTATGTCCTCTGCCTTCTGTATACTTGAAAACTGAAAAGCAAATTCTTTTTTCTCCTACATATATGCCTCTGAATGAGTTATTTTTTAAAATGCAGCTTTACTGGAAAATGTTGACTTTTTGAAAACTTTCCCTATTTCTCTCTCTCTCTCTTTTTTTTCTCCCTTGGAAGCTCTTCTTTGATACCCAGGCTGGTCTTCTGTTCTTTCTACTTTCTTTCTGATTGTTCACCTTTTGCCCACTTAAACTGAAGCCCTTTGGTGTATGCTTGGAGTTTTGGCAGTTCAAGTTCAAAAGAAAGCCCTCTTGAGGTAACCTGTTCTGACATATCCGCATCTTAACACAAAGCTTTGCTGGATTAATGGGTTGGCTAAAAACGTCTCTTTGCTTCAGTCATGGCTGCCTCTGTGTATGAGGGTAACGTTGTATCTATTCATTTGGGGGATTCTTTTTTTTTTTGTAGAATTTGTCTGAATATAGAAGCAAATGTTATTTTATTGAATGTCCCACTTTCAGAGATATATTTGAGAACAAAAATGTTGCCACCAAAGTCTGAACACTACGACTGTATTTCCTTCATTGGAACGTGCATGCTTTTCTATATTTTGACTTTTCGGAAATGAGGGAAGCTGTTATAAAGTTGAGGATGTTGCATATAGGGTCAGTGGTCTTGGTATTGAGAAAATGGGATAATAAAACATTCGAATATTCTTGGGACACTAATGTGATCGAGCACATGCTGAGGGGTGGGCCAGGGAAGTAATGGGCAGGGGGTGGGGAGTCGGTTTGCAGTTTGACCCCCTTTCCCGCTCCTTTCCCCGTGGCCCTTGGGGTTCCCCTACCATGGTACATCGCACTGCGTTTTGACAGTCTCTGCATAACCTGCTTGTCTCTTTGTCCCATTTTATTCCTCATTGTGCTTCAGTACTACACCTGACACACAGTAGGTGCGTACAGATACATTGCATGAATGCATGCATGAATGCAAAGTTATATAATCAGTTCTAAAGGGAATTTTTAAAAGGAACCTACCCTTCCCTTTGGTAGTGTTAGTACAAATTCCAAATATGCTATTTTTTATGAGATCATTTGTTGAGCCCACAAGCATTTTCAGTAGGATCATATTAAAAATGCCCATCTATTCTTCCTGGGCATGCCAGGTGATTTCTAGAGTCATTCCTTGAGCGATGACTACACACAGGACTAGCCAGCTGTCTGCTCTGACTTTTAGTAAGAGAAAGACCTGCCTTTGCTGCGTCTTGTTCACAGCACACAGGACATCATGGTTCCGCATGGAGAATCTGTGTCAACGGCATCGAATAGCATCATCCCTGGAAACCTCCCCAGGTTCCCAATATCCTTCTTCAGATGTTTTATCTGCTAAAACCAAAGCCAAAGTCTCCATTAAGCTTATTAGTAAGTCCCAAATGGAACCAGTTGAAGCAAAAAAGAGAGAGAGAGAGAGAGAGAGAGAGAGAGAGAGAGAGAGAATTCTAATTATACTTTTTCTTCTTAAGTGCTGCCTGCAAGCATGAATAGGGTATTAACTGTGATTTTCAACATAAAAGCATAAAGGTCAGTGGTACATATGTCAAAATTTAGACCTACTAGAAGCTGTTAGATGACTCAGGGGCCATGTTTGTGAAACAGGTCCACATTTATGTTGAGGTACTGAGGCACTGAGATGGGTAATCGAAAATCAAGTGTTAAATTAAGAGCAAAAATCACAATTTGTGGCTGATGCTTTTGATATGTCCAGCACCAGCCTTTGCTACTTTTTCTTTAGAAAATGTGCATTGCTCAAGTCTGAGCTTTTTTTTTTTTTTTCCTATTGATCAAGCGATGCTCTCTTCAAAGGGAATTATGTTGCAGAACAATGGTGGACAATTTACTGAACCTCTCAGTTTCTTTATCTGTAAAATGGCAATAAACTAATTCTCATAGAGGGTCAATTGTGATAATGTATGGAAAGCTCTCAGCACAAAACCTGAATATAGAATAAGCATTCGATAAATAAATAAATGCTCGTATGTGTTATCTGTCCTCTGTCCTCTTCCTCTCTGTTCATCTGTCACCTGTCTGTATGTTTCTATATGTATAGATAAATGGACCTATTTATCATCTATATATCCCTATATTGACATATATTAATGTATTTTTATATATCCGTATCATTTATCTATGTATCTTCTATGATATATAAAGGTATCTATTTACCTATCATCTATATGTCTCTACATGTATACAAGGGCTGTCTAGAAAGTATCCAGCCTTGTAATATGTTCTCATTATGATAACAATGGCTGGATACTTTCCGGACAGCCCTTGCATATATATATAAATCTATGCGTGTGAGTGTGTGTATGTATATAAATGTACTTAGGTATCCATCCGTTTATCCTCTCTCTCCACACAAACACACATATTACACAGATTCAGTTTACTTTCTTGAGGTACTAATTGACACAAATTCACGCTCACTTTTGTCCTGTCTTTATGCGCCTAAAAGAACCGTGCTGAGAAATGGACTCTTGCCTCTTTCCACGCCCCAAACGTGGACATCAGGCTGATCCATTTATTCATTATGACTCAGCACAGACACGTCGAGTTTAGAGGACTCCACCGACTCGGGAGGGACTGGAGAGAGAGAAGGGAGGAGTTCAGGCTTCCTGTTAGCTGACACTTCCCCAGGACTCTCTCAGTCATGGAGAGGGAGGGTATCGACTTATCATTCTTCGATAATCTGTAATTTTTATTGTTAATATTATCCCTCTCAATCAATGAGGTCTTTTGATTAACCAAAACACAGTCGAAATTCTGATAACACTGTTTTATTATGGTCATAAACTATGTGGATGGAGCTATTTCTTCCAAGAGATTCAAAGTGGTTTGCAGTGTGTTTACTATAAATGTGTTTTTCATTAAAAAAGTAAGATAACACTTTTACTAACCCCCCTATGGAAAATAATGAAGAAAATAAACACATTCATCATAATACAATCAGCATTAAGTTTCTGTTGTGTTTCCTGCCCCGCCATGCATTCTTTAATTTATGTCGCTGTAATCACAGCAAGCATGAATTTTTTTTAATGAAACATTGTCCCACAGGTGCTGAGTGATCTAACTCTGTAACCGTAATTTTAATGGCTATCTTAATATTTCATTGAGTATGTGTGTATAATGCATATACAAACTATAATACATAAGATGTCACTGTCATTTTATTAAGAAGAATTAAATTTTATCCCTTTTATTCTAAATAATGCTCCAGTTAACATCTTTTTCTATATTTAAGATAATTTCTTTTTTTCTTTCTTTCTTTCTTTTTTATCTCAAAATATTAAGGGGGTACAAATGTTTTATTATACTGCTTAAGTCGAGGCTTTTAGTGTGCCCAGCACCCAAATAGTGTTCATTGTACCTGATAGGTAGGTTCTTAACAACCCCTTTCTCTCCCTTCCCCGTTTTTTGATTTCCAATGACCTTTACAGCTCTTTGTGCCTGTGTCTATCGATCAGCTCCCAGTTATTAGAGAGTACGTGTGGTGTTTGTTTTTCCATTCCTGAGATACTTCACTTAGGATAATGGTCTCCAGTTCCATCTAAGTTGCTGCAAAAGACATTATTCCGTTCCTTTTTATGGCTGAGTAGTACTCCATGGTATATATTTATATAGATATATTTTTATCTTTATATTTATATATACATAAATTTTATATATGATACCACATTTTTAAGGCATATGTACCACATTTTGGGGGGTCAGATTTCCAGAAGTAAAATCAAGATCAGGGGGAAAAAAATTTTACACATCATTTGAAATATATTTCCAACTTGCTTTTCCAAATGGTGATACCAACTTATACAGCTACCAGCAGTGCATGCCAGTGCTAGTTTCTCTGCATCCTCACCAGCCTTGGGTATTACAATTACTTTAACATTTTCCTAATAGGAGCTATATTGTTGCTGTTTAATTTGAATTTCTTTTATTACTCGTGAGGTTGATTATTTTTATATGCTTCATCTCTGAGTTCATTTCCCTAATGGAGATCTGCCTTGTGTTTTAACAATTCAGCTGCCTAAATAACACTCATAGAGCTGGGACTAACAGTTCTATACATGAAACAAAACAAAAATGCATGAATTTTCAAAGAATATTATTGTATAATCTTCATAGGAGTCAGTGTTCTAATGTGCCCTCCAACAAATTTCTGTTATTTATTAATATGATCTGAAGCTAAATCAATACATGAGAATTGATTTACCTCCTTTATTCCCTTTAATAAGATGCTCCTTCTCTATGGTCTCTCTTTTCATTTTGTAATCCGTAATTCATGCACACGTATCAAATTTAAGAGGTATGAAAGGCAAGGAGTGACTGAAGACATATTCAGCAAACCAAGTATTTACTGTAATGGGAACGCGTGTTTTCGAGTAGAGAGATGTTTCTTTTTTAAGTACCAATTTAAATGCCATAAAATAACTCTCACAAGGTCTTGGTACTCAAGCGTGGCAAATACTGTTAATTTTCAACTCAAAAAGTTATTTCCAACCTTCTTCTATCTTGTTGTCTCCTACTATAGAGGTTGAAAAGCTAATTTTAAAAATCCCATCCTCCTTTGAAACTTCCTGGAGACAAAAGCATGATACAAAAGGGTTAGACAAGAGTGATATTCTTTTTCCCTTTCCTTTTTCTGTTTGCCTGGAGTGCAGAAGTGATGACTGGAGCCGTGGCAACTACTTCCTGACCATGAGGAGAATGTCAGGGGTATCACAGATATATCAGCTCCGACCGGCAGGGGTGGGGAGGAGGGGAGTGATAACAGTATATTCCTCATGTGTTTTCTGGGTGAGAATTCAATAGATAAAATAATAATATTATTATTGTCTCATATACCTTTCTTCTGGAACCACCTGTTTCTAGACAAGGTCTTCTGTAACTTTAGTGCACATAAGAAGCACCTGAAGGGTTTGTTAAAACATAGGGTGCTGAGCCTCTGCCCCAGAGACTCTTGTTCAGTAGGTCTGGGGTAGGATGTAAGAATTTGCATTTCTAGTAATTCTCAGGCAATGCTGATGCTACTGGTCCACAGACTGCACTTGGAGTTGTAAGGTGCTAGACTTAACTACACATAAAAAATGAAGCCCTATTTTTTAAAACCCACTACAGTTGGTGTTGCTGGCACCCTAAGGAACTATGAACTGATTCACCTGCTGGGTCCATTTATCCCTGCTTCCTGTGTGCCACATCCTCTAGAAAGACAGGAGGTGATCAGTCTAACCGAACGTACGTGAAGATGACAGCGGCAGTGATCAGATGGCCCAAAGCGATCGAGAGTGGCTCACTCCAGGAATTTTGTCCTCATAGCCTTCTTTGCTTCTGGGAAGGGATAGGCTGCAGAGAAGAAGAGAACAGTGGAAGAGTTTGAAGGTGATCTTTAACAATGGAAGAGATAACGGCTACAAAACTGATGCCTGCTACCGAACTGCTAACTGAACTAGGAGAGTGTTATTTAAAAAAAAAAAAAAAAAAGGCACCAAAAAAACCCAGCGTCTCTGTTCTGAAAGCTTGGCATCAAAAGCTGCAGGGTTTGATGTCCAACAGCAAAGCGTTGCTGTAACTTGCATGTCTGCTAACAAATGTGCCTGCCTCCTCTGTCTCTCCTGCCGGTTCGCCTTTGGAACATGGAGAGCCTGGTTGGGAAGCCCTTTCTCCAAGGATTAATTGAATCAAGATCAACCCTATCAGGAATGTACATTTAATACTTAGGAATGATGTCAGTAATATATGTAAGAGATTTTTATATTAGATAACTGCTCATTAAAAGTCAATCCTTCCCCCCAGGGTTTTAAAATAGAAAGTATTCACCTTTTGCAAATGAGGATAGTGAAATTTACTTTAACTCATGCTACAATGAAAACTGGAGGAAAGGGAATTGCTCACAATACAATATAACTCCACTGAATTTGCATAATTTAGGCATAAAATGTAATACCCTGCTCACACTCTTTTGTCTTGAATGAAATTGGTTTTCAAGTAATGTGGGGAATCATAACCAGTTTTAGCAAAATGGATCGTGTCAGAAAGCGAAAGTTCCTATTAGCCTAGGAGGCATGGCTGAGGTGTGAACTGAGCATGCAACATTTTTTAAAAAGTTTATCTTGTGATTTCATGCAAAGGGCTTTGTGCACTTCACAGACACACTTAGACCATGCTTTTTAAAATATATGTAATGGAGTAATTAACCATTTGAGATCTTGAGACAATCTTTTTCTATCATTCCTAAAACCTCTGGATGAGTTAAAAAATGACACAGATTCCTGTAAGTCCTTTGCACAGAGCACAAAGTTCTTCTTGCAAATTCGTATTTCCAGTAAATGTTCAGTAATGTAACCCGAGCCTGTGGATGGATTTCCCATTATGCAGATAGTAAAACTGAGGTTCAGGAAAGGAATGCATTTCCCTAGGCCACACATGTGGAAGTGTTGTTAGAATTGAAGAGCCCAGGCTTTCTGAAGTTTGCCCTGTGAATTGGTTCTTTCGTCAATCGTAACTGTATCAAAGTCAAAAGAATTCCTCACGGAGAGCCTTGGCCTCAAAGAGCTTTTCCTTCACTAACCTAAGTGGTTTGTATGACGTTAAATATTGCCGTTTTCTGTTCACTTGCCAGCTGTGGACTTCGACCTTCACTTTCCCTTATCTTTAAAGTGGGGAGGATCATAGTATATTCCTCGTAAGTTTCCTGTAAGAATTCAATAGATAAAATAATAATATTATTATTACTGTCTCCTATACATTTATTTCTGTGGCAGACACTCTTAGTTGTCTGCCCTCGTCCTCCTTAAACTTGCGTGTGAATCAGAATTCTCTGGAGGCCCTCTGAGAACTCACCCCCGGAGTTTGGATTCAGCAGTCTGGAATGCAGCCTGGGCCTTGGAATGCTTAAAAGTTCTCAGGTGTTGCTGGTGCTGCAGGTCTGGGGACCTCATTTTGAGAACCCTGTTCCACCCTGTGACCATTCTCCAATTTGCTGTTTTTGTTAGGTATGGAAATGTGTCCATCTGAAACAAAAACACGCAACAGCAACAAACCTTGATTTTCCAGGTTTTTTTTTCTTTTTTTTCTTTTTCTGGCAGCTGGGGGTGGCCATGGAAGCTGATCTATAAGTGGAAGTGTAGCCAGTAAAGATACACATTCCTCAGCTCGCACACGCCTTCTTGCCACCTGCCCTTCTCCCTTCATGCTGCTTCTTGTCTGGGAGGAGGATGCTCGTCAGAAACTGGAACAGCCATCTCATGACCATGAGTCTGGGAGCTATTTTGGAGAGTGGGGCAGGACTACTGCAGCATCCTGGGTTCTTCAAGGGTAGCTGCAGCTGCCCTGTAGGGCTGACCTCCAAACTTCTGTTTTGTGATAAAAAATACATATACAGTTTCTAACTATAGCAGTCCTTAAATGATTTATTTCTCTCACGTACACACAAACCTTGTGGACTTCCTGTTTTAACAAAAGGAAGAGGTAAACAGTATGGAGGTTCCTTAAAAAATTAAAAATAGAACTACCATATGGTCCAGCCGTCCCACTGCTGAGTGTACATCCAAAGGAACCCAAACCGGCATGCTGAAGGGATATTCCACACTCACTGCCGTGTTCGGCGCGGCGTTGTGCACAGTAGTCAAGATCTGGAGCCAACCTCCGTGTCCATCAACAGATGGGTGTATATTATACACAATGAAATATTATTCAGCCTTTAAAAGAGGAAATCCTGCCACTTGTAACAACATGGATGAACCCGGTGGACATCATATTAAGTGAAATAAGCCAGATACGCAAGACAAGTACCACGTGATCTCACTTATATGTGGAATCTAAAGGAATCAAACTCATAGAAACAGACAGCAGAATGGCGGTTACCAGGGGGATGGGGAGATCTTGTTCAAAGGATACAAAATTTCAGTTAGGCAGGAGGGATACGTTCGAGAGATCTATTGTGCAATGTATTTCAAATCAACATGTACCCCATAAATATGTATGTATGAAATTTTTATTTGTCAATTAAAAAATAAATCAATTGAAACAAACCAAAAGTAGAGATAAAGGAAAAACGTGATTGGCATTTATTTTAAATGATACGTAAATCCCCAGCTGCGCTTCCTTGGCCCGCCTTGTTGACAGGCCATGGTTGGAGCCCCAGCCTGGGATAGGTAGTTAAGACAAATGACATCTCCTTACCTGTAACCCCCAGGGACCACAGTGTCATTCTCCAGTCTGAAAGGTCATTTGTAAAGCTCGCAGAATTGCCTCAGCTGTTTGAAAGAAGACAAAAATCACAAGCAAACCTCTTTCTTCAAGGAAAAGACTTTACCTTGGATGGTCTCTGTGCTCTTCTGTGATTCCAAACCACTTCCTCTGCATGTGAGGCAGAAACTAGGTCCCTCCTGGCACTTAGCTGACGAGGAATGCTGTGGATTTTGTGTTCCCTCTGCCTGTTGTCTTACTGTTTGCACTCTACGCTTGGCTCTGTGTGTTTTGAGTCAAGAATGGGAAAAGCTCATTTGGATGTTTGTGAGCGTTAAGTGACACACGCAAGGATGGATTTTGTGAGCCGCTCATAAAAAGACATAAGTTGCTATTTGCTTTTTGTGCATGTAGGAAAATGGAGCATGAGCTAATAGAACTGACTGAAGAGGAGCCAGAAGAAATTTAGTATGTGTACGAATTTAATGCAAAATACAAAACTGGATGTAAATATTGGTTTCCTTCCAGATTTTCAAGACTTAAGGAAAAGAAAAAAACAGAAAAAGGATTTCCATTACATGTTATATTTCTGCTGATGGAAAACATCCTTTCTGCTGTTGAAAAATGAATAGTTTTAAATACAGAATACGTACATTTTAAACTTGGTGGTCTTTAAAATTAAAAGTGGAAATTTTTCTTTGGATAGAGCATGGCATGCAGCATATTGTACATTTGAGAGTATTATTGATTCTTGACGGAGTGATCTCAATCCCTTATTTTAAGGAAAAAGATCTGATTCTCCTTTTGTACATTCAGCACAACAAAAAAATTGCCTATTATCCAACGTGTACTTGACTATGAATCTCCTTTTAAGTCAAGACTACACTCCTATGATGGAAAAAATAACTGGAAATTGTAGATAATAATAAATATATTTTTACCCTGTCTTCTTCTTCAAAGACTTTATGGCAATGGGCAAATAGCTTTTCCCTTTGCAAAAACAAGATGTTGGAAGCGTAGACGAGGCAAATTTGAAAAATTAGTGATTGGAGTGAATCTTTTTAATGCTTTATAAAAAAATAACAATCGTCACTAATGTCTATTGAGCATTTACTATATACCTTATATGTTATGTGTATTAACTCATTTAATAGTTATAATAATATTGTTATAAGGAAAAAACACCTATTATCTGCATTTTACACATGAGAGAATTAAGGGTTAAACTAATATGCCTCTGGTCACACTGTTAGTCAGTAGAGTGCTTAGAATTAAGATCAGGCCACCCCATTCCAGACCCTTTTGCTCTTAACCTGGTATTGTATCAGTTAGATTCTGCTACATCAAAGCACCCCAAGACATAGAGGCTTAAAACAACCATTTATTCAGCTCACAATTCCGTGGGTCAACAATTTGGACGAGTATCAGCTGTGTGGAGGAGTGAGTGGAAGTATAAAAAGGTCCGAGGACAGAGTTGAGGTTAGAAGCTTAATTTTTTTGTGCGTAATGATTGAAGGGGACCTTCGTTTGCCTGCTTGAGCAAATGTCTTATTTGGATACCTTAAGGAAAGAGCTGCACGCCCATGCTGTGACCTTCTGGCAAGTGATACTCAAGGACATCTCTAGGTGTGGATATTCACAGAACAAAGAGATGCGATAAAAAAAAATGCTCAGGCCACGTACACATAAACTCCATGGTGTGTATAATTCATTCGCTAACTTTATCGCGTGCCAGCCTTTATGCAGACAGTGTCAGATGTCGGTAGAGCATAAAGCAGATGTGGCCCTCTGACTTTTGGGGGCATGCAGTCTGAGAGAAGAGATACTGAACCAGTAAACCCTTATACCAATTACTACTTGTGGTACATGTTAGGCATGAAATAGACTATTAAGCTAGAAACTAATTAGAGGAGGGTCTATTTAGATACGTTGGCCAGGAAAGATCTTTTTGGAAAAGTGATAATTAAGCTGAAATCTGAATGTTGAGAAGGGTACCGTCATGCAAAAGAGGTGGGGGGTGGCAGGTTTGGGGATGGAGGGGTGTGTGTGTGTGTGTTTGCGTGTTTTCTTTAAGAGCGAGCAGGTGCTGTATTTAGTGTAGGCCCTAGGGATATATGGAAAGATGAAGATTATAAGTGAAGGTTTCCATGTTCAAATGCAGTGATGAGATTCCCCCTTTAGCTCTTCTCATTTTCTTAAATGTTGCCTAAAGAATCCCGTAAACATGGAAGGAATTCTACCGAGGTGCTACCTAAAGATAAGGATAGGGTGCCTATTGTAGGGACAGTTTAAGATCACCAGATGGGCAGTGTGAGTTGGCGTCTCATCTTTTTTTTTTTTTTTTTTTGAGACAGAGTCTCACTCTCTTGCCTGGGGCGAGTGCCGTGGTGTCAGCCTAGCTCACAGCAACCTCAAACTCCTGGGCTCAAGCGATCCTACTGTCTCAGCCTCCGGAGTAGCTGGGACTACAGGCATGCGCCACCATGCCCGGCTAATTTTTTCTATACATATTTTTAGCTGTCCAATTAATTTCTTTCTATTTTTGGTAGAGACGGGGTCTCGTTCTTGCTCAGGCTGGTCTCGAACTCCTGAGCTCAGAACTATCCGCCCGCCTCGGCCTCCCAGAGTGCTAGGATTACAGGCGTGAGCCACCGCGCCCGGCCCTCATCTTGGCTTTGTTACTTATTTACCGTGTGTCCTTGGCAAGGACACTCTGCCTATCCAGAATTTAGTGGCCTACGTCACAGCGATGCCAATTCCGATTGGTGGATATGAACTCTCTGGGAAAAGGTGTCTGAGGCCGCTTATAATCTCTGTGTGCCAGAGTTCTGTAATTGATTAGGCATGTCTGCCACGGACTTGGAACTGGAAGGGGTGTTGTGTATGTTGTATCTTTGCCAGTCTCTGATGGCCCTTTCGGTTTCCAGCACAATGTTTTCTATGGCTTTTACTACTAATTGGGGAAATTTTGTAGCTTTCTGTTTTTTGATTTTTTTTTTGGTCCTGATTTTAAAAAATGCAGCAATAATTGAAAACAGTCAAGGAGGGGCATAAATACATCAAAACAATACTCCGTGCACTGACTTCAAAGGGATCCCACAGAGCCAGTGGTGCGCGGGAGGGAGGTGGATTTGTACTTCCCTCGTCTGCAATATTATTAGTGTGATTAATATATAAAGACCAATATTTCCTGAAACTCGTAATTTGCCCTATTCCTCCGTGAGCTTTGTGTTTCCCAGAATAATCGTGCTGATCCATTTCCTTAAAAACGTATTGAATGCCTAAGTGCTCATTTTGCAAGGGCAGCGGCATAATTGGACACAGTGGGGAAACAGCAGAGTAGCAGTTTGCTTCCTGAGGAGAAGGGAATGTGGTGTGAGCACCGGCCGGACGGAATGTCACGCAGGGAGGGACCTCATCTCCGCGCCAGTGTCACTGAGCGGAATGCTCACAGGCTATTTATGGAATTGAGGCTGGAAAACTACAGCGAATTCTCAAAGAATGGAGGGCTTCCCTGGATTCTAAAATGCATGTTCTTTTAAATAACGATACCAAACGGGAGTAGCAGGTTTGAGCATTTTCCCCCCCAACGTGACAGCTCTTTGGAGACCCTGGCGCTTTTACACCTCGATTCCATCCTCATGACATTCCAGCGTGTGTGATTGTCTCAGCCCCACCCTGCCCCTCAAATAGCCACTTTAAAAGCATCTCTATTTCACCTTCGAGATTGGCTTTCTTGTTACAGGTGTCTAGGAAAGCATTTCTAGAATGTGAGCTTTAGAGACGGGAACAGAGGAGGAAGATCCAGCTCCTTAGGTTCAAACCTATTCAAGGGTCTCGCTCTGCCCTGTACCTGCCTGTGTCTCCATTCCCGTGTCCCCCCGAACCCTGCTCTGTCTCCTTCTCCAAAACAGTGCAGTGGCCTCCACGTCCTGGATGGGTAAGGAGCACGAGGAAGCAGCTGTGTGTTAGTGTCATTTATGGGACGGGACTTCCGCATACCCAGCACCCACACCCACGACCTCCTCTGTGAGATAAGGACAGAGTCAGTGCCCTTTTCAGGGAATTAGGCTCTGGAAACTCACAGTACAGCCCTGCTGCAGAAACCGTTTGAATTCTACGGTTTGCTCAGCCGTTCATGGTGCCCTCCTGTCAACCTACCAGGGAAATTCACGTGGTTTTCTGGGGGTGGATTTACCAATTACCACTTGTGGTACATGTTAGGCATGAAATACATTATTAAGATAGAAACTAATTAGAGGAGGGTTTATTTAGATATATTGACCAGGATGGATTTTTGTTTTTTGGAAAAGTGATAATTAAGCTGAAATCTGAATATTGAGAAGGTACAGCCATGCAAGAGGCGAGGGGTGGCAGGTTTGGGGATGGAGGGGAGTGTATGTGTGTGTGTGTGTGGGGGGGTGTGTGGGTGTGTTTTTTCTTTAAGAACAAACAGGTGCTGTATTTAGTGAACGCCTAATGGAGATGTGGAAAGATGAAGGTTATAAGTGAAGGTTTCCATGGGTGGGTAAGATAGGAAGAGATAATGTCTGGGCGCGGTGGCTCACGTCTGTAATCCTAGCACTCTGGGAGGCTGAGACGGGAGGATCATTTGAGCTCAGGAGTTTAAGACCAGCCTGAGCAAGAGAGAGACCCCGTCTCTACTAAAAATAGACAAATTATCCGGGCGTGGTGGCGTAGTCCCTGGGACTATGCCTATAGTCCCAGCTACTCAGGAGGCTGAGGCAGGAAGATCACTTGATCCCAGAGATTTGAGGTTCCTGTGAACTATGATGATGCCACAGCACTCTAGCCCAGCGACAGAGTGAGATCCTGCCTCAAAAAATAAAAGGGAAGGGAATGGGTGAGATCACAAAGTGTGTTCTGTATTGTGTTGGGTTTGGAACTTATTCTGAATTCATGGGAGGCCCCTTTAGTCGACGTTTAGAGGGCGAGTTGGAAAAGTCCCAAACTGGAGGGACAACAAAGTAAGACGTTATTGCAGCAAGATCTTTCCCTGGACTTCTCTCACATCCACGGCTGGCGCCCTCTTGATCCAAACCTGGCATCTCCCCCGCACGACTGCAGCGGGTTCCTGACGGACCCTGCTCCCCGCTGCCTCCTGTTCCCCACACTGCACCTGGAACCAGCGGATCGTGTCACCCCACGGGAAACCCTCTACAGACGGGGAGTTGGTGCTGCTCTCTGGATGGAGACAGACAGATGGAGACAGACGAGCTTCAGGCCTCCTCACCTCTGCGCGGTTCTCTCGGCACCCACCACCTCGCTCTTTCTGTTTCGGCCCCTCTTCCTCATCCTGTCCCGCTATGTGTTGTTGACTCTCTCTGGAACTCTCCTAAGCCATATTGTTCCCCTGCTGTCGTGGCCTGTTTTGTGTTGCTACAACAGAATACCTAAGACGGGGTAATTTATAAAGAACAGAAGTTTATTTTCTCACAGTTCTGGAAGCTGGGAAGTCCAAGATGCAGACGCTGGCAGGTTCGGTGTCTGGCGAGGGCTGCTCTCTGCTTCCATGATGGGGCTTCGATGCTGTGTCCTCCAGGGAGGAGAAGCACTGTGTCCTCTCACTGCAGAGGGCGGGAGGGCGGGCTGGCATGGCACCACGTGAAGCCTCTTCCATAAGGGTCTTAGTCCCATTCACGAGGGAGGAGGCTTCATAACCTCGTCACCTCTCAACACCTTCACACTGGCAGCTACGTTCCAACAGCCCTCACCACGCTCTTATTTAGCCTGGTGCTGTTTATCCCCAATTTCCTGACCAGTGCCACTTCCTTAGGTAAGCTGAATTTCCCCTCTGCTACCTGTCATGATAGCCCGTGTCTCTCCTTTTTGGCATCTATCTCAGTTGTAAATTAACATATATTTATTCGATTCTTTGATTATTATCTTACTTCCCTCCACAATTGTCAGTTCCATGGGGGTAGGGGTGATTTTTATTGGATCATCGTTTATCCTTCCCATCGCTGAGCACAGTGGTGTCTTGTAACTGGTAGCATCCCGAAACGGTTCCCAGTGGGTGCGTCAGAGATGATGTCAGTCTGGATAGATGCATCAAGAGTTGGACCAAGGAAGTGGGATGGGTTTGTGGGGTTTAAGAGTTTCTGTCTCTGAAATGATATGGAGAATAACTACTCCCAGGCTTTTACCTGGGTGACTGAGTAAATGATAGTGTCGTAAATTTAAACAGGAACTGTTGAAGGCATACAAGGTCGGAGGAAAATAGAACAAGGGAGCTTCTTTGGGGTAAAGAAGTTCTGCATTGTGATTTGGGTGGTGGTTACATGAATCTACACATAGGATAAATTTTTGTAGAACTCCAAACACACACGGCAGACCCTGAACAAGGTCTGTAGATTGCACCGATGTCAGTTTCCTAGTTTGGATGTTGTCCTACTGTTATGTAAAATATTTCTGTTGGTGGAAGCTGAGTAAATGGAACATGGGACTACTCTGTACTGCTTTTGCAAATTCCTGTAAGCCTATAATTATTTCAAAATCAAGTTTAAGAGAGAGAGAGAGAGAGAGAGAGAGAGAGATCAGTAGGGGTATTGGCGAATTCAGTGTATGAAGTATGAATTCAGTGTATGAATTGCAGTGTATGGAGTACAATTTGCTCCCCACTGCCCCTGCTAAGACTTTATCTCTCTTCAGCTCAGTTCTTGGCCTTCAATCCTCCTTGGCTCTGCTTGCGTTCTGGGTGCAGGGCTCTGCCGAGCTGTCCACCTGGCTTCATTTTCAACCCTTTCCCATGTGGACATTCACATGCGATGTCCTGACCCGCCCCCCTCCAGTGACTCACAGGGTGTAACACTTTCTCCCACCCATTCGGCACCATGGAAAGACCAAGCAGACGGGAATCCCGCTCCACCTCCCCGCGCGACCCAGCCGTCTGTACCTGTGCAGTGCCACACGGTGAAGGAACAACATGACAAAATCAACAGGAAGTGGGAAGCCAATTGCTAGACGAGAGTTTCTGCACAGGCACGTTTTATTCAGTTGTTTAAAAAAAAAAAGAACATTACACAACTTATTTTTCTAGTAAAGAAGAACGATATCTGACTTTTATTGAGCTCAGCATCCCTTAGTGGTTAAAAGAGCAGCGTCTGGAGTCAGCCAGCCCTGATGGTATTCAAACCCTGGCACAGCAACCTTGACCTTGGGAAAATTACTGCATCTCACCTTGTCTTGGTCTCATTTGTGAAACAGAACTAATAATACTACCTAACTCATAGATCTGTGAAAATTAACTAAGATAATGAACTCAAAGAGCTGACCACAGTGCCTGACACTTAGGAAATACCCAGTAAACATTAGCCTTTGTTATGTAATTTTTGTCAGGTGTTCTTTGTGTGTTATGTCCATATAGTTTTAAAATTTATGCATAATAACAACTCTACTTAGCTGGATATTTTATCGTCATTGTCTGAGTGAGGAAATAGAGGCTCAGAGCAGTTAGGCAACTTGGCCAAGGTCACACAGAGGGTAAATCATGTCATGGAGATTAGAACCCAGGTGGCGACATTCTATTTGATCTCCGAACAAACTCAGGGGACCCCACCATTACAAATGCAAGAGGAATGCCTTATCCAGGTAATTCCTCCCCAAAATGAAATGTCTAAACAAGGCTTTGGGTTTGCTTTTGTTCTGCCTGCACCATAATAACGGTAGTCATTAAAATCTTCCTGGCAGTCACTAAAATCTTATTGGCAAGGGTGTTTTTATTATAAACACATCTTCCTATAAATTTTGTTAAGTATTCCGTCTTTGTTATCTTGCTAAAACAGAAGGGGGTTGTTTTCAGAAGTGCAATTCCTGAAATTAGAGTGTTGGAAGATGGACGTACACCTGACTCTCCCCCGTGAAAGAAGGTTGTGAGGCAACACGTGGGCAATGCTGGGCCTTCCCGTGGCCACGCCTGACTAGATAACACGTGTTGCTGATACAGTGGGGCACAGAGACGTAACCTGACATGCCCCAGGTTGCCTAGCTAGTTACTGAGCCCCACTTTCATCAATTCTAAAACTAGAAAAAAAACTACCTGCCTTATAGGGTTGTTGGGAATTAGAAATGTCTGTAAAGGGCCTGCCGCTTAGAAGGTGTCGACATATTGTTGTTACAGTGATGACAATAGATCTGCATTCAAAATGCAATTGCGGCATGGCCGGGCATCTCATAATGGCGGTTTTAAGGGAACTGAATTTGTCCTTTTGAAACTCCCTCTCTGGTTTGCCCTTAATCCAGGAACCTCTGTGACATTACGAGCACGCAGCAGCACATCTTAATACATGCTAATTCCCTTCCTTCCTGGTGCCGGGGAATTTAAATAGTGACTCACTGCACAGGGTGCCGCATGGCGTGGGGAGAATCGCCAGAAGATAAAATAGCAGATTTTATGGTACTTCGTTTTTGATTTTCCCATATGCCCAAATCCTATCTGTAGCTTTCAAGACCCAGATAAAGTGTCATTAAGTATATGTTAGTGGTTCTCAACCCTGGCTTCAAATTAGAGTCCTTTGGGGAAGTATAAGAAACTATCAAAACTTGGCCCCGTTCCACACCAAATAAATTAGAATCCCAGGAATCTTATGCACAAGAATCCTTATTTTTTAAGAGCTCCCCAGTTAAGTGATTCTAATATGCAATCAGAGATGAGAACCTGAAACTTATCCTAAATCCCACCCCCAACCCAACCTCAGCTATCTGGTACTTACTTGTTGATTGGAATAAAGGAATTAATGGTGTGAATGAGTGAATACCCCTTAGGTGACTACATAACGGTCATCTTGTATTCTGCTCTGATGTTCATGTTCAATATACCCTAGTAGACATAAGATCCTCCTTGTGGTCTGTGTCCTGGTAGTTTCTGTGGCCCACATGGTGTCTTAGGGAGAGTAACACACCGTTAATACCTGTCATGGGAGTAAGATGAAAATGAACACCTGTCACATGGCAGCAAGGTTTATAGAGTCCCATCTGTTAAGAATAACTTACTCTTTTTCTCTTAACTCTTTAAAAAGTTTCTTTTTGTGAGTTTATATCACAAACTTTTTTTTTTTTCACTTGTAATAAAAACATGCACCGGAGTGTTCTCCGTGGACACCAGTCGTCTCTGAGCCTGTTGATAGTTTTGAAGCTCATCTTAAAATAACTATTGACTCCCACCGCTGGTGGGGGCCCCAGCCCCGTAGTGGGGGCAGGAAGAGCCATCGAAGCCCCAGGCGAGTCCCTACAGGGCGATGGAGCGAGTCGCTTGATGGCGGCCTGGGCCCCCGCTCCAGAGCGAGGACGCGAACTCACTCCCTGGCACAGCTTTCCAGCTGTTCATGGTCTCATGTTTTGGGAGCACAAACCCTTACTAAACTTCACCGCAGGCCACCGCCCCATGCAAACCCTGCTTGACCACAAGCAGCCGCCTTCAGTCACTGTTGACTTCATTTGCTATCATTTTTTTTTTCCCCTAAAATGTACCATTGCTATGGGGAGGGGGAGGTTCACATTTCTAGAACACTAAGGTCCAGGGTACTTACAGATCAGCCTCATTTGAGCTTTTTTATTCCAGTTGGTCCAAATCCAGCTCTTTCTTGATTCACCTAAGTTTTGCAGTCAGAGACATGCAAACATTGTGCAATTTCCCCTTCCTGATTCGACTTTCTCACTGCTAAGTTCACAGTGACCTGTATGTGTTCACTGTGCTCTGTGACTTCACATGTTCTGTTTCTACACCTCGCCCTGGTGTCTTTCCTTCCTCCAGCACAATAGGGCCTCCTCCGGCCCACGTCCTGGGATCAACACTCCCATCACAATGAGGCTTACTGACGTACATGTGCACACAAGATCCTCCATAAGATCCTCCATTTGTCCATGGGGGAAACAGAAGAAAATCTCAATGGTCTTTGAATACAAATAATTAACAAAGAAAAACCCCAGCACCCCACCTCCACTGGGACAGATAAAAGGAAAACAGCAAAATAAGAAAATCCCTGTTCAGAAAGGACACTATGAGAATGGCCAATGAAGCTGTGCCTATTCAAAACAAAAATAATAACGGATCTGGCTTATGGACTGCTGGAATGTTCTTGGCACAATTCTTGCTGTCCTCATGGGTGGTAGACTTTTAAAATGTGGAAGATGAAAGATACTGTTGTGAACATTGAACGTCACATTACAAACGTGCCCGTGGTAGTTAATAAATTGTCAAAAATAATAAGACCACTGCCAAGTAGAAAAGCTATAAATAGAAAAAAAATCAGATATGACTGCAGCGGATTCTTTTGAAAGATCATTTTCCTCCTAAGTAATTTCTATGAGCAATACACAGCTCTTCAATGGTAAAATCTGCATTCCTAGTTCCTGAAGTGAACAGCCTGTGAATTAGAATGCTCCCAAAGACTGGGAGTTAAATAGAGTTGCAACTACAGGGTGGCCATTACATTAAGTAATTTAATGAACACCGATACCGAGGAAATAAATCAAATGCAAACAATCAACACCAATCAAGGAAGCTGAGCATTTCAGCCACTTAAAATGTATTAAATGAGTGTTTCAATCACAGTGGGTACTTTTTCACAAACTCTCTTAATCAGCCAGCATCCTTCTCAACAGAGTGGCCCCTGCATGTAAACACGGTGATCTGAAAACAGCCCCACAGTCCACTCTCACGCGGGCACTATTAGGACTAGAGATTCTGCTAGGGTGTTTGCAGACAGGGTAAACAACAGCAGGGACATTGGGAAAAGTCAGTGAGAGTCAAATTTAAAAAAAGTAAAAAGCGCTAAACAATATTTTGCATGTAGTTAAAAAAAAAAAGAACTTCAAACATAGAATAAAATTTGAGGTCTAATTCCAGGAAACTAATTCACCCCAAAGGTAGTTTCTTATGTCTTTTTCCATAAAATTTGTATTCACGTAGACGTCCTTATAGCTACATCTTTATTTGTGTATTTATTATGTGTACATATATGCATATATAATTATCAGTACTGTAAGACTGATAAGTATATGTATTATATATGTATAATATGTATATATTTAATATATATGGTTTATTAGTCTAGAGACATGCCTAAATCCATTGTTCTATACCTTGTTTTTGGTATTTAATGATATATCTGTTATAAGATCTTTCCATATCAGTCTATAAAGGTCTATTGCATTCTTATTAAGGTTTGCATAATATTTTATTGTCTGAGTCCATCATCATTTATGCAACCATCCCCTTGTTAGGTACTTAGATTATGTCCTGTGTTGGGGCAATAGTTTCTTCAACACAAACACACACACATTCATACTTCATCACTTTGCATGTATTATTTTATTTAATTCTTATTTAAGCGTCAGTATTGCATCTTTTTATAGACTATGAAACTGAAGACCAGAAAGGTTGAGTAATTTTCTAGAAGGCACCCAGGTAATAAGCACATAACCCATCTTTTACACCCAGATGTCCTTTTAATTTTGATGCTATACCATTAATCATGATACTGCAGTTTGAGTTTTTGACCAACATAAAACTCCATTGGAGTCATAATACAAGTGTGTACACTTCAAAAATGTGTATATTTGGAAATATTGAAGAAATAAATGTCCTTTCTTGTTTTCTCTCCAGAGAAAAAGCCGAGTATATTGTTTCAATCATAAGGGGTGTCTGAACTGTAAGAGATGATGTCAGTGTTAAACAGAAAGTGAAGGTGAATGTTCCTGCTTATGTAAGAGTCTATGACACTCCTATTGGCAGCTGCACTTGGAGGAATTTGTTATATGTGTGTGTTTGTTTGTGTGTGTGTGTGTGTGTGTGTATATATTTGTTCCTCGGAGAAAGCTTTCTCATTTGAAAATATTAGGTGAGTTTGAAGTGTTCTGTTTGTTCTTTCCCTTCCACTCTCCATCTTCATATCTTTGAAGAGATTTTGTTCTTTGTACTTTCAAGGAAGTTTAGTTGAATTGGGGGAAATCAAAGTATTTTGATTCTTAAAATTCCAAGTACTTTTGGAGGTTCGGAAAGCATATTTGAAGGTTCTCCTGATCACGGCTGTTGTGAGTGCCCCTGACCCATCAGAGCATCCGACCCCTGACCTCGGTGGTGGCTCAGGGATGAGAACCTTCCCCCCCCCCGCCCCGCTGGCCAGTGCAGCTCAATTCAGAAATTGCCGGGGCAGGGGGACTAGCCCCGGATGTGGCCGGTCAGGAGCCGTGACAATGGGAAGCTGGAAGAGTTGTAGTCACGGTCGGGGGGTATCCTGCCTGAGACAAGAGGGGCTACAGTAGAAAGCAGATCCAAGGGACGAGGAGAGAACAAGTCCACGTGGCATCGTGCAGACAGCCCTGCTGGACCGTGTCCACCCCCAGATACTTCAGTCACGAGAGCCAGGAAGCTCCTTTCTCCCCGCGCCCCGAATGCAGTTTGAATTGGGTTTTCTTGGCTTCGTGTCTTAGAGCCCGACCAATGCAGTCCCCTCTCACATACTTAGTGGTGTTTCTGTACATCCAGTCGTTCTTACGAAAATCCCTGGAGAAATTTTGACTTCCTAATATAAAATAAATAAAGTCTATCGCTACACTATCCTTTCTGGCCTACCCTCTCCCTCGCTGTCAAAGTTTTTTTTTTTTTTTTTTTTTTTTTACTAAAATGCAGATTTGGTGACATCCCTCCTTCCATCAAAAACTGCTAGTGTCCTGGCCTTTCCCGCAGACTGAACTCTGTGTGTTTCAGCTGTGTAGTCGAGGCCACTGGGCGTCTGGTCAGCCCAGCCTTCCAGTCCCAGTGCCCCCGCACCATGCAGTCTTTGCTCCAGGAGACCAGGGAATCAGCCGCTTCCCCCAGCGGGCAGCAGGGACCTTCCCAACCTCTTGCTTTTGCTGCACTGTTTCCTCTTCCAGGGAGTTGCCTTGTCTCCCTGTCTGCTTTGGCAAAGTGAGAACCCAGTTTTTTGGTTTTTTTTTTGGGGTTTTTTTTTGGTTCTGGAGCCCTTGGTACCTCTGACAGTGTGACATGTATTATATTTGATCAGAGTTACCTATGAATATCTCTTCCTCATCCTCCTGTTGGAGGGCTCCTTGGCAGTGACCGCGTGTTCCCTAGGACGCAGCGCAGTGCGGGCTCACGGTAGACACCAACGCGTGTGTGCGAACTAACTCACAACTAAGTGATGAAGGAACGAGTAAGGCGCTTTTTACCCTTTGTTTTTTGTAAGCACGTCATATGGGTTCATGAATCTAAGCAGAATGGTTGCTTTACATTTATTTTTTCTTATTTGTACTATCTTGGAGGTTTTCACTCCTTGAATGAAATCTGGCACCAAATACATTGCCAGACACACTTTCCTTTAGGGTATTGATACTGGCTTTGTGTGGTTACTGAAGCTTCCCTCTAAGCCTACGCATATGCACCGGTGATTCCATTTTTCCTTTATCTATTCATTGATTTTATTAAGTACTTCATAGAGTCCAGACCCTGGCCAGGCCACAGCAGCCCACAGACAAGAGAGTGTGCTTCCTGCCTCTGGGGATCCCACGGTCTGCAGCCCAGCACCTACCAGGTTGCACGGTTGGATCCAACCCTCTACGGCCCTCCACACACTAGCAAAAACCGGTATCTGTTCACATCCTTCTGTGTGCCAGAGGTGGTAGTAGGTGCTTTGTGTACACTTTCAATGATTCTCTTGATGCCTCTGTGACGTGTTAGTATCCTGACTTCACAAAGGAGGACACAGAAGCTCAGAGAGCTGATGTGACCAGACCAAGCCCCTGCAGCTGCTCAGGAGTAGAACTGGAGTTAGAACCATGTTTTATTTGATGCCAAAGCTACTGCACCCTAACACCTTTCCATAGCCATGTCCTCTTCTCATCGGGACCACCTTTTGGCTTTCTGCAGACATGGAACATCTTTCTCTTGTTTCCTTAGTCATAATTTCAAGCTCTCTCAAGCACACTCAAACTATTTCAAGAAAAATGTGCAATTTACCTTTACCCATTGTTTTTTTAATTCCTCTTGAGCTTAAATGTTTTAGCTCTCTTAGAGGTCCTGTCTATACCCACAGTTTGGGTATCTGTATAAGCAGAATTATTTTGGTTGCAAGTAACAGAAACCCAGCTGATGGTCGTTTTAAGAAAACAAAGCAACACAACCCAAATGACTATAGAATATATTGAATTGTGGGGCTGAGAAGATGATTGTGGGTAGCCTACAGAATCAATTGCATGATTTCTGGAACAGGGTGTCTGAGACTGGACCTCAAGGTTCCATGACTGGCACCGATGGCCCAGTACTGCCAGAACATTCTCTCTTGGCATTTACCTCTCATTTGCACTTGTTTCCAGCTCGTGGTGGGCTGTCAGTTTCTCCTGCTGAAGGCGGACTTCCTCCAAGTATCCCAAAAAGAGTAGGCAGGCAAATCCAACATTTTATCTTTGGAGCATCAAGATCTCCCCCTCCCCCCAGAGCAAGGGGCCCCCTTCCTTGCCAGCCCTAGCAGAAAAATCCATGGGAAGGATTCCAGTTGGCTTGGCTTTGAGTTCATCCTTCACCCAATCTTTGGGGCTGGGAAGAAGAGTGTTACTGTGATTGGCAGTGCTGTGGTAACACCGTGGGTTGGAGAAGTAATTGGCCACAAGTAAAAGGGGCGATTCCACCAGAAGAGAGAGGGAGTGAGAAAATAAGCCAGGAAGTAAGATATTAGATGCCACAGTCAACTAGGGAAGGAAGAAAGGAAGAGTCAGGATTTGTACTAGCCTGAGCATGTGGATGATAGGTAGGGAGCGTTTGTCCCAGGCTGTCTGGAGCTGCCTCCGTTGGTGACACTTTTCCTGTCCAGTGTGGCATTGGCCACTCTCAGTCATATCCAGGTTTAGATGATAAATGATATGTCCACACTAAGATAAAATGCAGTATTTGAAATTGTGGCTGTCTTGGAAACATCAGAAAAGAATGGTCTTCATCCCCTTGTCTCCTAGAATCTTGCTGGACATACAAGAGTCACCTAATCTTCAGTGGGCTGAGAAATAACCCAGAATAGTAGACCCAGCCCTGGGCTGAAATCAGAGGGTCACTTCTCTAGTCCTGACTCTGCCACTCAGTCACTCGTGTGATTTGGAGCTCATCGCATCAGTGCTCTGAGCCTCAGCTGTAAAAATGGTTGAAGTATTGTGAAGTATTTGT
The DNA here is from genome assembly GCA_004363605.1 of Indri indri. Taxonomy (NCBI): domain Eukaryota; kingdom Metazoa; phylum Chordata; class Mammalia; order Primates; family Indriidae; genus Indri; species Indri indri. Next base: position 421,935 of record RJWJ010000004.1, on the reverse strand, counting down.
GAAGTATGCACAAAAACATGAGGGAGAGGCCATTAGCTCAGGAATGAAAAAGTAGACTGGGTAGTTCTGTGGTTAAGATAGTAATAGTAACGGCCAACACATACTCTGCGTGCTTGGTCTACCTAGACATCGTGCCAAGCTTTGCACATCAATTACCTCATTTTATCCACAGAACACCCCTATGGGGGTAGTCAGTATTATTAAGTCAGCATTCCAGACGAGAACACCGGAGTATAGAGAAGCAAAGACGCTTGCCCAAGTCACGCAGCAAAGACTTGGCAAAGCTGTGATTCAAACTCAGACCCAAGCCCTTCTCCGCCAGGCGAGGCGGCATTGCTCGCAGACACGGAGTGCACGGGGCGGGGGAGAGAGTTTTCTTCCCCAGCTCTGCCTCATTCTTCTGGCTCTGCTCGGAGGACAGCAGCGGCCGGGCTGTCACAGGCTCCAGCCACCCTCCAAGATGGCAGAGCGTCCCAGCACTGGCTAATGGCTCTGGGACAATCCCACGTGGAGGTACATCCGTCCCTTTATGCTCTGACATTGATGTCACTGTCGGTTGACAGTGAGCTTTATCATCAATCCCTTCAAGTACAAAAGGCCACTGTTCAGAAACTGTCATTAAAAGCAGCCTCTCTTTTTAAAAGCAATCTCCCTTTTATTCCCTCCATAATAGGAACCAGTGTACCAGAAGAGGCTGACCTTAAGTTGAGCCTGTTTAGTTAAAAAAAAAAAAAAAAGGAAATAGAATAGGTTATGTTTTTAATGCGTTTAAGATTGGAGATACAGAATTAGAATAGAACTGGGGGTAGGAGGGGGCCGAAGGCAGGACACGAGGAAGCAGAGGTGGCCTTGGGTTTTCTTTGCTTTTGGATAATGGACATTTCCAGTTAAATCAACACAGTCTGTTTCACAGTCTGTCTCCCGGTGATGTATATACTCTTTGGACAGGGCTGTGGGCTGCCTAAAATCTCTTTTAGCCACCGGCCATGGGTATAAATAAGCTTTATGTAGGCACAGCTGCTAAGAGCGACGTGGGTAGAGTGTGCTCTGAAAGGCGAGGGCAGGGTGTTCATTGTCTTGGGGGATGAGGGCGAGAGGCCGGACGAGACGCCGGGGGAATGCAGTGGGTCGGGTTCCACTGGGCAGACTCCCTCCAGGGTCTTTATCACGTTTTAGTGGCCTTTCAGGGGAGGTTATTTTATTTTAATTGAAAAGATAACGATGTGTGTGATTGAGAGGTGATTTAGTGTGGAGGTTAAGAACATGGGTTTTGTAACTGGGCTTCCAAGATTCCAATTTCGCCTCTGTCTGGGAGGATCACTTGAGCCCAGGCATCCGAGGCTGCAGTGAGCTGCACTCCAGCCTGGGCGACAGAGCAAGACCCTGTCTCTAAAATCAAAAACCCAAAAACTAACTTAGCTTCTGCCGTGTACATGTCGGATGACCAGGGTGTGTGCTGTGTAACCTCTCTGCTGTGTCCACAGCCTCAGACATACCCACTAGCATGAGGATTAAATGAGTTGGTGCACAGGAAATGCTTAGAAGAGGACTCAGCCAACATTTGGTCTTGTCATTTACATTTTTGGGGTGCTTTCCATGCACCAGGCTCCAGGGGTGCATGGTGGACAAGACAGCCACAGTCTGTCACAGACATAAAGATGGCAACAAACAGACACCGATCATGATGCATTTGGGGAGTGCAGTGAAGGATGCTCACTTGGGATTGGTCCCCCTCCCAGCCGAAGTCCCTCACTCGAGGTTGTTGGGAAAGACCTCCGTGAGGAGGAGGCATTCTGGCAAAGACCACGTGGGTGACCAGCTACGGGAAAAGTGTCCCAGTGGAAGGAAACAGAAGTTGTGTAGGTTCTGAGAGCCAGAAAAAAAGAGGTTGGTGTTTTGGAGGAGCCGAAAGGAACTAGTGTGGCTGGAGAGGTGAGCGGGCAGGGGTGGCCCAGTGGGGGGTGGGCCCCGGCCAGGGGTCTGGCCTTCCGCACCGAGTAGAGCCATGGGAAGCTGCTGGGGGATTTGAAGAGTGGCCCTGATCCATTTCACATGTTGAGATCACTCTGTGGGGCAGGAGTTGGCTTGTAGGCAGCACAGAAAGGCCAGAAGGAGGGTTGATCAGGCCAGAGGAGACAAGGACTCAGCCCGACGGGTGCCAGCGGCAGACCAGCCCCTACTAGACAGGGCCTGGTGGTCCAGCTGTGCTGTCGCCACCCGGTTGATCTTATTATATTCATCTGCTGTTGATTATTTATTGTTTTCACCAGGCTACAAGGCCGGGGACTACATTCCTTCCGTCCCTTCTTCTTTTATATACACTCTGTTGCTTGTCCAAGGCCTGACCCCGAGAAGGTGCTCGGTACTCGTGTCATGGGTGAATGTACGCGCTGTAGCGCTCATTACGGTGTTGAATTTTGCAAGCCCATGTGATTAGAACATCAAGCAATCTCCTTCATGAATAGGAAAGTCATTCCCCTTGAACCTGCAGTGTTTGTGATGGGGAGGAAGCATTCTAGATTATCTCTGCGTCAAAGAAAACGAGCGGCGCTGTGTTTCTTGGGCAGGGCCCCGGCAGTACACGGCTCAGCTATGTGTTTTCAGCAGAAAGATGTCCCCTTAGCTCCTTATCTGTGGCGTATCAACCAGGAGCCCTGGTTAATTTTTATGCAGGAGAAGCCTTTGAAACCCAGGCCTCTTTTATGCTCTGGGCAGATTTGAGTGGGGTCAACCCTGTTTAGATTGGTTCCCTGCCCCGTTGGGGCAGCCTGCTGGCTGTTCTCAGCATGGAGCTTGTTGCAGAGAGGAAACAGACCAGAGAACCAGGGCACTTCCCAGCTTGAATCAGGCCTGTCTTGTGTGGGTTCATTATGTTGTTGGAAATTAATCCCCCAAATGGCAGACGTAGTATATTTGAATGCGAACTGCTGGTGCATTTCATGGCCAAGTGAACTCGAACGTGGTTTTTGGATTATCCACCCTGGCTGGCTGTCCTTGCCTCTGAACCCTTCCATTAGTGTAGATAATTGAGCAATACCTGGTTTTGTGTTTCACACCCAATTTGATGTTCTTATGGCATCGGAGATGGGCTGGGGAGTGTGAGATGGTCTCGACCGGCTTGCTGTTATTCACAGTGGAGCTGGCGTGGTCTGCAGACAACAGCTATCCCTCAGTGAGAGCTTCCCATTGTCCAGCCAGCGTGCTCAGCCCTTAACGATGATGATGCTTGCATTCAGTCCTCACAACGGTCCTACAGTCATCATCATGATCATCGAAGCTCTTATTTGGCATTTACTATGTGTCAGGTGCTGTTGTAAGTGGTGACATGTATTAACTCATTTAATCTTCAAAATAACCCAAAAAGCAGTAATTCCAACCCCAGAGAAGGAGGGTCACATGGACTAGGATCTGAATGGCACCCTGCAGAGTGAAAGCCCTGCCTGTGGTGTGGGTACCATTATTATTCTCATGTTACAGGGAGTTCAGAAAGGTTAAGTCACTTGACCAAAGCCACACAGCTACTATGTGATGGCATCAGGAATTGAACTCACGTCTTTCTGTCTCCAAAGCCCTCATTTTCTTTCAGTTACAGCAGCCTGAGAACCAAAAGTCAGATGTTTATTATCAGTGGGTTTGGGATACTTGATGCTATGATAGAGAAAGCATTGTCCAGATTTTTATCAGAGTATAATTTTGCAATGAACAGCATGTCTGGGTAAGTGCAGGGATCTGCTCAGTCCTGTATCGGAGTGGGGACGTCGACCTGAAGAAATTCCAAAAGCCCCAGTTGGCCAGGAGAACAGGATATTATAGGATGCTCTTGGCTTGCTTTCTTTTCCATGCCAACATGGGTTTTTTTTTGTTTTGTTTTGTTTTGTTTTTGGTAAACTTCCATTCCTGACTGTGTACAGCCAGGAGCCAGAAGGACAACAGTGGCTTTGTAAATTTGCAACAGATATTCAAACAAGATAAGTACATAATTAGCATGGAGCGGCAGATGAGGTAGTCTGGAAGATTTAAATTCTGCATAGGGAATTAGCAAACAGTTCCTGATAACAACATTCCAGATATGTTGCTGCTAGGTGGATGTGAGTGGAGCGTAGGCACAGCCCGTGTAGACAGTTACTAATGGAGTGGATTGTTTAAGAACAAGTTATTGTGCACTTACCATGTGACAAGTAATGTTCTGGAATACTTACATATAGAAGGCATTCTTCACAGTAACCCTGTAAGGTAGGTGCTACTATTACCACTTTTCCAGATAAGGGCAGCGGATCCCTGATTGTTGAAGGGACATGACCCTGATGCCTCTCTTTCTCTCTATGTGTATTAATATTATCTCCATCTCGATCTCCAGCTTGGTCTCTGTCACGCATGGACACACGCACACACCCACGCGCCTCTAATAAAAGGCATAGCTGGGATTTGAACTCAGTTCTCATCTAACTTCAACTCTTATTCCTCCCGGAGGGAATTTAACATTACGGCTTTCAACAAAAAGGTCATTAAAGGCAATCCAGTTTTTTCTACCTAACAGGTCCATCCCTCCTAATCACCATCACTTTAGCTCTCTGCACAGTGACCACGTCCATCATGGATGTAGCACCTCCTTTGACGCAGGCGGTGGGCTACATGGCTCGCGTGCACTAACTCATGGGGAACTCACGGCAGACCTTTGAGGCAGGCACTGTTGTTATGTCTATGACTGAGATGAGAAACCTGAGGCTCATTTTCCAAAATCACATACATAGAGTTCGCGTCAGGACCCAGATCTGGTTTCTTTGAGACCTTGCGTTTGCACTCGTGACCACACGCTCTTTTGTCTCCCGATCCAGGCTTCATAGGCGATTGATGATAGATAGATAGATGGATAGACAGGTAATAGACAGATGGATTAAAAGAGACAGAGATCTGTGTGCAGATGAATATATATACGCACACATACGCATATGGAATATACATCTATGTCCATATCTATATATATTAAGGATTCGAGACTCCGCTTTCTCTTTCTTCTGAGCCCCCTGGCCAGCTCGCTGCGTCCGCAGCGGGGGTTCACCTAACTCCTTGCATGCGTTGGTATTCCTCTTCGGAGCAGCCCTGTCACAATAGCAATTGGAATAAAACCAAAAGAGTGGTGCAGAGAATATAAATGGGTTATTTTTCTCTTCAACTCTGCGTAGGACAAAACTCTCATAAAGAACGAGGGAACAAAGGTTCCGTGACAAACATACACCAGAGGACTTTAGCTCTCTGATAGAGGCCACGGGACATAATGGAGAGAGACTTAGGATACAGGAATTCCAGCGAGAGTTTTAGGCTGCCTGGCTTGATGGAAGTTCATGGTCCCGGGCATTTAGAAGCCCCCCTGACCCCCGTCAATAGCATTTATTGAATATCTGCTCTGCACACGAAGCTATTGTGCGTCGCCTGTCTTATATAGCTCAGATTCAGTGAGCGTGGATATATATGGACTAAACCAATGTGCTTGGAGAGAACGTTTCTCTATGTGATTGTCAGTAATCTAAGTATCTATCAAAATAAGGGATTCTTTTTATCGAAATTATGGAAGTTGTCATTAAATGTGAATATGCAGCACTATGATCAAAAACAAGAGATTTCTGCATCATTAAAAGCTGATGTGACATTAAACCCTTTATTTTGAAAGGCAGAGGAGTGGAGTGCTTAAGGGTATGGCCTGGTAATCATCCCGGCTGAGTCCGAAGCTTGATCCCAAGGTCGTATGATCTTGGTCAAGGTGACTATTCTGAACTTCAGATTCTTTTTCCATAAAAGGGAGACTTTTTAAATATCTGTGCAACCGTCCTAAACCCTTGACCCATGCAATCCAGTCTCCTTATGAAAATCCATTCAATGGAAATATAATAGTCCTTTAAAATTAAAATAATTTAAAACAATTTACTGCTTTCTCCTGAAAAATATGTATATAGAGATAAAGAAAATTAAATTCATAACTTTCAGCAACACTTCTCATGTCCTCTTTTCTCCCCTGTTCTCTGGGATTTATATTAGTACACAACATTTTTTTTTTCTTTCTTGAGATGTAATCTCACTCTGTTGCCCAGGCTGGAGTACAGTGACATCAGCCTAGCTCACAGCAAACTCAAACTTCTGGGCTCAAGTGATCCTCCTGCCTCAGCCTCCCGAGTAGCTGGGACTACAGATGCATGCCACCGCAACCGGCTAAATTTTCTTGTTTTTTGTAGAGATGGGTCTCACTGTGTTGGCCAGGCTGGTCTGGAACTCCTGGCCTCAAATTTTCCTCCCACTTTGGCCTTCCAAAGTGCTAGGATTATAGGTGTGAGCCACCACACCTGGCCAGGGCCACAACGTTTTACTGGCTGTGCCTCCCAACACTTCCCCAACTGTCTACCCTAAGCCCATTCAGCTTTTCTTCCTTTATTTCCCGGATTATTATTTTTATACACACACACACACACACACACACACACACACACACACAGTAAGGGATCCAGTAAGGGGAAGAAATGAAGCCACTGGCCTTTCAAGAGCAGAAAGTTCCTGCGAGGAGCAGCGTAGCACAGGAGTGAATGAGAGAAGTTGCTGAGACCAGATTATATGGATTTTGAGAGAAGCCAGTCTCAGATTCCCAACTCGACCTCTTTTGCGGTTGTGACTTTTGAAAAGTGGGTACATCAATATAATCGATGTGCACTTAGGACTGGGGCTGTCGGCTTCAGCACTGTGGACCGTTTACTAGATAATTCTTTGCTGTGGGACACTGTCCTGTGCATTTTAAGGTGCTTAGTAGCATCCCTGTCCACTACTCATGAGATGCGAGACTCCCCCTCCCCTGTTATGACAACCAAAAATGTCCCCAGATATTGACAAATGTCCCCTGGGAAGAAAGTCACCTTTAGCTGAGAAACTCTGGTTTAGGAAGATATTGCCAATAGCCACGTGTGGGGTACGTAGGAGGCAGACGAGACCAGAAGCTGGGAGACCCCATAGCAGGCTGATAGTAAGCGCGATGGAGAAGTCACAGGGCGGGTGCACCCCGAGATGTAACCCGGCACCTCGTCTACCATGAAAAGATGTGATATTTGTAGGAGCTTTGATAGAGGGGCATAGAGGGTCAGGGCATTTAGAAGGAATCACATGTCTCACTTTTTGATGTTATTTTATTTTTCTGAATCTATTAAAATGGCTCCTCAGTCAAAGGAACCATAAATTCGCTCTCAGCGGGGGTATTAGTCAAATCGCTCTTTTCACTGTCCAAATTAAAAGACAGCGTTGGCAACATTTGATGTTGAGTTTCTGAATAAGATTCCCCCTGCCCTTATCCTGGCATCTTTTGTAACATTTTATTTATTTTTAAAACTCCTTAGAATTGTACATTTTTGTCTAGGTTCACTCAGTCCTCCACTGCCAGCTGGCCGTTAGAGGAATTGAGAGAGAAAAACGCTGAAGCAACTGTGCTCCTGTTTATATTGCATAATCAACCAAAATAGCCCCAGAAGTGATTATACTTGAAGTTGCAATGATAGCAAAGATATCCTGCCATTCACCTTGACCCCATTTATGACTGTATCATTTGCTCGATTTCATTGTCTAAAACAGCAATTTCTCTGAAGAGTGAGTGTGTTTCTGGTTGCACACATGCGTGTATATCCACTGATTAACTTTCTCTCCTATTTCCAAATGAATCTTCCCCAGTCACAGTTCTACCTATGTCTCTCCTCTGCTCAATAACTTTCAATGGCTCCCTAGTGCTTACAGATCAACTCCAAGGAACTTAGTAGGGTCCTGAATGCCTTCCATCACCCATGTCCTCTGTGTTTCCAATCTTATCTTCTCCTACTAAATTTCATACATTTCAATTTTTAACTAATCCAGGAGAAGTTAAAAATGTGTATAAAAAATAAAGATGAATCGATGAGTTTCCCAAGTTCATTTACAACATTAGATGAGCAGTATGGAACAAGAAGATGTAGACATTTTTAATACTCACTTTCGAAATCAAAATTGTCATTTGCTTCTGGCAGGGCATCGGTATTTAATTTTGCTATGTCAGACAGGACTATCTAGAGCTGCACATTCCAAGCGTGCGTGTTTATGAATTTTTCATTAATTACTCTGACTGAAATTGGATACGAGCCTAGCTTAGAAGATCGCCCATTGTTTATTTATTCAGATTGTTATCCAGGTCACCTGCTATCCAATTAAATCTATCATTATTTCTTTGCTTTTGCTTGTTGCATTCGTGAAATGCTTTGCTTGACGTCTCTTTGGTATCCTTCCTACCTTGTCTCTCCTTCAGACGGAGTTCAGTAACTGGTGTCATGAAAAGTTCAACACGATTTACGTCCCGAGCGACTGAAACAGGCTGCATTCCTGGTCAACGTAGGTGGACATATTCCTGTGCCTGTATTTCCACTTTCTTCTCTTAAATAAACTCGTGCAAGAACTGGGTAAAATGTCTTTCTTCCTTCTCTCCTCTGCAAACGCACTTTGCCTCCCTGATTCGCCGCCACGTGTTCCCTTGCAGAGCCCCTGCGGATGGAGCTGGGGAGAGGGGGGACATAGCGGAGACAAAAGTACAAGTGAATTGACGATTTTAAAATATCTGATGAAAATAAGTCTGTTTCCCCTTTAAAATATCTGCACACGGCCCTTTTTAAATGATTCCTTTATCTTGGTGGGAGATGGCACTTGAGATTTCCGATTGTGGTGAGCAGCCACCACCATCGATCTGCAGACTGCCGATCCTGGATACCCATTGCCTGCGCAAAACTCTGTGGAGCTGGAGCAAAGTTCTCCCACTGCAAACAATGCTGCGCTTTATGTGCAGCCCGTAGTCCATGACAAATGATGTATCGCTGCAGGATTAAACATGCTTTTGTTTGTCATTGCTGGACAGAGACGACTTTGGTTTATGGATGCTCCAGATTACTTTCTACCTGCCTCTCGCGGCTGGGTACGGAGAAGTTTCATGACCCAGCGCCCGCATCTGATTCCAGATGACACCCAGATGACCCCAATGTGTTGCCACTAGATTTTTAGATATTTTAAGTCCTGGGACACACAGGGGACTTTGGTTTCTCTTCCCTCCCTGCACATCCACCTAGGTTTGGTGGAGTCTTTCTGCAAATGCACTCCTTGGAGGTCTTGCGGACAGCGTGAGGACACCTTTGCTTTAATATCAGGGGAAATTCTGGAGTCGTAATTTCTGGGTCCAAATCACGTCCCTGTGAGCTATTAGTCTGATGACTGGGTACAAATCACTTAATCACTGTGTGTGCTGGTTTCCTCATCTGGTTAATGAAGCTGTTAAAGTATGCACTCCTCAGGACTTCATGGGGATTAGAAGGGATGATCAAAATACTGGACACAGGGTACAGGGTTGATGTCCTCATAGTTATCACATGAGGGGTGGTAAGTATATCCCTTCCCAGAGGCTGAGGGACTTGTCACGTCACACAGCTGCAACCCAAACAGGCATGGCCTAAGGCATGGAATGGAATTGGCTGGGGTTGACTGGATTGGAATGGAACAGAGAGCAGAGAGACAGAGAAATCTGTCCATAGGTTTTAATTAAAAGCCATAGAGAAAGAAACTATTAAATATCTGTGCTAAGAAAGCCTGCATCCTTCGAGAAGATGACACGATGTTGCTGAAAAGCAGAGCAATGTTGATTTTCTCTCTGGACAAGGACAAAATATATTTATCTGCATATATATTAGAATTATTGAGAATACCCTTTGCTTAGAATGCTGTCATCAACTTGTTGTGTAACTTGCGATGTGTCAAACCCCTGCACTTACCTGGAACATACAACAGAGCATTTAAAAAACCCAAAACACAAATTAGAGTCAGTTTCTGCAAAGGCTCGTGAACAGATGCCTGGAGGGTTTCATTTTCGCATTCCCAGTGGAGGAGACAAAAATTGGCAGTTGTTACTTCCCTTCCAAAAAGCAGAAACGTCCTGGCGTGTTCTCATGGTTTGTGTTTTACCAAAGTCGATGTCTCCGGGTCCCAATGTTATTCTCATCTTTCCGTCTTTCCACTTTGGGGAGGCTGTTTTTGCTCTGACCACCTCGTGCCAGAATAGTGGGGCTAGGCAAAAGCAGCTTTTAAACACCTGGCTGTTCTAGCCTCTCCCAGATGTCAGACGACGGGTGCAGTGGTTTCAGTGCCCTGGGAGAGCCATTCTGACCATGCAGCCAACAGACAGAAACAGGCAGCAGAGCCATTCCCTGGGCCACCCTCGTCATGTGCATCAGGTCTTTGATTCTCAGCCATTCTCTCAAGCTTCACCTGCCTCATCTATGGAAATGCCTATGTTAATTTTTTTTTCTTTGTGCATTGGATCAGTGAGGGTCGCATTAGGCTGCAAGGGACAGAAAACCCAAGAAACTTTAGAAAACAGTGGTTTAAAAAAGTTAGTTACTTTTCTCTGACATCAAGTAAAATCCAGAGATAAGAAAGGCAGGGCCGGTGTGGAGACCCCTCGGTCTTCCTTCTATCAGGGTATTCCGCCATCCTCAACACTCGGCCTCCACCTTCTGATGCGAGACAGTAGCTTGATTTCGGCCACCACATCCTCATTCTGACAGGCAGGAAAGAGAATCGGGGAAATTAGATCACATTTCCTCTCTGTGAGGGCACTTCCTAGAAGTGGTACATACCAAGTTGCTTACATTTCATTAACCAGCAGTTAGCCACGTGGCTACACCTACCTGCAAAGGAAGCTGGTAAAAGTAACGTACGTTATGGGTAGCCCTGTGCCCCGCCGAAGTTTTGAGTCTATTTCCTAAGGAACAAGGGGACCTGGGGAGGATCATGAATGTTCTTTGCATCATCCGTACTGATGGAGACTGTGTCTACTGCAGCAGCGGCTTATGAGCGTTGGCTGAAAGTACGCGTTTGTGTTGATTTTTGCTGTCAACCGGATTGCAACAGCTTTTCCAACAATTGATTGCTCAGTTTTATTTTCCCCCTTATTAAACCTGGATTATGTTAGGTTCTGGAAAGAATCAGAACAAAGGGCTGAGCGTTGTGATTTATTATTTCAGGTTTAGGAGGAGAGAACAGAAAGCTTCATGATGTCTTTGTGAGAGGGGATGGTGTCTTACTCGTCTTTGGTTTTCTTTGCACCCTCAATATTTCTTTATGCAAGAAAGGAGATTCCCTGTACACAGGGGTGCACTATGGCTCTGCTCAATACTGGAGTGTCAGACTTTCGGCCGCTCCAGGAATTTTGTTTGAAATCCATTTGTATACAAGCTCTTAAGCATGCCAGTCTTTCCTGGAATAGTTCTAGCCTAGAGTGTTCATGCTAAAACTATTATGCTGGCGTGGGACGCCAGGGAGAAGGATATTTATGTTTTGATGTGGAGGTATAAAGAGAGAGGCTTTGATAAAGGCATTCGGTTGGTTGGGGAAAAAAAAATAACAAACTTATTTGGAGGTACATTTCTGGAATCGCCTGATTTGGGCAGAGCAGTGCAGCCTCCAGTTATGAAACCAGCCCTCTCAGTGTTTCTTTTTCCCCATCTGTCTTCCACTCTGACAGATGTGGCCTATCTTGTGCCCGATCCCACAAGAACGAGTCTCCCTTCCCTCTCTGTCTCCGTCTCTCCTTCCTGGGAGCTTGGAGCTTCTGCTCGTGTCTGCTCCCTTCCCGGTTGGCATGGTAGCCATTCCATTTATTTTATAATGTGAGGAATTTTCTTTTTGTTTGTAAATTTGTCATTATCTCCCACAAAGCGCCCTGCCACGGTTTAGTAAATATCTTGATATCTTCACGTCGAAAGTGCCACTCCATCTGTGAACTAGATGCTTTCGTCGCAGAATGCCATTCTGAAGGAGAAAGTTGGAACCAAAAAGCTTGGCAGCAGCGGCCACCACCAGCAACACCCACTATTACAGGATTAATAGGAATTAAATCTTCTCGAGCCGTGAAGTGAGCCAGCACTTTACTCGCAAGTGGGGCTAAAAAAATTAAAAAGGAAAAAAAGATTTACATTAGGCCGATTGTCCTAGACTGTTTTTCATGTTAATTTTACTGGGGGTGAATTTGCTTTGGGAGCTCAATAACTGTACTCTCGTAGAGTCTCGAAACTTCTATTTACCTGCCTTCTGCAACTGCCCACCCATTGCTGTTGGATCCGCTTCTTGCAAATGCAACTTGTTTGGTTTTCCAGTGTTCTGTCAAGTCATCCATGCGGGTCACTATTTGACTGTCAGTTTTGCAGCTTCCCATTGTGAAGGGAGAAAAGCCGAGGTCTGAGGAAGTGCACAAACCTTCCATGTAACCATGCCATGTGCCCTGCATGGAATTGGCTTGACTTTCTCCTAGCCAAGTTGCGCTGTGTGGGCAGTGGGCTCCGGGGCCATCTAAGTGGTCGTTGTCCTTAAGTGGTCATTGGATTATGCTGTTCTCTTGTTGGAAATCCATCAACTAGTCTTAAAGTGAAGTCCAGCCCTCCCACTGGTCCGTGGGGCTCTGTGTGATGAGATTGCATCCAGACCCTCCTTGCCCACACTGCTCCGGCCAAAGCCACAGGGCCCTTCTCTGCAGTCCTCAGACACACCATGCCCTTTCCCTCCTCAGGACCTTTGTGCATGCTGTCCCTGCTGCAAGAGAGCTCTTCCCTTTCAACCTCTCAATAATCTGGGTCCTAGCTAGCTGTCATGCCCCTGGGGAAGCTGTCCCAGGCCTCTAAGCGCCAGGCAGATCACCAGCTCTCCACTAGCAACCCATGTTAGTTTTTTCTTATCATGGCACTAAAGCTTTTCATTATTTAGTTAGTTTTACTTGTTTGACTTCTGTCTTGCCCAGGAACCTTGTTTTCCTTGATGACTGCTGAATGCACGGTATACGGCACACTCCCTGACACTTAGTAAATGCGTGGTGAGCACCGGTTGAATGATTCACACTGAGCTCTGTGTGTGGGGACCAGCTCTAAGAACCAGTAAATGACATCTGACCTCATCCTGCCTCCCTGTTCCAGGTCATGCTATCTCAGATATTGCAAGTGGGACTGGTGGTCCGAAGACATCCTTCATTCCATGTTTTTCCCTATGAGTCATTCAACAACCTTGAAGGGAGCAGTTACTTGGGGCCATGTTCTAGGTGTTACACACCAGGAACCCTAAAATGAACATGATGCCATTTGCACGCTCATCTGTTTGGTGACCTTGCCGTCTTTCCCGATGTCCCCTTTTATTTAACAGTTCGGACAGCTCACAACATTTAGTAAACATACAAAGAGCCAGAGGCACCTCAACATCAGTGTTTCTCAGGCCTTTCTTGTATGTGTTTGTGGGGTGGAGGTGTGTGTGTCACCAAATTTGCTTTGGTGCACCCAGGGTGGGGAAAGGAGCTTTTCTTTTCCACCCTGGCTCTCTCCACTCCCTCCCGGCCTTGTGAAACCAGCTCCTCAGGATTCTCCAAAATCCCTCTGCCCACCCCACGCCAGCCACCACCCCATGCTTCCTGCTCCTTCTCCTCCCCTCTCTTTCTTGTGCGTTTGAATATTCTGTCTTCCTAGAACATCATCTCACTTTCTCTTCATATGCAGAGCTCTCACTGGTGCCGTGGACCCATGGTAGGTTCATCAGGCCTTATCAAATCTTCTGGGTTCTCTCTTCGTGGTGTTTCTCACTGCAGGAGGATTTTTACATCCTCAACTTTTTAAACTCAGGAATGGCCATGAGACTTGCTCCAGCCAATGGAATGCGGGGGAAGTGAGATGTGTCACTTCTGGGTGGGAGCTGTAAGAGCCAACCTGTGACTCATTCTCTTCTCCCTCTGCTGGGAGATCAGAGAGCCACTTCTCTGGCAGCCTGGGCCCCGGAGAGAAGATGGCGCTGAGTGGAGCCTCAGCTGAGCCACAGACGACTCACATAAATGAACCTCTGTGTTGCCAGCCGCTGAGATCCCGAGGTTGTTTGTTACTCTAGCATTCCCAGCCTGCCCTGGTGATTCTCAGTTGCATCTCAGAAGCCGTTTCTTTGCAAAGACTTCCCAAGACCTTCTAAGATTGAGTCTGTAGCTTTTGTCCTGTGTTCCTATGGCAGTCCTTCATAATTGGATTTTTGTCTATCTCCTGCGTCAGACCGTAAATTCTGTGTGGGCAGGAAACTTGATTGATTCAGTTTGGAATCCCCCATGCTCAGCAAATGCCTGTTCTATGATGGCCATGCAGTAAATCACTGATGAGGAAGGAGGCGGACCAGTGCAAAGAGATCCACTTCTCCACCGCCATCACGGGCATTTTGGAGAGATCTGTTCTAGCGAAAGGCGTAGCCACATTGTCCACGCAAACACCGTGGTGTTAGAGGGACCCCCCGCTGTCATGGAGAATGTAGACACCCTGGCTCTGGTAGAGCTGATAATTTATGGTGAACCTGGGATCCTGGTCAGGAAACTGAACAAAGGGAGAAAATCTGGGGCAATGATAAAAAGAAATGGATTATATGGACAGAAATAAAACCTATCAGTGATATTCATTTAAATTCATAATTCATATACTGACAATGTAGAATTATATTTTTGAGGCCAACGAATTCTACTCATATTTTTTGGTGAATTGTTGCACCCATCGAAGTTTTACATCTCCTGGTAAATTCCAACTCTGATATCGCCCATGCGTCCCTGCTTTGCCATTGCCTGTGGGACTTGAGGGGGTTCCCTGGCCCGATATCTCTTTCTCTGTAGACTAAGAGAGAGAGATCATAGAGATATCCGCTGGCAACCTACTTTGATTCTTTTGTGACAACCAGCGACAATCCTTTTTATAGCAGAGAAGCCCGAGTCTCGTATAATAGACTTCATTTTTCACCTTAACTTTTTCTGAAGCTCCTGGTAGAAGATTGAAAAACTCTGAACACCTGATGCTTCAGTGCCATGGATACCAGAATAAATCCACACTTCAAACAAACAAATACAAAGTCTGTCTTCTCTTTTTCCTAGGAAAGAGTAGACTGAATTCAGGTAAAAGCAGCTTAGATTTACCAGGTGTAATAACCAGGTGTGTGGCTATTTCAAACATCCGTAGGTGGAATCCGCAGGTTGGGAATCATAAGAGAGTTTCTCAGCCTGCAAAGAACAGTGAGCATCATCGCTTTAAATGGGCTGTTACCTTTTTATATTTATCCCAAACTGTTAAGGTCAGCATTAAAATTTGACCTTTTCCCTGCCAACACGTTTGAAGTAATTAACCCCTGTGTCTTGAAACACAAGGAAGCTATGACTTTGTTATTAAAGTCTCATAAAGAGCCTATTAATATTAAAATTGCTTCACTCTTGGGCTGAATGTATTAATGGCCTTGCTCTGGGTAAACACAAACCGTCAGCGCAGTGTTTTAAAATGCATGAGTTGAGGCCAGAGCGTGTTCTTCCAGCTGCCTTCTCTGTAGCAGAACGTTATGCCTTTTGTGACAATTTCCTCTCCAATTTGTTCAAATGCTTTTATTTTAAACCTGTGTCCCTAGATTTACATCTGTTTATAGGGGAACTCATTTTAGTGCTAGCCGTTATGAAGCGGGTCAAATGAAGCAGAACATCTATACTGACACCTGCTACCACCACCCTAGTCATCACCTCCCAGAACAGAGCTCGGACCCCAATCATCTTGGTATGAAGCTCAGCTTGTGATTGTTCTTCTAGGTGGGTCCAAGGTAGCTGTGAAATGTGCTAAAAAAAATGCAGATTTACGCAATCTACCATAGACCTCCTGAATCAGACTTGACAGAGATGAGACTTTCCTGAATCTACAGTATAAATTAAATTCTCAAGGGTTTACTATAGTAAACCCTACTGTGAACCCTACCAGAGTTCAGTTGGGTAATTCGATCATCCAAAATATGCATCGAACAGTTATTACATGCCAGGCCTTATGCCAGGCCGTGGGAATACAGTGGCAAATGAAAGAGTCAGGCATTTGTTCTTATGGATCTTACAGTTCATTAAAGAAACACACAATAAACACTCATGCAAATAAATAATTTAAAATAGTAATGAGTGAATTTCTGGAAAGATGAAGTAGGCACACTTTTCCCTATTCTTCCGGCTAAGTGCAAATAAAATCCCTAAACATAAATGCAGTCTTCCCTCAGTATCCAGGGGCTATTTGTTCTGGGACTCTTGCACACACCCAAACCTGCAGATGCTCAAGTCCCTAATATAACAAGGTGTAGTATTTTCACATAACCTACACACATCCTCCTGTATACCTTAAGTCATCTCTAGATTACTTATAATACCTAATATAATGTAAATAGTTGTTACGCTGTATTTTAAAATTTTTCTTTTTACTGTTGTATTTTTTATTTATTGTTAATTCTTTTTTAATATTTTCAATCCACGGTTGCATCTGTGGATATGGAGCCCACAGACACAGAGGGCCGACTGTACAGTTTCAAACAGCGGAGTAAATTCCAAGTGAGATTAACCCAGCGAAATCCACACCAAGTCACATGATAGTCAAACTTCTGAAAGCTAAAGACAAAGAAAAAAATCTTGAAAGTAGAGAGAGAAAATAGACATCATCCTTCCAGGGGGAAAGCCACCCAAAAGAGCAGATTTCACACCAGAAGCCACGGAGGCAAAGCAGAAATGGCAGGGTATTTTTCCAGTGCTGAAAGAAGATACTTTTCAGCTCAGAATTCTATGTTGAGTGAAATTATCCTTCAGAAATGGAGAGATCAAGACATCCTCAAATGAGGAAAAACTGGACAAATAAGTTGCCAGCAGGTCTACCTTAAAAGAATAGATAAAAGAAGTTTTCTAAAGAGAAAGGAAATGGTAAAAGAAGGAATCTTAGAACATCAGAAGGGAGGAAAACAAAAATTGGCATAAATACAATAAACTTTTCTTTCTCTGGTGTTTTTAAAATTAAGCTTTATGCTTAACCAAAAATTATAATGTTGTCTGATGTGGTCCAAAATGCATGTAGAAGAAATATTTAAGACAATTATATTATAAATGAGTAGAATAAAGGGATACGAAGGGAGATAAAATTCCCATACTTCATTCAAACCAATAAAAAAAAATTTATAAAAAGAGATTCAATCAAAAACACTGCACACAAATTAAAATTTAATTATAAAAAAATAGGTAACCCAGAGAAAGGCAGAAAAAGCAAACAGAGAAACACAAAACACAGAGGGGGAGAAAAAAGAAAAAAAAATAAAATGGCAGAATTAAGTCCTAACATAGCAATAATTACAGTAAATGTCAATGGCCTACATACACCAATTATGAGAGAGTGTTAGAGTGGATCAAAGTGCATGACCCAACAACATGTTGTCGACAAGAAACTCCTTTCAAATTTAATGATGTAGGTAGTTTGGAAAGTAAATGGACATAAAAGATATATCAGACAAATACTAATCAAAAGAAAGCAAGAGTAGCCATGTTAGTGTCAGATAAAGTGATTAAAGAGCAAAGAAAATTACCAGAAATGCACAGTATGTAATGATAAAAGTGTCAATCCAACAAGAAGAATAGCAATTCTAAATGTGCACCCATTAAACAACACAGCTACAAAATATGTGAAGCAAAAATTTAGAACTAAAAGGAGAAATAGGGAAATTCACAATTACAGTTGGAGGCTAAACACCACTCTATTAGCAATTAATAGAAAAACTAGACTGAAAATCAGCAAGGATTTCAGAACCTTCAGATCACAACCACCATCAACCAACAGGATCTGATCGATGTTATAGAACACTCTACCCAACAACAGCAAGATACATGTTTTTTCTGTGTGTATCCATGGGCATATCCCAAGCCATGAAACAAAGTTAACAAATTTAAAATACTTGAAATCATACAGAGTGTGTTCTCTGACAACAATGGAATTAAACTAGAAATCAATAATGGAAAGATAACAGTAAAGTCTCCAAACACTTGTTAACTATATGATATATTTCTGAAAGAATCCTTGGGTTAAAGAGGAAGTCTGCAGGCAAATAAATAAATGTATTGAACTGAATGAAAGTGAAAATATACCAAAATTTGTGGGACACAGCTACAGTACTGCTGAGAGGAAAATTGATACCAACAAGTGGATATATTAGGAAAGAGGAAAAGCCTCCAATAAATGATCTAAGCTCCTACCTTAAGAGCCTAGAACATGAATAGCAAAAGCAACCCAATGTGAACAAGGAAGGAAGTTATAAGGATTAGAGCAGAAATCAAGGAAATTGAAAACAGTAAAACAATAGAGAAAGATCAATAAAAAAAAGAGCTGGCTCTTGGAGGAGATGAATAAGATTGACAAACCTCGAGCGAAACTGACAGAGAGACAGAGAGTGGACACAAATTATCGATGTCAGAGATGAAGCAGGGGCTATCACTGGACTTTGCAGATGTCAAAAGGATAATTAGGCAATGCCATGAATAATTCTACTAACATACATTTGACAACTTAGATGAAATGGGCCACTTCCTTGTAAAATGCAAGCCATCCTAATTCACTCAATATGAAATAGATAACTGGAATATCCCCGTAACTATTAAGGAAATTGTATTCTTAAATTAAAAAATCCTAAAAATAAATCTCCAGACCCACAAGTTTTCATCAGGGAATTCTACAAAATGTCAAAAGAAGAATTAATACCAATTCTACACAACCTCTTCCAGAAAACAGAAGAGAAGGAAACATTTCCCAACTCTTTACATGGAGCTAGAACTACCCTGAATAACAAAACCAGACAAAGACAGACCAAAAAAAAAAAAAAAAAAAAAAAAAAAAAAAAAAAAAAAAAAAAAAAAAAAAAAAAAAAAAAAAAAGAAGAAGAAGAAAGAAAAAGAAAACTACAAACTAATATTCTTCATGACCGTAGACATTAGACATAAATATTTATATTTTTGGATTGTAAGAAAATATTAGCAAATAGAACTCAGTAATATATGAAAATAATTTTACACCTTCAACAAGTGGGGTTTATCTCAGGATGAAACACTGGTTCAATATAATAAGTAAATCAATGTAATCTACCCTATTAACAGTCTAAAGAGAAAATCAATCACTTGATCATATCAATCTATGTAAAAGAAATATTCGAAAAAAGTCGACACCCATTTATGACAAAAACTGTAAGAAAAATAGGAAGAGAAGGAATTCAACTTGTTAAAGAACACCTACAACTAGTATGTTGATACCATGATTAAAAATACAGTACCATTTACAATGATTCCAAAAGATGCTTAGGTAAAAATTGAACAAAACAACTTGTATGCTGAAAACTACAAAATTTTGGCAAAAAATAATTTTTAAAAAATTTAGAGAGAGATTTTCATGTTCATGGATTGGAAGACTCAACATAGTAAAGATGTCAGTTCTCTCCAAATTGATAAACAGGATTAATGCAATTACTGTCAAAGCCCCAGAAAGATTTTCTTTGTAAATATAGATAAGATTATTCTAAAATTTATATGCAAAGGCAAGGAAATTTAAAAAGCTAAGCAATTTTGAAAATGAAGCATAAAGTTGGAGAAATGAGTCTGCCTGAATACAAACCTTATTATATAGCTACAGTAATCAAGGCTGTGTGGTATTGCCAGAGGGATAGACATGTTGGTCAATAAAAAAGAATATAGAACCCAGAAATAGACCTATATAAATATGCCCAGCTGATTTGGACAAAGGTGAAAGAGCAATGCAATGAAGGGAAGATAACCTTTCAACACATGGTACTGGAACAATTGGGAATCCAATTGGACATTTTTGACCTAAATTTGACATCTTATACAAAGAAAATGGACTCAAAATGGATTAACTTGAATATAAAACATAAAACTATAAAATAAATTTTATAAAGGAAAAGGAGAAAATCTTTGAGATTTAAAGCTAGGCAAAGAGTTCTTAGAATTAACACCAAAAGCATGATCCACAAAAGAAAGAAAATGATAAATTGGACTTCATCAATTTTTTCTTTAAAAAATCTTTTGCTCTGCACAACACCTTGTTAAGAGTGTGAAAAGATAAGCTGCAGACTTGGAGAAAACTTTTGCAAGTTGTGTATCTGACAAAGGACCAAGACCTAGAATATATAAAGAACTTTCAAAACTCAACCATAAAAAAAAAAAAAACCAAAAAACAATTCAATTAGAAAATGAACAAAAGACATGAAAAGACATCTCACTGAGGAAGCTACACAGATGGCAAGTAAGCACATGAAAAGATGTTCAACATTATTAACCATTAGGGAAATGAAAATTAAAACTGTGGTGTGGTATCACCGCACACCTATCAAAATGGCTAAAATTAAAAACAGCAGCCCCAGTAGTGGCAAGGACATAGACTATTCAGATTACATATAGATTGCTGGAGGGGATGTCAGATTTGCTATTCCCATAGCCACTTTGGGAAATAGTTGGGCAGTTTCTTTAAAAACTAAATGTGCAATTATCCTGTAACCTAGCAATTGCCTTCTTGGGCCTTTATTCCAGAGAAATGAAAACATGTTCACACAAAACCTGTTCACCAATGTTTGCAGCAACTTTATTCACAATAGACAGAAACTGGAAGCGAACATAGGCATGTTTTGTTGGGTTAACATTTACACAAATTGTGCTACATCCATACCATAGAATACTACTCAACAATAACAAGGAACAAACTATTGATACACACAACAGCCTGGATGAATCTCCAGAGCATTGCGCCGAATGAAAAAATCCAATGTATGTAAAACTCTTGAGATGACAAAATAGTAGGAATGAAGAACAGATTAGTCATTGCCAGCCATTAAGAGGGAGTAGGAGCAGGAAGGAAGAAGCCGTGGCTTTGAAAGAGCAACCTGAGGGATCTTTGTGGGTGATGTTCTCAATTGTGTTAATGTTACCATAGTGCTAGGAAACTATATTGTACTATGGTTTTGACCCTCCGCCCCCCATTGAGGGAAACACAGTGTCTCTCTATATTATTTCTTACGACTTCATGAAAATCTGGAAGTATTTCTAAATAAAATGTCTAATTAAAAAAGAACATTTGTCAAGTTAAAAAAAAATAGTAAGTGCTATGAAGGGAATGAGTAAATGGAAGACAATTGGGCCTTCCAAGATATCTGTTCAGAGAAAGTCTTTTTGTGGAGGTGACGTTTAGCTTGTTCCACGAACGAGGAGGAGCCAGGCACACGGATTGGAAGAGCATCGCAGACAGCAGACTGCAGCCTTCGGAGGCCCTGTGCTGTGAAAGCCCTTGGCTGAGATATGTCCCTCTGGTTTGGAGGATGAAAATGGAATTATCTGGTCGTGACTCCACATTGCACCCCGCCCAGGTCCGCTGTGGTGAGAGTCACACTGCCTGGGTGCTCTTACCCCAGTGTAAGACCATGCAACTGTGTTTACATACCTGCATCTGGGATTATTTTAGTCACGCTTCAGGGGCTGCAAAATGAACACCTTCCAACACGCTTACTGTATTAAGAATAACAACTGCTGGTATTTCTGCAGCGCTTCACTGCGCTCAGAATTTTCTCATACACCTTATCTGATTTGAATCTCACAACTGCCCTGTAGAATAACAATTAGTAATGCTTTTATTTCCACATTGCATATGAGGACATTAAAACTGAAAAAAAAGAGGAAAGCTCATGTGTTCAAATGTGCTAAATATGGTAAACTCGAAGCTCAAATCTGATACATGCAGCTCTAAAGTCTGCATTTATTTCCATTTTGCACCCGAAATGGTACTATATTATTTAATATAATAATAGAAGGGACATATGCATTTTTTTAAAACACTGCTTTTGAGGAATAAACAATTCACTAAGGATACATAATTAGCATAAAAAATATTAACAAGTAAGAGGAAGAAGTGATTATTTTTGATGCCAATTCATGGCAAAGGTAATTGACACTGTGAATTATAGAAGCAACAATATGATAATCCTCACCAAATAGTTTAAATGATTTTATCAGCACCATTTGCTAAAGAATTCTTATTCTTCCACCCCCAACTCGTTTGCAGTGACAAGCCAGGGTGGGTTTTAATATATTCCATTGCTTTAATTTATGTGTTGATACTGATACCACAGAATTTTGATTATTATAAGTTTAAGGTATATTTTAATTTTACAGATAGAGAGTCTTCTCTCGTTGGCGGGGATGGATATGAAGGGATTTTAATTTTTTAATTTTAATTTTTTTGCTTTAAAACATCACCTCTCATGAAATGAATTCCTTTTTCCTTGCAGTGAAGAAAAACACAGGGAAGCACAGATAACTCAAAGTGGGAGGGAAAAATGATTATGTTACAGTCTTCAGAACTGTGGCCAGAATCCTTTTAGATAAACATGTCAAATGTGTGGAATATCACAGAATTGGCTCTTTCATTCCCTCCCAGCTTGGGGCACATGCCAATTAGCCAATAAATATGTGTTGGATGACTGAATGTCCTTTTCTCGTGTTGGATTCAAATTTGGCCCATGAACTGGTTGGTTATGTAGACACCAGTCACGTGAAGTTTCCAAGTAATTCCATTCTCTCCTGTTACTCTTTTTCAGAGCATCCTGTTCATCTATTTCCTAGCATTTTTCTAGCCTGTAATTATTTCTTCTATTTGCTTGTGTATTAACTCTGTTCCTTACAGGAATAAAAGCTCTATGAAGACAGGCACCGTGCTCATCTTATTTCATGCTTTATGTTTAGTTCTTAGAACAGTACTTGCCACAGGACAGGGCTCAGTAACCATTTGTTCAATGAATTTCATTTAAATGAACGATCTTTCCAGAATGATTGAGAGACAGACTTCTCTGGTTAAATAAGTACTCGTCTCTAAGTGGGCATGGGTTATATCACCTTGCAAAACAAAAATAATCCCATCTCAACAGGACTACATTACACGTCACTTAACTGTCAGTGATTCAGAAAATAATTCAAATTTTGTAATGACTTATAAGTTGTATCATTACAATATCAATATTCAAAACTTCATCCTAACTGTTTGGATTCTGATCACTGTATCTAACTGCTTGTTTCCTGTATCCTTTAATGTGCATTATAGGGAAGAGGGGTGGTTGTTCAAGACCTGAGACCGAAACATAAAAGATCCCAACTGAGATGACTTTAGAAACTTTTGACTTGTCTGGATTGAGTCATGGTGCGGTGAAGCCCTTGAAGGAATACGGTTACCCTCATCTAAGCTGTCTTTCACGGCTCAGTTTGACTTGGCCAGAAATTTAATTCCAAGCAATCACTGGGTAGGTGATGATGTTCCGCAGCCTCCTTGAGCTGAATGAATTAAAATGTGAAGTTCCCTTCATTTGTAAGTGGGTAGGAGTTCATTGGACATAGCCCATTAGTCACTTAATTTTTATGCCGTATAAATGGGGCGTCGCTTTGCCATTTTGCATGAAGGGACTTTATGGACAGCCGTAAAGAGGGAAGTAAATTTGCAGGCATGTACTTTGTGACCACATTGCCCCTTTTGGCTCAGTCCTCTTTTGAGGAATGAGT
The DNA here is from genome assembly GCA_004363605.1 of Indri indri. NCBI lineage: Eukaryota > Metazoa > Chordata > Mammalia > Primates > Indriidae > Indri > Indri indri. The sequence continues at coordinate 398,477 of RJWJ010000004.1, read as the reverse complement.
CACTGCCGGCTATTTCCTGCCCCAGTGCCAGGGAGTAGGCAAGTGCCTTAAAATCCTTCCTTTTAAGAATGATTCTTTGCCCTGCAAGGTTCCTCCAATTTTTTTTTTTTCCCTCCAACCAAGGGAAGTTGTGGGACTCAGCAAAAATTGGAAGCACAAACAAAGCAGAGTTTCGCTTAATTGCATAAAGCAAAAATCTACACGTCACTTACCTTAATAGAGTGCTGTTAGTGTCAGGGTTGGTGAGTCTAAGTGGGACCCCCCAAGAAAGGAAAAGGTGGCAATTTCAACCTTATCCATGAATTCTTTTCTGACCTTTTTCTCATTTATTCTCTTCCATCTCTACAAATATTTACTTTTGTTTTTGGTTGTAAAAAAGTCACTGCGTGGTTTTTTTCCTCATAATCCTTTATTTGTAATTTGAAATATAAAGAAATTATAGATATTTGCATATAGCTTAGAACAGAGTAGGTGGGGATGATTTTGGTTTCTACCAGAGAGAATGGAAATAAAATGGAATCCATATCTTTTTTAAAGAGTGGTTAATGGCATTGTAAGTTGCATAAAAGCTCAACAAACCATTCTTGATGTCAAACCTGAAGTTATTAGTGATGTTTATTTAGATTTTTTCCATCACCATGAAGGTTGAAATATCTTAACACATTATATGAGTTTGAGATGAGGTTTGTGTACTGTTTTTGCCATTCCTTTGGTCTAAAATCTCATTAGACATTTTCTTGGTACGAAATTAATTGATGCTGGGGGGCGGGTTGATAAATCGTAGGAGGTGGAGGGAAGTTGATTTTCACACCGCCTCTCACTTATTTCATTCTTAGTGGAATTAACTCTATTAGGTTCTGGGAGTGTTTATGGGAATAATAAAACATTTACATCTTGATGTATTAAGGTACTTGAGTGGTTTTTAGCCATTATTAAGGGAATTATATTAAGATTAGTCTGGTTATCAATCTCTGTATCTGGCACCTGGCTAAGGAGATGGCTGTTTTATCCTCATTAAAGCCATAAATAGAACTTCATTAACCAGCACGTACCCAGTGCCAAGATTGGTGGTGAAAACCCTTTCTGCCTTGAAGGCGACTGTGAATTCCTGAGCATCAGAAGTTAAATAAGTTCCGTTTTTGACAATCTGTAAAGTGCTTTCTCTGGAGAAAAGTGCCCCGCCACCTTGGAGAAAATACTGCAGGAAATAAAGATTCCACCGAAACTTTAAACAATCAATACCGATGAGTTTAATCCATTTGATGCACTTGTGAAAGTCCTGCTAAACACAGATCTGATTCTCTGTTGGCCTTGGAGAAGGAACACCAAAAGTGGCCATATGGAAACTTATTAGGGAGAAGAGATAGATAAACAAAATAGTAACCATCAACCATGCTATATATTTGATCTTCAGCGAGGCTCTTGATGCCGGCATTTGGTTTTATTTATCTGAATTTTCTTTTGCCATCAAGATAAGTTTTAATCGGCTTAGATGAAACCTGGCTGAAAGATTATAAACAAAAGATAATGATAAATGGTGATGTTCCCACTTGGCTGGGATCTGGGGAGGGTGGAAGGGATATTCATAATAGCTTGGTCTAGGTGAGCTTTTTTTTTAATGATCTGGAAGACAAAGTAAATTGTATGCTAATGAAATTTGCAGACAATATTAAATTGGAAGGTGTGGCAAACAGCAGTGCGGACAGAGGACGTTACACAAGCCTACCCTAAGCAGGTAAGAAATATGGGCAGAAAAGATTAAAATGCGATTAAACTTAGAAAAGACAGACTAATGCATTTGGGGGGGGGGGCAGTGGGAGAGGGAAATAAAACGAATCCTGAAATGGAATTTATGGGAAAACTCAGAAGGAAAACTATGGGGGAGAGGTAGAGGAAGGTACGACGACATTCTGTGCAGGTACCACGATGGTATTGTGCAACGACTGTCCCTCGTCCCGTGGGCTGAATGAGATAATCCGTGTCCTCCCAGAATACAGGGACAGCAGCTTCCCTCCACACCCCCTTCTCACAACTCCTAGGACTGCCACTCTTCTTTCTCTATGCATTTTCCTCTCTTCCTTTTTTTAATTTTTTTTTGTTGTTGTTGTTCTTTCCTATCTATCAGCTCACCCACCTCTAGTCTGTAGCATTTATTTCTGGTACCTTTAGCAGGAGAAAGACGGAGACAGATTGGAGAAAAATTGGCAATGGAGAGTGGAAAAGATTAAGGAAATGGGAGGCTTGATGCATGAGGAGGCATTAAAGACGTCGCCTTTGCGTCACGGGTCCAAAAACACGCCAAGGAGGGCTCGGGTGCGCAGGCACTTAGGCGATGCGGGTGGGAAGGAGGCCCTGACATTTTGTAGCCCCACGAGCAGGAATAGAGCCGGGAGTAATTAAGGTAGGGAAATTATGTAACCAAAATTCATTGCAGGAGAAAATTGGGGTTGGAAACGTCGTGGTCTGTGTGTTTATGCCAATCAGCCAGGCACATCTGAAGGGCTCTGGCTTCACTGAACGTGGGGTCACTTACAAACAGGAGATCCCCAGAACAGATCCACATGTCATGTATGTGGCTATTTCCTTTTCCTTTGACTTTTTTTCCTGCATATATGTCTCAGGGTGCTCGGTCTAATGTCTACATGCAGATCTGCATGCGGATAGCCCGTCAACACAAGAAGACAGGAGGGCAGTGGGCTGACATCTATTGAGCAGATGGAGGGGGGTATTAGTAACGAGATATAAATTATATTAACATTGAGCAGCTACTTTCAGAGATTCTTACTCTGTGCCAGATGCTAGGACAAGCTCATTACAGATATTATCCAACTGAATTGTCACTATAACCTTCAGACATGGGCACTGTCAATAATCCCATTTTACAGATGAGGAGAGTGAATCTCAGAGAGATTATTTACATTGGCTAGTGTCGCTCAGCATGGAAGTGGTATGGCTGGAATTTTGCAAACTGACTCCAGAGCCTACTCCTCGCAATAATATGTCGTGCCGGTGAATCATGATTCGGGAAATCATCGGGAATGTGTCAGGGGAGAAACAGCTTCATTGAGGGCGTGGCCCTTAAAGCACACACTTTGTCATAGAAGCCACGTCAGGGAAGAGTAGTAGTATTCAGAGTAAAGGACAGGCCCTGTGTGTGGCCTTCGCATTGTTGTGTATGACAACGTTGAGTAAGACGTAGTAGTGGTGGTGTTGGTAGTCACGACACCATTCATAACAGCAGTAGCTGAATTTTTAGAGCGTTAATTCACTGAGTACCATTAGCGATGATGATCCTTTTTGTGCATTTCTCACCGACTCCTCATAGAAAACCTCCGAGGAAAATGAAGATGAGAAGGATTAAATAACTGGCTTACGATCTCACTGCTACTGTGTGAACTGGTCTGGATTTGAACCCAGGGACTTTGACCAGGCTACCCTTCTCCCCACCTGACTTGAATAGAGAGAAAGTGGAAGGGAATTAGGCCCTATGTATGGACCGAGGAACAAATGTGTAAGGTTTTGTGATTGGGCAAAACAAAGTTGTAGCCTATATAGAATGGTAAGGTATTTACTGCTTCTTAGTAGAGAAAGAATATTATCTCAGTACGCCAAGAAGTAAAAGTTCTGAATTAAAGGTATTACCTCGAAGTTTTAATTTTTGGAGAAGCTATCTTCATCCAAATTTGCAAGTATTGACTAGTTCTTGGGAAAAATCCCAGATTGTGCATAGACCAGCATGCCTGATCTCTGAGACAGATGGACATGTTGTAATCTGAAAGTGAAAAAAAATCTAGGGAAAATTTTAACAAGGTAATTTTTGTCTCCTTTTCTGAACAGTAAATTTGACATCCGTCTGTGACATCAGGGCCTTCCCATTCCTTGCACCTTGCCTGTTCTCTTAAGAGATGTTTTAAACAATCTGTCAGATTCCTATCAGTCTGGAAGTCTTCAGAACCAAGGAGAGCCAGCTTTACATAATAATGAGGCTTAATAATTTATCAAGCATTTGTTATTTGCCCAAATACTTCGTTAAGCATGTGCGTATATTGTCTCATTTCATTTATCCTTGCAACCTACTTGTTAGGTGAGATACTAGCACCCTCCATTCACAGCTAAGAAGCCACACTTCAAGAGTTGAAGAGCATCGTGTACATTGTCACACTGTCATATAGTGACTCTGCCAGGGTTTGATCCTACATCTGGCTGACTCTAAAATCCTCAGTCCTAATGCTCCTTTTACGCTACAGAGAGTAAGTTAAAATTTCTATTTATTCTATTTTATCTCAGCTCTTCTCAAGCAGATTCTCCCATTCATGTAGAAACATCAATAATCAGAGGCCCATTTTCTTGGTTTGGTTGTACTGGCTGAACTTTAAATAGTATCCATAGGTGTCACCCAGCATCAAAAACATGAAAAGAAAATTCCCTCCGAAAGTTGAGTGGGTGATTAAAACCAGGAAGGAGGACTAGCTTCGCAGCCATTGCACCAGTCCATTCTTATGTATCCGTGTGCTGTTCTTCGTGCAGGAGTGACAGAGGCTCCCAGTGAGGTACGGAGGTCCTTCCGCAGTGAACACACACACACTCGCACCTACTCTTTCTTTCTTTCTTTACAATCCTCTAATCGGAAGTCGTATATCTGGAAAGTCCTCTGTGGTTTGACATTGAGTGGCAGAGATATGGCCAAATTACCTGCGATGGCATTCTTAATTTATTTCCTATTCCTTGCTTGTCTAATGCTAAACCAACTTTGTTCCTGGAGCTGTCCTTGTTTGGAGGGAAAGAGAAAAGACAAGGTTTTCCAAGTACCCGACTGCAGTGCAGAAAAGCAGTTCTTTGTATTGATCTTGGTGGGGTATGGATGGAGGGAAAGAGCTTTTTCGGTGTAGCTTGTTTTTCATGTTATTCTGTAAAGAGCATTGACTGTTAATTAGACTCACACAACATGTAGGCCATGAGTGATCAAATGGTAGATGGTAATCATTTTTCTCCATTATTCATATTATCTACTTAGCAGCTAGAAAATATAATTCCTCTTGCAATTTTTATCGCTTTTCATTCGTTGGCTTTGCTAATGGCATGGAAATTAACCAGTTTGCTTGGTGCCCTTGCCTGTGCCATCCAGACAGCTCTGGGGGTAGTTCAGAAATCAATTTTCAATCAGTTCACACCTGTACCTCAAGCAAATACCCATGGTGCTTTCTGGTAAGCTGCCAATATTTGGAAGAGTCACTGTGTTAATGAGGCCCTAAACATGTACTATCTGCATACATGAAACCTGTCATTCAGAACCAGTGTTGAGGATGCTGGCTTGCAGTACTGCAGGTGGGTGTGCTACAGAGTTAAGACAAATGTTTCATTCATTTAATGCCATTTTCGTTACCTGTATGCCACGGGAAGAAACCACCACCACAAGTGTTTTATAGCTTTTAATATGATGTTGGTGTTTCCTTGAGTCAGAACAAGTTGGACATGCTTCCAAAAGGTGGGGACGTCCTTGGTTTCTTGCATGCCACTTTGTAAAAGCTGAGCAACTATTCAATTATGGTGCAGAATACCCCTGACCTTGGAGGATCTGGTGGGAATGGAAATTATTTTCCCTGATTGGTTTTTGGCATTCAGTTAAGTGGCATTTTTGCTAGGTTGTCTTAGAGGTATTGGGACTCTGTTCACATCATATATGGGTGCATGGAGAACACATTGTTCTTCTCATTAAAGGCTTATTAACTGCAGTTTGTGAAATGGGGTGAAAACAAATACACTTCCAAATGGCTAGCGTGTTTATTATCCTCTTGCCTGACACATAAAACCCCAGGGTATAGGGGGAATTTATAGAAACAAGGGCTTAAAAGAAGCATTCGAAATTAGGTAGCCTTAAACTGAGAGAGGCAAGAAAATCACAGAAATGTTGATTTTTATCATTGTAGTTCCTTTTCAGTACTTACTCTAAGGAGTGAAGAAAAAGGAAAATTAAGAATATTAGCTAAAAATATTGAAGAATCTGTCATAATGGTACTGGGCGGGGGTCCTGTTCATTTGCAAATTTGGAATTCCAAATACCAAATATATTAAGCTTAGTAGAAAGTAAATTCTGCATAAGCTACCATGACAAAGGCATTTGATTAAAAATATGAAGAGAATCACAGAATGGAAAGTTTAAGACTATCTCTGGAAGCATGAACTCAGAGAGCATAAGAACTGAATAAAAGGCACAGGGACCATGCGTTTTGGTACAGATAAGTGGTCTTTATGCTGACAGTATATTTCCCAGTTCGTGGGATTCAAGCACCCTGAAATCCTGCATCTACATATGGCTAAAGGTTGTCATCTTAGGCACCTCTTGGGCATTGCTGAGGGCTGATTGTGTGCACAAGGAGAGATGTGGCTGTGTTCTTTGCACAATGTGGAATGCATAATAGCTCTACATTTCCTTCTGGGGAGAGGTTTGCTTTTTAGGATGTAGATGGCCATCACCTTGGCTTGGATCTGCTCTCTGCTTTGCCTGTCCCCGAATACTAGCCCATTGGTCTTTGTATATTCCTCAGTCTCTGTGGCCAAGAAAGGAGGACAGGGTCTGTCAACAACCTCAGAGGAGACTTGATTCTAGGCAGATTCCATCCCTTTGCTCTCCCCTTTGTGCCTGCTCTAGTTGGACTGGAGATGTTGGATCCTACCAAGAAGCATCTCATGTGCGTTGACGGCCCATTAACACAACATAGAACCCAAGGAGGAACACAACAATAAATCATCAATCACGTAATTAAATAAATTGAGGCTTCTTGTCTAAAAGTGGGATAACACACAGTTGGCGAAGCATTATTTAGTTCAAGCCAAGCTAATATTGTTAGAGTAAACATTAAGGCAGGTGAATGTGCTGCCTCGAAATATTAATTATACACCATGTTGGCACAGATAATAAAGGTTCACGTGTGGCCTTCTTTTCAGGGGAAATGCTGAAATATATTACAAAGCAACACTCTGAATAATTCAAGAGACTTGAATCTCAGCAGGAGGTCTCGACTGACATCTAAGTTATGGCGTCCGTTTTTAACCCCATCACTGATTTCTTCTCTTCTTCAAAGGGCTCTGAACACCAAGTCTCCTTGTGTATTTAATGACACATTTGAATTGAAACGTAGTATCAATATATAATTTGGGAAAAGTTCAGAAATCTTGACTCAGATGTGTAAGAACTTTTGAAATCACAGACCTTGGTATGAAGCAAAGTCTGTGTCCTACCCGGTTACCTTGGATGAGTTACTCTAAGTCTCTGAGCCTCCTTCTCCTCCTTGATACATTGAAGAAACTAGTGCCTGTCTTGCAAGATTGTTGCAAGAATTGAAAATTGTATATTTACTACACTTAGAATATTGTAGTCTCATAGTTGGCATTGCAATTATGATAATGAAGCCATGGTTGTTAGTCATATAAACTTAGGTTTTGTGAGTTCTGGGAGATAGCAGGCATCTCCTTAATAACTGTTATTATTCCTAATTTTTATTATATATCTGACTTCTCCATAGCCCTGCATGGACTCTGAGTAGAAGGCTGTTGTGTGGAGTCTTTATTTACCTGCTGGACAGGGGATTCTTCCAATGCTGTCTCAAAAGAGAAAAGGCGACTTTTCTCAAAGGAGAAAAGGCTTCCACTGTGGCTGTATGCCTTGGGTGACAGATATCCTCGAATGCATTCTAGCTGGTAGTAGGCCATTGTACAAGGAAGACCTGACTTGATTACCCTAAGTGACATTCTTTATTTCTGTTCTTTCTCTGTCTCCCTGCACTGAATTCAAGGTCTGTAAGAACAGGGATCCTGCCTTCCCCACTCATGGCAATATTTGCTCAGCAACCAGGAATAGATAGTACATGGTACAGAGTTGACTTGAAGAATTTATTTGAATGAATCGATCAAGAATGAACAAACTGGGGAATTAGGCCAAGCAGTCTTAAACTCAGACGCCTACAGAGATCTGAACATTTGAGTTGAGCTGGGTATAAAACAATAAGGGAAAACAAAGTCCGTGGCAAACTGAAGAATACACACCTCACACGAGGGCATTCAGAGTCATTTGATCATTACTGGCTACAGGCACAAAAGACACATCTGCATGCAGATTTAGCCTCCAAGAAGGAACGCAGTGAATTTACTGTTCTCAAGTTGAGAGGGAGGGTTAGGGGAACAAAGTGACTAATCAGTATTTAAAATGGTCAGCGAGTGCCACCAAAAATAGTCACAGTGTTGCTTGCTCTCTCGTCCATCTGTTCTGACTTGAAATTATGCTGGTTGTATTTTCAGTAGAAAACAAACATGCTAACTGGCCTGTATTATAATTGGTGTATGCCAATATGGTATTCATTGAATTAGCCAACAGAAAAGTTTTGAGGACCTACTGTGTGTCAGAGACGATGCTAGGTGTTGAGGTGACAGTGCCAGATACTCTAGCATGCACAGGCTCATGGCTTTTGTCACAACTGCTAACACAGCGCAGTGCATGCTACATAGTTGGACTTTAATAAATATCTGATACATAACTGAATGTTTAATAGGAAGAAGAAAGTGGAAATTTTGCAGATTGCTAGCTCAAAGTATATATGAATATACACATACCTGCACACACACATATAAACAAACACATGTGTAACATATACTATGAAATGGCATATTAGAACCTTTCTCCATTTCTCATCATCTATGTAAAATTAAGAGCATATACTTAAATTGGGAGACAATCCAGAATTATAAAGATATTGTTCCTGAGCTAGACACATCTTTAGGCAATATTGGTAGAACTCAAAATCTTCAGATGAATTTTCTAGTCTCGCTCACACACACTTTCCTTTCCTAAAACTTTCTAAACTTTGATTTCTTGCTAAAGAAAAAATGAACAGTGTTAAGTATTGGTGCATTTTGCACACTCCAACCTTTTCTGTCTACAAACAAGCATCTGTAACGCATTTAGGAAAGTGAAAAGGTAGCTCATATATTATACGTCATGGCTTGATGTAACTTTTAGCTGTGTGTGGCACCCAGATGAGATGTGCATGCTGTAATTCAGCTTACAAATAGTAAAATGATTTCCCCTTAATGATTTTTCTCCACGTTGTCAAAAGTTACGGAGAAAATGTTTGTGGTCAACAATGCTTATCAGAATGGTATGAGAAGTTATTTATAACAATGTTTCTCAAGATGCATTGTGCCTACGAAACACCTAAGAGATCTTGTTATTATGAAATTTGGCAGGTCTGGGTTAGAGCCCGAGACCCTGCATTTCTAGTAAGTCTCCAGTGGTGGGCTGCTGCCAAACCTTGGGCCACACTTTGAGTAGCAAGGATTTTGTGTATGTAAGCTCCCTGTTATCATACTTACTGCTGTAGATATATTATTTCATTATAATTCACATAAATATCCTGTGGTAGGTACGGTTTTCACTTTTACTATTTCCATTTAATAGGTGGAAAAAAATGAAACTCAGTTAGGTAAGATACCATATATGAGTGGCACTTTGAGGAAGCAGCAGAATTGGGGTTTGAACCCAGGAGCTCTGGCTTCAAGCTCACATTTTGAAACACTTGTCTGTTGCCTATCAGCATTGCTTCAACAGCTGAAGCAAGGTTTTAGGTGTGTAAGCAAATAGTGGTTGAACACTTCTATATGCCTCTGTATTTGGCTGAATTTCAGAGTGTGCTTTTGGTTGTACTTCCTTGGAATGGTTAGATTGGAATCCTGGTGCTTTAAGTTCTGCTGGAACCATCAGCCATTCCTAGACATTCATTTTCAAGGCAATGCTTCTCATTAAGGTTCTGTCACCTCCAAGAGGGTACAGACCAATCTCCTTAGCTCCCAGCAGTGTGAGAAAAGTAAGCAGCGATTGAATGTGTCTCCAGAATCTGAACAGAATGAGTTTTTATCATTTTTACCAACTGTGCCCTTGATTTATATACAAGTTATAGAATAACTTTTTGGGGCAGTATTTTCAGAATAGCAAAGAAGTATACTGATCTCTTTAATAATGAAGATGATCTTTCCTCCAGATCACACCACTGAGCAATCTCTGCACAATAGAATTTTTCTTGGCAGGTGTCACAGAGATATTATTTCATTGATTTGTTGGGAAGGGTGGCTACACACTGACGGAATAAGTTGGCCTTCTACCTGTGATTGGTGATGCAAACAATAAAACCCCATCAGTGTGCCTTTTGCAGAATCCACAGGAAGTGGATTCCTTTCCACTTGGATGTTAGCTGGCACCATCCTAATCAGCCCCCAGTTTAATCACAGAAGTAAGAGTCAGAGAGACATTCATGAGTCTGCTAATGCTTATGTTACAGAACTGTAGCTGTTTATTGGACGTGGCTAGAGTGCTGTTCTCTGATGCCCTTTTAATAGAGTGTCTGTCTTCTAGCTGTCCAGCATCTGCCTAATCCACAAATAAGACTAATTTTGACTCAAAACATCTCTGGCTGCTGTACAAGAAGATGCATTGAATCATAAGAATTATACAATGGGAAGATAGGGATAGATGCATCCTGGGGAAAAATGCCTTCCCAGGCAATTTGAGGGAACAAAATAATGCAAATGTCTTCTGAATGTAGCAAGGATTTAAGGCCATCAGTAAAAGAGAGAAAATTGAATGAGTAATATAAAGAATCAGCCCACAATAAGAGAATAATGATTTCACGAAGCAATGCAGAAAGCAAAGGGAGAGTAGGGAAATCTGAATGCCTTTGATAGTTGAGAATGAAATGGAAATATAACAGCTTAACAAGACAAATACAGAGGAGGGCGGGAGAAGAGGCAATGAGATCATAAGAGAGACCCAATGCTTTAAAGCACAATAAGAAGGGGTTTGGAAATGTGGGAAACTGTGGCCGCAGCATTTTCAGACGGGGCGGGGTGAGGGAGTGTAGCTTGGATCATTGCATTTAGAAACCACCTTTTCATGAATCCTGCCACGTTGCCTGAAAGTGATAATTAGTTACATGTGTAATAAGATCCAACATGGATTGTTATGAAACAGTGATGATGTCAGTATGAATAATACGTGGAATGTGGAAAGAAAAGGAACTACATAGCCACCTTCCTATTGCAGCTAAAACGAATTGAACACATATGCGCGGAAAATGAATTGGCACCTGAATCAGGTGCTCCGTTAAACCTGGGGGTGTTTGTGGTGGTGGTAGCTTTTGTTATTCTGTAACATGTATAATTACAAAGAAAAGGGATACTATTATTTTCACTTTAAAATATACAAGAAACTAAATTCTTCCTAGATGAGGGTCAGGTGATCTCTTGCTGGGCTTAGACCACAGAAGGTGGTGGAGACTCCAGGGATTATTTCTCTTCTAGAGCTCTTCCTTAATTTACTTTCTTTCTTCCCTCCTTATAACCTTTCAATTATAGACATCATCTTGGAATGTGTGTGTATGTGTGTGTGTGTATGTGTGTGTGTGTGTTTAGTTCGGGTCTGGATTGTACAGGATAAAGAATGTGTTTTTCTTTATGACCATTATTAGTGAATCACGGTGTGTGTGCCCTTGGACTTTGACATTAAACTAAAGAAGGTGCAGTTGGTAAAGAAACTGGATTTTTCCAACCAAGTCTCACAAATAGCCGTCCGGTGGAAATAAACTCCAATGGCATCTCACTAGGGGAAAGAGTTCCAGTTTTTGTTTGTTTGTTTCTTGTTTTTGTTTTTAAAGAAAAACCTAATTACATGTGAGGTTTTCTCTGGTAAGAGGTAGCTCTGAGAGCTTACTAAGAAATTAGAGTCCTTCAATAATCCAATGTCAAACAGAGATAGTTGCACATTGAAACCAGCCTAGTAATATCCACGTTCTTATTGGCAGTACGTCTTGCTTTGTCTTGTTGAGTTTTAGATAATGTTTGTAGGAGAACAACAGGATGGTTAGGAGGGGGCCACAAGTAGCCAAATTGTTTTTCAGCCAAAAAAATTCCAGTAGTTCTGATTTTACCTGTTACAGATGAATTGTTGTATTTGCACATATCATCAAAAGTCATTGAAGTGCCTATTTCTGGTGACGGCACACGTCCCTGTTACCAGCTTTGTTGTTCTCCGGATTTGAGTACGAAAAGAGTTGCCTGAAATAAATAGTTGAGTGAAACTCAGCCTGGGAGCTATATCCCTGAGCACTTCAGTTCTCTACTTCTTACAAAAAGCAGTTCAAAAAATTCTAGACTGACATTCAAAGTCCTTTTTCATCTGGCTTCACCCTGTTTCAAACGCGTCCTCCACTACACACGGTGACATACCGCAGGTTAGAGCGTTGTTCCCTCTGGGCACTTACAGTTTCCTTTCTCTATTTATGCTCTTTCCCCCCCCCCGGGGGGGATTTCTACCCCCTTCAGCTCCAAATCATACCTACCTTCATAGCCAAGATCAAATAATAATTACTAATATTTATATACATGTACTATGTACTGTACAAATGCAGAATCTTTAATTTTCACTATGTCCCATTTAATAGGTAATATTAATATAAGAGTATCATTTTACAGATGGGAAAAGTGAGACCCAGTGAGGTTAAGTAATTTGCACCATATTGCAGAGTTAAGAGTATTGCATCTGGAGTTTAAACCTAGACACTCTGGCTACAAAGTCTGCATTCTTAGCTACTGTTGCAGACTGCCTCTGAAAACTTGCATCTCCCATGCAACTGTTCTTGACCTCCACCCCCGGCACAATTTGTAGCTTTCCCTCTTTTCCGAACATCCCTAGCTCTCTGTCTCTGCTCCTCATTTTCCTCTTGGGAAGTCTGTGGTCAATTCATTCATTAAGTATACATTGCCTGTCTGCCAGGTGCTTTGACAAGCTCTCAGGACGCAACGTTGAGTAATTTCCTCCCTTCAAGAAGCTTTCAGTCTAGGTTTGGAGACACAAAAGCAATAAATATCTATGAGATAGATGACTGTGAGCTACCTTAGATCTACTGACTCTTAGTGTATCTTACCGGAGACAGGTGCATGCAAGGCCGTAGAAACACAGGGAAAGAGGCTAGTTTAGCCCACACGGGCTGGGGAGGATTCTACTGGGAGACAATACTTTAGTTGGACCTCGAAGCACAAGTATAATTTTCCTATGCAGAGGGTCCAGAAATGGGATTCTAGCCAAAGGAAATAGGATGACAAAACCTCATATACCAGAGGAAGAGACTTGCCAGAGCATACCTAGGTGATATGAGAGCTAGATTGTAGTGGACAGCATGAGATGGTGAAGGGACAAAAAGCCCTGAGGTAGGGCGAGGTCAGCTTGTTAGTTATAGATGCAGTTCGAAGGCATTTGCCAACATCCTTGAGGCAGTGGGGAGCCAAGGAAGGTAGTATATGCAAGCCGTGATCATCACAGGTTTGGTTTTCAAAGCCCAGTCTATTATATGAAATGTATTGCCCCCGGAGAATATCTCTGCAGTTATAATAAAAGAAAGAAGGGAAAAGTCAATTTACTAGGCTAGAATTTCACCAAAGTCAACCTTTCATTCTCTTCTTGTGCTAATGTGCCTGCCTGGGTTTGTACCATCTCACAATTCCAGGGAAGAAAAGGGAGGAATGGCATGGATTTCTACTCTAAGAAGAAAGGAAAAACATTTCAGTGAATAGAATAAAGGCATAATGTTTGCCGTACCCTCTAAACATTTAAACCGGAGATCAAAAACCCAAATGCCCCCACAGGGCTAAGCAGTGTGAGTGAAATGGCTGGAGGCAGTAGAGATGGGTGAGGACTGGAGAGAACAGACTCTTTCTAAAGGAAGCACCAACCTCTCGGTGTATCAGATTCGGCCACATAGAAATACGGTCCCAGTAGGGATGGAGATTGTGGTTTATCCAGAAGAGTTGGAATGATAGATGTTCAATGTTTATTTTTACATATTGGCAAGATTTTCATACATTGTTTTGAGCAGCAAGTAGTTCAAATATTTCATACATATGGGTCATTTAGATGCCCTCACTTCCAGCTTGTGGTCTCTGATTTAGTCCAAGCATGCTTAGCTCAGAATTTCTGTGCAACAGGCAAAACAAAGCATGAATGCGGCTGCTTATAAAGTCTAACCCGACAGCAGTTATTGAGCACATGCTTCGTGCTAAGCCCTGCATGCAATTCCATAGAGGCTGGAAAAGGAACTGGCTGGCGTGGGGGGCTCTTAGGTTAATGCATGTTTCGAAAATTGTGTTTTGGCAATTGGCACATCAATGCCGGATTGTCCTTTCGATGTCACTCCGTTAAGAGGTGTAATTCCAGAAATGTCCCTCGTATTTTGAGTCCCCGATGGGGAAAATAATGAGGACCAACCCAACGAATTTAAAGAGAAGGACAGCGCCATTATGCTATATTTTTACATTATTCCCTATTGTATAAGGAGACAAGCCGATAGGAAAGATACATGTTTAGTTAGTCCGTTTGGTCTTCTCCTCCCCCTCACCACCACCACCACCACCATCAATTTGCTGGATTCGACTTGGGGATTTTGAGGTGGAATCAGCATGTTTTCATTGCTTTCCCCTCTATAACTCTCTCCTCATGCTCTGTCTCTCTCCTCCAACTCCATTTGTGCCAGAGAGCTCTTAAGTGACTCTTTATACCAGAGGTTTGTATGCTCAGCCTGTCAGCCCCTGGATCCGTGCGCTATTACCGAGTTTTATCCTCTGAGCACACAGCCTGCGGTTGGGTGTGAATATTAAGTGTCAAACTCCAGTGCATTAGTGAGAGCTTTGCAGCAACCAGCAGATACCTTGTGTGTCCCTAAAAGCTGCTGGGCCCCCCCTTTATCAATAAGCGGTCTCATTGCACAAGTGTCCGATTACCGGGGTGAAGCTACTGGTCCAGTGTGGGATGCTTGAAGGTACCAGAGATGAGGAGGGGACAGCGACAGCAGCTCTGAAGGAAAAAATATGTAGAGCCCGCTGTTCACAAACGTGAAGGTTACTCCAGAGAGCGCTGGGAGCGTTTTGTCAGTTTTGTTTGGGAAGAGATAGCGAGTGAAGGATTATGATCCTTGGCACTGATAATGTCCCCTGGGCCACAAGCTAACCCAGCAGGACAACTGATGTCACATAGCCATTTTATTCACATGTCTCTATGTAGTTATCACAGAGGGCAGGGATGGAATGAAAAGGTTTAGGAGACAATCATCCAATAGCATCTCCTCTTCTATAAAGGAACCTGAGCCCAGGGTCTTCATCCAGTCAGCTGTAGAAGCAGCTGTTCTTTTCACAGATAGTTACTGAGCACCCTGATGGATGTCCAGGCCGTGGTTGTGAAGGCCTCTGACTTCACAGAGATCCTATCTGGAGATTTGCCCATTGGAGACCACATCTGTTCACCAAAATGCTGGTTGTCACCTTGGTGCCATGTTCAGGGCTAGATATTCAAAGAAGAAAGAGAGGAAATGTTTGACTCTGGAAATAGAATCCTGGCTTTATCTTAAAAGGCTGGAGATGACCTTTTCCTTTGAAGCCTCACTATACTCATCTGGAAAATGGGTATAAAAGCAGTTTCCATCTTATGGGTTGCTGTAATCATTATGGGCAGGGCGGATATTTTAGAAATACTGAGCACGCTGCCCAGCAATAAATGTTAGTGATTACAGCTGCCCAAACTTACTGCCCAGGGGGCAGCCATACACGGGTGACTGTTAAGTGAGCACAGGAGAGGCACCCATGGATCTGCTGTCAGATGGTGGCTTAAAGCCCGGCCTCGCCGCTTACTGGTGGGCTTAACATCACTGTGACTTTGGGCATTTTATAAGATGTCTCTGAACCTCAGTTTCCTCACCTGTAAAATGAGAATGACGATAGTGTCTGTGAACGTGGTTCTATTACACGGGCGCTGTGTATGCGCCGTGGTCCGTTCTCACTTTCCGTCACAGTCCTGTGCCACTCCGGTCTCAAAGAAGTGCTCACAGCTCCCCAGGTGCCTCCATTATTATGCACCACAGGTAAACAATGCATCCCTACCGATGTAGAAAACAATTGTTAATTTATTTGACAAATTCTTGTTTTGTTTTTAAGTTCTCACCACAATCAGAGTGTAACAGCTGGCGAGCCTTGATTTCCTTTCAAATTCAGCTGAACACAGCTGTACGGTGTCTGAACTTCGCCTTTAGCTAAGCAGATCCTGATGGGTTCGGTTAACATTGTACACGCATGTGATTCACCGAGACCTTTCTTCTGCGTTGGCAGCAGTGCTTATGAAAAAGTAAAAATACCCTTTGTGTTAATTTACCAAGCGGTGTTCAAGAAGGACAGGCCATCCCAAGAGAGTGTTGTCCAAAGGCTAGCTTTTGAAATTAAACAAATTATGGCGAGTTCACATCTGTGTTGGATGCAAACGTAATCCAATATTTAAATGTATCATGTCACCTTTTGGGTGTCGATAGAAAATTTGGAATTGCAATCTGTTTTGGTGTGTAGATGACCTGGTGTTCCCCACACAGTAATTGGGAGCTCAAGAACCCGTAAGGGGGCCCTGGTAGGTATATCAGGCACTGACGGTAGTGGATGGAAAAGAATTCAGGGACCCATTACTGTCTTTGTGGCCAGGCAAAGGGCATCTTCTAATTGCAGCCCATGGACTGCTTTGCAAGGAAACTAACCCTGAGCAATGGTGTAGGTGGTGACAGCTTTAAAATGAAGGGAGCAGGCTGAATACTAACAAGTTAATGCAAATGCCTGAAGCATGAGTCTTTTCCCAGGACTCATCTGAATCCGCCGGCTCAGTTCCTGTTTTTTCTCTCCGGCTTATCTTCCTCAAGAGGCGATAAAATAACTAATATCCTTGTTAAATGCCTACAGTTCACCAGGCAGATCTAGTTCCTTTAAACACATTAATTAATTTAATCCTCAAAATAACCTGCTGAGATGTGTGGTGTTGTCATGATTCCCATAATACAGGTGTAAAAATCAAGGCTCAGAGAGGTCAAGTAACTTGCCCAAAGTCACAAAGCCAGAAAATGGTGAAGTATAAATAAGCACCAGATGAAGTGATTTCAGAGAGTCCATTTCACTGTTACTTCCCAACCTTCCAGCTGCATCTCTCTCCCTTCCAGCTCACTCTCTACCCTTTGGCCAATTGTTCTAAAACACAGGTCAGAACAAGTCGTTCCCTCCCTCAGAGACGCTCAATGCCTACCGGCTGAAGCCTCAACTCACTGGTCTGCAGTGGCTGAGAGCGTGTACTTAGGAGTTAAAGACGTGGCTCCTCTTCCTAAAACTCAGGGGTCTTCCTCAACTACAAAAATGGCATGAGAAACACCTACCTCATGTCCAGATGCACAATGGGATGCCATTCAGCTGTGAAAGAGAAGGAAATCTTGTCATTGATGGCAACACGGATGAACTTGGAGGACATTAAGTGAAATAAACAGGACATGGAAAGACAAATCCTGTATGATCTCACCTGTTTGTGGAACATAAACAAAGCCAAACTCACAGAAGTGCAGAGTAGAACGGTGGTTGCCAGATGTTGGTGGAAGCGGGGCAGGAAATGGGGAGATGTTGATACAAAATTTCAGTTAGGAGAAGTAAATGCAAGACATCTGTTGTACAGCTATGGTGAATAACATTGTAGTGTCTACTTGAAAGTTGCTGAGAGAGTACATTTTAAGAGCTCTCACTGGAAAACAATAAGCGTATGAGGCAATCAATGCATATGTTCAGTAGCTTGATTTAGCCACTCCGCAGTGTGTACATATTCCAAAACATCATGCTGTCCACATAAACATACAAAACTCTTATTTTTGTATGTCAGCTTAAAAAAAATAAGTAAAAAAGGAAATACCCCCCTCCAAATGCCTACCCCATAAAGTCATTAGACTTAGGTACTACATGTAAAGCATGAAGAGGACACCTCGCACATACGAAGTACTCCTTAAATTTGTACTGCTAATAGGTTTGACCTGAGAAGCATCTTTCATTTGGTCTCATCTTTCCAGTTTCCCTCAATGTCCTCTCCACACGCTGGCTCCAGAAGGCTCGTGATTCCTTGATATGCCAGGGAATTTCATTCTGCTAGCTCGGGCTCTTTCATTATGTGGCAAGTTTTTCAATCTACGCCTCATCTCAGCTGCCGCATTTACCCGGTGTATTCTTCACCACCACCCAAGTCAGAACGAAGCACTCCTCGATTTCTCTGCTGGGAACCTTGTTTTACTGTGTCTTCTATTAGCCATTATTAATGTGAGCTTGTTTAGAAAATGGAGTGCCCCATTCATCTCTGAGTCCCTAACTGTACCTGGCATCATGCTTTGATGGTTTTCACAAAGTGGGAGCTCAAAAAATGCCAAATGGATTAATGAGTGAATGCATACCTTAAAATGAACAAAAGTCACTTACATTATGTTCCTTTTAAAAACATTGCCTTCCTCTGAATTGTCGCTGAAAAAAAAAAAAATCCTTGGGGATTCGAAACAGAACCTGGAAACTTTGGAATGTAGATTTTTTTTCCTTCTTTAATTTAAGTTGTAGACTGAAGATCTCTACATATTTCAAATCTGAGAGACATTATGCACACCCAGACTCTAAATCCATGTGGAATAATTCAGTGTTTCATATGCATGAATTCTGTATTTTTGATGGGTGTCACATGATCTTGAAGGATGTGGACTATAAGTAGAAATTAAGTGAGTTTTTTTTTTTAATTGCCTTGCTAGAATTTTGCATTAATAGGATTAAGGATTGTTTTCTTATTAAATGATGCGGATCTTATTACCATAAATACCTTTATGACGATGATACTTTTCTGAATTTTTGTGAAAGATTGAAGCGTTCTTAGGGTAACCTGGAACATTATGAGATCTAGTTTTCTGAGATGCGAGTAAAATTAACTCAGTGTTATTGTGTGAAGATTTTTGAATGAAAAAACGTTACAGAAAAAAGTTTAGGGGAGGCCGTCATGTGTGGGGCAGGAGGTATGTGGGAAATCTCTCTACCTTCCTCTCTATTTTGCTTGAACCTCTTTTTCCTCTTTAATGTGTTATAAATAGCAACCCGTGCCCTGCAAAAGGAGTTTTAAATTATAAGCAGAAGAAAAACTGGAAATTTGCTGATCAATAAATTATGGTGCATCTATACTATGGAATACCATAGTTATATGATAGAGCTATATGTACAGGCATGGAAAGATGTCTTTGATGTTAAAATACATATTCATGCATATGTACATATACATGTATGTTAAATGATCCATTTTGTTCTTAAAAAAATCTTTAAAAAGCAGTTTAAAAGAGTGCCTGGAACTTAGCAAAACTCTGTAACTCAGTAAATGCACTACGAATGCTGGTATCTGCGTCTATTCCATCTGGGCCCAAAACATGATGCTTTACCTAATAAAGGTGCTAAGGTGTCAGAATCATATGCGAGCATTTTGTGGAGCATTGCACATGTGCCATTTCCTTTAATCCTTGGAACAATCCAGTGACATAGGCACTAGCAGCCGGAAGAAGATGCTGAGGTTCAGAGGGGACCATAAATGCCCCAGTGTCAACTGCAGAGACAAGTCAGAAGCCAAGTTTGCTTGCTGCAGATCTGGAGTTCTTACTGTTGTATATCACGGTCTTTCATGACAAGACTGGAGATGAAAATCTGTTTATTGTGAAGCTTACTACATTTCCCGTGGCTTCATCCACAATACTTATTTTTTACTTGAAATCATGCCATAAAGAAGGTATCACTCAAAACAAATTTGGATGAGGCCCCACATTAAACACGTAACTTCTGATGGTGACCTGAGGTGGCCCTCTGAGCATCTAGCAAACTTTTCATGACCTCATTGGAGTTTTATGACTTTCTTTTCTCCCACGCAGGGCCGTTGAGTGCTGTATTGATCTCCTTTCTGCCTCACTATTTTCCCCTCATTTCATTGTCTATTTTTCTGGAACATTGTACCAAATGGCTTAGTCGCTCTTTGTTGGACATGAAGGATTGGCTATCAGGATTTTTTTTTATCTTCTGAAATGCACTGCAATTTTTTTAAAAACTTAGATATCCCCTTCTGACTAGATGGATTTTCTGTTTTGTTTATTGTTTTTTTTTTTTTCCTTTTTTAGGGGCGGGAATGTTTCATACTGACAGGCACACGGTATGTTCTAGCTCGGTGTTGACACCTACATACACTTTCAAGTATCTTTGCTCTTTTTTTTTGTTTATTTTCCCTCTTATGAGGATGTACAGGAACGAGGTTATCTGTAGCAATTAAAAGAAAAGAGCATTTTTTGAAACAAGAGAGTCCAACTTCTTTCTTGTGCAAATAGGAGACCCCGAGGCCCAGAGGGAGTTAAATAACCTAATCAAGGCCAAACAGCTAGTTATTAGCAGAAATAGGATGAAAACCCATGCCCTTTCTAGAGACTAATTTAGGAAAATGTGTTTTTTAAGCCTTATATTTTTCAGAACGCCAAACTTAGCGAGTTTTATATGTGAAGAATGTAGCAATGCATTCTTTGAAAAGTATCCTCAGCAACTTGAAAAAAAAAATTAAAAAACATGGTATTGTCCGCGAAGGCACCTCACATATTTCATGCAGGGGTGTCACTCGTGCTTGGGAGCAGACTCCGCCACAGCGATTCTGTTGCAATCTGATGCTTGTGGTTCTTATACATAAAGATAACTGCACCAAGCTTGCCTTGATAGTTTTACTATTTCCTTGAGATTATATTCTTGAGATGATGCAACCAGCTCGAATTTTTGGTGTATTTGTGAGACCTTTCTTAGGTTGAAATGAATTCTGATAAGCCGATTATCTCTCTGAAGAAAATATGACGTCCACATTTCATCGCTTAGTTCCTGTCACTTCAGTGCCATTTTTATTCTGAGACATCTTTCTGGGTCTGAATTAAATAAGGTAATAAGGTACTATGGAGTCCAATACATATTAAATAGAGTTTTTAAAAAAATAAGACCTACCGGGTGGAGGATGGGTTTTCCTTAAGGCACGTTTTCTTTCTCCATGTCGAAGTAGGTGGCTGCTAGCTAGTTTCTTTTTCTTTATAGAGCAATGAGTTATGAAGCTCAAAAATAAAGTGTTCTCAGTGGTGTAAATAAAGCGGTAATCTGGGCAAATACATCACACTGTGTACTGAAGGTTTTCTTTTTGCCTTTTTTTTTTTTTTCCTTTGGTCTCTTTCGTTCCCTTCTCCACTTTGGTCCAGTTTATGCCATTGTGCATTGTTGACACATTAATCTTGGTAATAGAAATGGAAAGCTACTTTTCATTGAGAAATAGATTCAAAGTAAAAGATGATTAATGAACAAAAGTGCCATGCATTCCCAATGTCCTGCTTTGCATCCAAGCTCTATAAATCTGCCGGCGTCTCCACCTCTTGCGAGCTTCCTGCCTACTATATCCATCCCCCATCGCGCCTCAGTGGAGCTGGTGGGTTTAGCCCCCACCCTACCCGGTGTCGTGACAAAGGGGACGGAGGGCAATTAGAATCTCAGGGAGACCCTTCCCCATGGAGCCATACACCTGCCGAGGTGAGCCCCAAATCTAGGAAGGATGCTTGCTGTTTGGAGGAGAGATTGTCACTCAGAATTACTACGTATAAGAGGACTCCCTTCTAAACCTGTTGCTTGTACCTGCGTGATTTCTCCCTCCAATGACAATGACTGGCAGAACTAGTGAGACGGTGGATCACAACTGAAGTGAAATGGTCGGGAAGGGCTGATCCAAGGTGCAGTAGCATCCTGTGTGTGTGAGGGCCGATCGTGGCCTCGTGGCACATCTATGCTCCCCTCTCGTAAGAGCACATCCATGTCTCTCTTAGCTTATCCCAGAGCCTTCCTTGGGTGGTCACAAGTGTGTCACATCTGTCTGGAATGGAAACATTCTCTTTGAGAACGAATATAACACGATTGCCATTCAGATCAGGGTTCGAGGTCTGGCTTCTCAGTGGAGACCTACACCAATACCTAACCTCTCTGAGTGTCATCCTCCATCTGAGAATTGGAGATATCGATGCCCACAGCACAGGGATGTAGGAAGATTCAGTGGACGCTGCATGCAAGCTGTGCACCATAGCACATGACACAGAGTAAATGTCACATACGCCTCCTTTTTCTTCTTCCTGTTAATTATGATTATTCTCTTGTTATTGGCATTGTTATTTTTTATATACTCTCACATACTTATGTCCCCATTGGTCCCAGATAGATATTTACTGAGTTTCCTTAAGTCACAATAATTTCTATCACTTTTATTTCTTTCTTAAGGCCCTATCCAGCATGGGCGTACTTAAATATGACTGAATAGGTACAGCTTTTCCAACACCCACCGTTAGCCATCCTCTAAGCCTTTTTCCTATATTATGTCATTTAGTCATTGTAAGAATTCTGTAAATAGTACTTTTTATTTCTACCTTATGCATGAGATACTTGAGGCCCAGAGATGGAAGGTAACTTACCCAAGGTAACACAGCTAGCAAGTGCTGGAGCCAGGATTTGCACCCTCTTGGCATGACTCCCAAGGTCAAAGGTCTTTCAAAGGTCCAAGGTCAAAGCTCTTTCTTCGTGCATGCAGTTGTCTCTTTGAATGTCATGGTCTCTCCTCTAACTGACACCTAAGAAGTTGAACATGGGGTCAGTAGGGAAGTTGGTATTAAAGAAAGAGCTGTCAGTACAGAGTGGTCAGTGAAGAGTCACTGGGTCTCAGATTGAGACCATTTTTCTAGAATTATTCATTCACTTATTGAGCCAATCTTTAATGAGCATCGGTTTTGTTCCAGGTACTGTGTTGCGTACAGAGCATTCAGTGGGGAAGAAACCCTCCATGTCTGAGTCCTCGGGGAGCATTCCGCCTGGTGGGAGAGACAGATACTAATCAAATGCTTATGTTTCGCTGTATAGTTATAACTGAGATAAATGCAATGACAAGGGAGCCTGTCCTAGATTTGCTGCAGAAACGGGTCAGGCGAGGCTTTGCTAAGGAAACAATATTTGAGCCGAGCATTGAATAATGGGGAGAAACCAGACAGGGTGTCTACTTCCTCTTCAAGCCCTGCTCCTGGAGCCCGGTGCATTGTAGGCGACACTGAGCCCTCTCAGGTATCGCCTGTGCACCGGAAGGAGTGGAACTTTCTGCATTAAATTTCTGCAGAGGTTGGACCTCCTTTTATGTGCATGTTTTTTATGTGAGAAGTTTGTGGTTTCTGCATGGGTGAGATCCTTTGGTCTTCTTAATAGCGAGGGTGTGCCAGGCCAGCTCCAGACACCGATGGATTTGGGTAAGCTCGGTTCATGTGAACTCAGGAGCATTTGCTGAGCAGCCTCATGACTCTTGGTCGAAAGAACTCACTGGCCATTTCCTCTGCCATGCGAAGGAGCATTTTCATCTCCCAGACAATTTTGTGCGATGCCATAATCATCCAGCAGTGGCCATCCATTTCTGCCGGTCTGTTATCACTGAGCCGGACAGAATCTGCAGGAATTAAAAATCCTCCTTTCCTCTGATTTCTTTTGCCCTGTGTGGTGCCTCTAAGGAAATGTCACAGACCACTGGAAATCCCCCCTTTAAATGGTGGAAATGTGGAATTCTCTCAGTTCGTGGTGGGGTAGGAAAAGGAAACTATTTCAGACAAGCTGCTTGGCTGAGTTGGTGCTGATACTTCTCTCTTTTTGCTTGAAATGAGCCCCGGGGCCCCACCTAGAAAGCCAAAGTAGACAAACATCTCTAGTTTTTAAAAATAAGAGGCAGGCTAAGTATTGGTTCAATGTAGGGACTTTAGAGTCACACAGAACTGGATTTGGATCCCGGCTTTGCTGTTGACTAGCGGTAAGACCTGCAGCAAATTCTTTCAGTTTCTTCAATGCCTACCTAGTTCATCCTCTTCAAGAGGCAAATAATGGTTGTTTTGCTTAGAGGGGCTTTTGCAAGTAAAGTGCCTGGTAGGTACATGGTAAATGCTTAATATTGGATAATAATAATTATTATTAATATTATCCAATATTAATTGGATAAGAAATGAATTATTTATTTATAATTCTAATTGATCTAAATAAATATATAAATGATGATAATCATTATACAATATTATTATGTTAAAATGTTAATGATAAGATTATTATATAACTATAAAATAATATAACAATCTAAATAAATAAATATATAAGAAATAACTGTTATTATTTACATATTTATTTAGGTTGTTATTATTATTTGCATATTTATTTATGTAGAGCCTTGTGACACAGTGTGTGAATCTATATGGTTGAGTTTGTGGGCCTTAGAGTCTATCAGCTACCCAACTCTGCCGTGGTGGCATGAACACGATTGTAGATGAGACCTACGTAAATGAATGCACGTGGCTGAGCGTGGCCAGTGAAACTTCATTTACAGTGAAATGGGCTGTGTGCTGGACTTGACCATGGGCCCTCGTGTGCTGGCCTCTGATGTAAATGCAAGCTCCTCCGCTGGCACGGTTGCCTGGGCACGAGCAACCTGCTCCCGTGGGCCTGAATGGGTCTTACCTGGGTAACTTAGTTGCCAAAACATGTGTTGTAAATAACAGGAACCCACTGGGTCTAGGCTCAGCCAGAGCGGCAGGTTCTTGCCACGGTGCGTTGGTCTCTCCTGCTCAGCCTCAGAGCAGGGTACTCCACCAGGCATCAGGAGTGCTGGAACAGGAGACGCAAAGGCTGTCTGCAGCAGCAGGTGTCATTCTGAGAAAAGAGGACTCAGGCCATAGAGGCACAACCACAGTATCCCCCTCACTCCGAGAACAGAACTTTGCTCAGTAACTCTCTCCAAGTGCCACCTTTTTTTTTTTTTTTTTATTCAACAGCATATTTGAAGTGCCTCATTGGAGCCCAGCCAAAGGGACCTCTCCTCTCTGGTTATACCAGAGCACCTTGATGGAGCTCCCCAGCTGAAAACACACACCTCTCTCCTCTCACCCATCCCCAGAAAGTTCTAATTTGATGGAGATGGAAATACTCAGGTCTCAGGTGTATGTTTCCTTTTAAAGTGTTGCGATCACCTGCTTTGGATTCAATGTCCTGTCGTGTGTACTTGGTGGAAAAAAAAATTATATAAATACACCTTGAAATTTCCCTGGAGTTCGACTTCCCTTTTCATCCTGGGTCTCACTCAAGTTTGGTGCACACTAGAAAGAGCCTCGCTCTTGCACAGCCCCTGCTATCTCCCGCGGGTTCAGATACGGTTTCTCCGAGCAGGCTGTGGTACCTCCACTCTCCGTGGCCTTGAGTCTGAGAGTCTGAGGCTTTCTTTGGAGTGCACGCAGTCACATCCTTCTGACAGACAGTGCAAATTAAAAGATCCGGCGTGGCCCAGGAACTGGGGACCCAAACTTGCCCCTTGGGTTTTCATTTACAGTTAGGCGCTGCAGACACAATTATTGCTGACAGGGAAGCGGAGCTGGTGGCAGCGTGCGCGTGACAGGAGGCTCATGCCAACCCGTAATTGGGAGGATTATTTTTAATCAGAACATACCCTACAGCCCAAACATTAGAAATCTCCTGTAAGGCCAAGACAGGAAATTAAACACACCAACAATAAAGCTCAAAGGGGGGTGGGTGGTGTGTGGGGTGTAATATCGTTAGCCTCTCGGAGGTCCCCGGAGCTTCGGGTAGAAGTTTGCTTCCCTAGAGAGGGAGGATGGGAGGAACCTTCCACGGAGCAGCCACAGATACTGTACCTGAGCCCTCGTTGAATGGGCACGCACGGCCAAATCAAAAGCAGCAGACAGACTAATTGATGCTTATTGCATTTAAACAGTATGACAAGTCAAATAGAAGCCTCGGAGTAACAGCTACAATTGTATTTCATTGGGAAGAGAAGAGCCCTGTTGGTTCCTTATTTTCAGCAATCTTTAATGAGCACTTACTACATGCCCGGTGCTGTGATGGCCTCTGACACAGGGCTTTGCTGACAGCTGTCTGGGTGATCTCAACATTTTGGCAAAATTTTGCAAAGCATATTAAGACTTTGTTTATTGGAAG
The DNA here is from genome assembly GCA_004363605.1 of Indri indri. Lineage (NCBI taxonomy): Eukaryota > Metazoa > Chordata > Mammalia > Primates > Indriidae > Indri > Indri indri. The sequence continues at coordinate 372,515 of RJWJ010000004.1, read as the reverse complement.
GACTGTTGATCAAGTAGATGTAGCTCTTGGCCTTAGGCTGTTTGTCTTGATAAACATTTATTTAGTAGCAATGCCAGGTAATGAAATCGTGATATCTTCACATCAACTCTCCAAGGAGGGCATTAGCATCCCCATTCTATAGACAAGAAAACTGAGGCTCTGAGAGGTCGAGGAGCTCGCTCAAAGCTAAATGAATAAGAGAACTGATTTTGAACCCAAGTCTGCATCTAAAACCTGCAGGATGTCAAACTATGTGTCAAACTGTCCTGTCACTCATGAATACAGCTGGCCCAGCATGGGGCTTTGAGGTCTGACATTCCAGTGGAGAAGACAGAGACAGGTGTCCACGAATGATGAGTCTTTAGCGATACTAACTGGATTCTGAGAGGGGGCACGGGAGCTCGTCGCTGAGCCTGGGGAGTCAGTGCGGGCTTCCCGAGCACATGAAGAATAGGCACGCACGTGCCGGGCAGAAAGGGAAGGAACAGGGTCCCAGGCAGAGGAAGCCACTGGCGCAAAGGCACAGTGATATCAGAGAGGCAAGGGCGTTCCGTTTCCATTTAGAACTGTGGGGCTTTGGGTTTTGTTCTTGTTCGGTTCAGTCACTTACATTCAACACATCTAAGGGGAGAAAGAGAATACCTCTTTGGGGAACACTTGACACAGCGACCCGGCATGTGGCACAGGGATGGGCTGGGGAGCAAAGAGAGACGATGTGGGGGAGTCACTCCCGGAGTCAAAGGACGCCCCACGCTGTCCTTGCTGTGTGGAATGCCTGCCCACGATTGCAGGGGGAGGCGCCACTTTCACCCTTGGCTCTTTCGAGAATAGAACCCGCGGATCTACAGTAGAATCACACGTCGGTTCCGAGTCTGGAGCTCGGGGTGCTGTGATCCCGCAGGGAACCCAGGGACGCACAGAATCTTGTGCGCACGACTGAGGCTGATCGGATAATGTGACCGCAGCAGCGGTCGCTGGTCAGCAGCCTCGTGGCATGTGGCTGGGGGTCGCTGGATTCCCTTGGGGAGGTCTCTGTCTCCAACCTAAGGAGGCATCCGTGCACTTCCGGCCGGCTTCACTGCTCTCCTCACAGCTGTGGCTGGCACTGACCTCTCCGCTGTCACCAAATCGCATGTCATAATCCCCGAGTGGTACTGGCTGCGTGGTCCTGTGCAGTCCGCTGATGTGGCTTCAGGGCCCTTTCAAGGACAAACTCCAGACACCGGGATGAGGTCAGGGCTGCTGTGAAGCTTGGAGAGATGCACCCAGGCTCAGTCCCTGAAGTGGTCAAGATGCAGTTAGCTCACCCGATTGCAGGGCAGGTGGAGAATCCCCCGGCTAGGTGAGGTGCCACCCTCTGGGATCCTGTCTTAGACATGACTCCTTTGCTTGCAACAGAAACCCACTCAAACCAGCTCAAGACGTAGGGATATTTCTCACACAGCACAGGAGCCCAGGAGTGAGTTTCAGCACTAAACGTCTGGAGGTTTAGTGTGCAGTCCCGCGAGCCACCTGCATCTTGAACCGCTATGTTACCAGGCAACAAGGCAGCCCCTTACCCCACCCCAAAACCCTCCCCCGCGGCCCCTCCACTGTCCTAGTCTCCCCTCTGCTTGTCGCTTATTCTGCTGTTTTCTGCACATGTGACAGAGAACAGTGACCCCACAATTACTGAGTTCTCAGTTCTAGAAACTGAAGAAACTTGAGTGCCTTCTATGTTCCTAGGAGAAAATTGAACCTAGATAGGGTGAGGGTTTGTCCCTGCTCAACACAGCCCTTTCTAATGGAGCCAGGGTCCTGCACTTCAGGCCTCATTTCTGGGACTAAACTAGACAGAGATGGGTTTGGAGGAGGGAAATGACTCTTAGAGAAGCTGAGTAGTCACCCGGAGTATGTTTAAAATTAGAAATAGAGGGACTGAGCTTATCTTTCATTCCTTCTTCCCTCTCTCCCTGCTTTCTGTCTTTCCTCCACGGGTAAATACTTACTGAATGACTTCCCTATCCACGGCACTGTGGTCGGACCTAGAATTAAAATGGTGATCAAAACCCACACCACCCCTGTCCTCATGGAGCTAACACGCTGGTGAGATGGGCAAATTTTAAGCAAATAATTGCATGCAAAACGATAGCTGGGACAGGGGCTCTGAAGGGAAGATGGTGGGCTCTTGAGACCAGGAGGTAGGGGGATCCCTTATGGGAGTGACAGTGCGTGGGAATTAATTAGGTGCCGAGAGCAGCATCTGAGTCAGAGGCAGCAGGAGCAGCAGCCCCGTGGCAGGTGGAGGGCAGAGTGTTGTCCAGAACTGGAAGGTCCTTGGGGCTGGTGCACAGGCGTCGGGGAGGTGTGACCACCTCAATTATAAATGAATAAGGCTGTCGCTGCAGCCGGGAGCATGAGCAGGATGTCACACTGTGTCACAGGGTAGGGCCTGAGTGCAATGGAAGCCAGTAATAGAGGGTTTAAACAATCCAGTAACATGGTCGCAATCACGTTTTGTAAAGATTGCTCTGCCTGCCCCGTGGGGGGCTGCGGGGTGTGAATCTGGAGACAGAAGAGATCACACTGCAGTCACCTGCCTGGGAAAAGCCAGGAAGCAGTGCACAGCAGAGTCCATGGAAGCAGAAGCCGTGCAGTAGCCAGCCCTGTTTGGAGTCAGAGTTAGGAGGCTAAACCACATACTGGCTTGTCCAGAGGTCTTCAACATCAGTGCTTTGGAAGCGATTTGTTCGCTATTTTGTGCATCCAGGTGGGCCAAGCGCTAAGGTGAAGGTGACTGATACATGAAGCCATCGTTCACCTGCGTCTGCCCAACTTTGTTCCCACGTCCTCTGACTTTCCTTCACCTGCAGCTCTCCAGCTCCTGTGCAGTCTCACTACGTTGGAAATTCTCCCCAATTCCACTGGGGCCCATGATTCTCCCTGGTCGAAAATTGCTCTTTAAGTGGTTTGCTAGAGTAATTGCTAACTCAGGACAATCTTAGTTTAAAAAAAAACAACCAAACAAATGAAAAGCACTACATCACTCCTCCAGAAGTCCAGAGAGCATCTTAGGATCTTGTTGCTGTCTGGTGCTGTTGCTAATTAGTGACCATTTCCATTCTCACCATGTAACAGTGATTCTCAGCCTTGATTTGTTTTTGTAAAATAATCCACCTAAAGGATTTGCTAGATTCTTGTTAGTAGAGAGGAGAGGGCTATATAATGCTTTTCCTCTGTAGGTTGGATTAGGACCATGTAAAGGTGTGGGCGTAGCACTGACACGGATGTGAAATTAAATGTTGTTACCTGGGCACCCAGTACGGGAGCACCAGAGAGACCCTGCTGCTCAGGGAAAACCTCTTTCTGGAATGACGGTCAACATCCTTCCTTGGTGCTATGATAATGTGTGTCAATGAGGAATCACTTCTTAGGCTTCCCAGTGTAGTGGGCACCCAAGCGCCAGATGCTAAGGCTAGAGTTGAATTAGACGTTGCCCTTGCCCTCCAGGAGTGCCCAGCCTGGGCAGGTCCAGTCCAGAAGGGGTTAGAGAAGATGTATGATTCGCCTTCTGATAGAAGAATGTATGAAGGGCCACGGGACCTCCCTCAAAATTCAGTCTGGCTAGAAGGGTCAATGAAAGCTCCAGAGAGTGAGCTTGGGTGGACCTGCAAGAATGGGTTCAGAGGGGACCAGGCAAAGGGTAGTTGAGGAAGAGAGGATGTGATCAGAGGACTCGAGGAGTTCCAGTGCCTTCTGTCTTTTAAGTGGTTCAGTTTGCCAGATCTTGGAGTGTCCGAGTGTGGCAGGGGGCAGAGGAAGTGACGGGAGTGGAGGGGCAGGGCTTGAGAAGGTTCAGTTTGAACATCGTCGCTATCATTATTTTAAATAAATAAGAGGACACGTGCAAGTTTTGGTACGGAGCCTGGGTTGTACTAAGGGTTCAATGAAACTACCATTACTATCACTATTATCATTAGGACTCAGATAATCCTCCTACTGAGGCATACTATGAATTTATAGAAGAGAACCATGTGTTTTGACTATTCATTTACTAACTGTGCTAATGCTTCTTCCCAAATCATGTTGTTCCACCTCATCTGGTTGCATTCTTCTCATCTTTAGGATCTCAGCTCCACAGCTACTTCCTTGATGGATCCTTCCCCAATATCCCTGAACAAGATCTGTCTTTCCCACTGGAGGCACCAAGAAGACAGTGCCTGGCATAAAAAAAGGCTTGATCAATAAAAAATAAAGTCTTAAACAACACTGGCTTTGTGCCAGGCACAATGCTAAATGCTTTACAAATATTAACTTTTAATATTCACTTCAATCATTTGAGGCAGGTACTACATGTATTTCCATTTTAAACTGAGGAAACTGAGGCAAAGAAAGTTTAAATGACTTGGCCATGGAACATAGTTAGATGGTAGTAGAGCCAAAGATGATTGGAAAAATGGATGGGTGGATGGGTAGGTGGATGGATGAGTGCATGAGTGGATGGGCGGATGGATAGGTGGATGGATGGGTGGATGGGTAGATGGGTGGATGGATGGGTGGGTGGGTAGATAGGCGGATGCATGGGTGGGTAGGTGAATGGGTGGATAGATGCATAGATGAGTGGGTGGATAGGTGGACGGGTGGATGAGAAATGGATGCATCACTGGTCTTTGTTGACACTGGTTCATGAGATTGATAATTTTTATTAGTTAAAAGAAATTGAAGACATTGAAATACAAAGCAAAAGGCTATTGAAGGGTGAACATTATCACCACCATCTCCACCACTTCATAGCTATGTATACTTGGGTCTCTCTCTCTATGGGTCTCCGTTCTTTTCAAAATTTTAGAACTACTTGAAGGTTTCAGAAGTTCTAATTTATCAACACCAGTGAACTGACCAAATATGAAGATGACACATACACATATACACATACCATACTACATATAGTTCATATGTATGTAATCTTCATATATATGTATATCTTTATGTATCTACATCTATCACATTAAGAGAAACGATGCATATTTTCTAAACACACCTGCAAATGTGTTTAGAACTTAGCTCTGAAACTTGTGAATTGCCATTAAGTCTGGGTGTAAATTATATCGCTACTTTACAGAGTAATTCAGTGAGCCCCAGATCAGGATTGCAGAACCTACAAACCAGTCCCATCTCTGCTACGTAACTTAAGTTTCTCCTCAGAGAGGAAGCAGCTCAGTGTCAACCCCCTTGGGGATAGGATACCTGAAAGTCTTTCAGGTCTATTAGGAAATCTTGATTTTTCTGGTTGGAGATGACCTTTCCCCCAGCTCACTGAATTATATGGGATTACAATGGCCATTTGCAGTTCTGGTGATGCTTGGTTTATTTAAATATTGATGAACATGAATCTTGCTCCTCCTGATTGGGTGATGATAGCCATGTTTGTAAAATTATTACTGGTGGGATACCTTATATCACAATTCTATTCATTGTAAAATGAAGTCACTTCCATCTTTCCATGATAGTCACTTTATCATGTGAATGAGTGTTACTGAATCCTGTGGTTTTAGAGTTGAAAGGAAATTTAGATTTTATTTCATCCAACCTACCTCCAAGGAGGTAAATCCACAATAATATCTCTGAAATGTCAATCTCCAGGCTTCCTTTGAGCACATCCTGTGACAAAGACCTCACTGTGTAAGAGAAGAGTAGAACAGAATGTTTCTAAACGTGGTGTCTAACTGCCCAAGTTCAAATCCAGCCTTCACTGTGTACATGCATGTTTTGTGTGAGTGCGTGAGCTGTCTGGGCCTCAGTTTCCTCTTCTGAAATAGAGAAGGTGATAACCCCTTCATTATTGGGATGTGAAAGGATTTGGCGAACATATGTTGAAGGACTTAATCACTTTCATGATCATCATCACCATTATCGATGTTGTTAAATTCACAGCACAGTGGGAACCTATTTTAGAGGTTAGCCAATGTTATTATGACGAAACAGGTGCAGGCACAATTCAAGAATACATTCCTTCCGTGCTAAAACCCTCCCCTCCTTTCTTCCTTAGGAAACTGATCAAAGAACTCATGCAAGTGGAACTTACAGCTTCCTTGATCGGACTCAGCATTCAGTAAGTGTGACCCGTTTTGAGCATTCATTACATAAATACATCCATTTCTTTGATCGTGTTCTCTGTGAAAAGCTCTTTTCTGCAAGCCTGAGGTTCCCATAAAAACTTTGCTGCCTGCCTTTGCCGCATCTGTCTTTTCTGCACTGCACTGGATTCAGAGGTAAGGAGAGGGCTTGCTAGGTAGGACCACCCTCCTCAACTAACCCCCCACCCCCCAAAAAAAGAACCCTGGGAAATGTGAGAGCGTATCAATGATTTAACCCCACCATTATCAGCTGAGGGCTAAAATAAAATGTGCTTTTGCTTTTCTTGTGTTCCCTAAGGGTTTCTCATCAGGAGACATTCTGTTACCCTCACTTTTCCTAGTCGCATGGCCCTGCAAAGTAGAAGGAAGCAACCAGCAAACACAGATCGGTTAGGGAGAGCACGTATTTCTTGAGGCATTTAACAACAATTCATTTTGCTCTTTTTGAGCCAGACTACGTGACTACTATATAAATATTACTTCCAAAAAGAAATTCTGTACATTAAGATGCTGGGATACATTTTAGAAATTTCATTTGTTTTCAGCAAGTAAGCACTTTTCCACCGTCTGCCTTTCTCGTTGCATGCAAAGACCTTATTTTTGGTGAAGCTAGCAGTATTTTGTCCAATTTTCCCAACTCTCTCTCTCTTTTTTAAATATATACACTTAGCATTTGGGGTAGCACCTCTATAAAGTCTCTGACATCAGCTCTTCTCTGAAATAGATCTATCGGTGAAGAACGTGTTTCAGGAATGCACATCTGTAATAATTTAACAACAAATATCAGAATTTTAAAAGGCTAACTTCAAGGAATGTTATTTATTTTTTCAAAATGTAGCTTTCTTCGTAGGAATTCAGAATTACTTAGTGTGTTCTACTTCTGAGAGCCCTGGAGTATAATTTGATACATCAAATATCAGCCCACGTTGTAAAAGAATAGGTAGAATTGGAGGCCATGGGACTCCAGGCCTGGAAGAGGCTGATCAAAGGGAATTCTTTTGCCCTCAGTGGGACTGCATGACGCCCCTATTGCGGTGGAATTTGCATATCTGAATGGAGAGAGGAAGGAGGCGGAGGGAGAAAGAACTAAAAAGACGACGTATTCGCTGTCAGCTACATCAGAATGACTTCGTGTAACCCTGATCAGCGAATGCTTGTATCACACAGGAGATTAGACTCACAGCTTTTGTTCCTAATAATAAAGGAAATTCCATCTCTAATTCCCTACATGCCCCATCTTCTCTTTTCATGCCTTTGAAGTTCAGGCTACAGCCTTTCCTGAAAACTGGGAGGTTTTGTTAACTGAAAAGGAGGGGGCCGTTTGGCGTGGAGTCTGTTCGAGTCTATTTGGGGTAAAGTTAAATATGCTAGTTAATTGATCTTTCTCTGTCTCAAGCCGCATCCTTCTCCTGGATGTCTTTGCGGTGCTGGGGCAGGCAGCGGAGGAGTAGAGGCGGGAGGGTTTCGAGGACGGGCTTTCAGATCCTCTATGACCCTCTCACCCCTCTGCCTTCCGAACATGATACAAATTACTGCTTCTCAGGAAGAAATTCATGTTCCAACTCTGCATTGGGGCTGAAGCTTCTAACCTCGGGGAGGCTCTGGTCCCTGAGATAATTAGTACAGTGTTGCAAGGGAGCTCGTGTTAATTTGTATATGGATATGGTATTTCCGTATCTACAACTGCAGTCTAAAGAGAGAGAGAGAGAAAAAATATTAATTTGCTGCTCCAAACCGGCAAGCAGATATGATAATTTTTTTAAAAAAAAATTTAGAAAAGAAGAAATGGAAAAATGTCTCGCCGTGGGGAGATTAGGGCGCTGCCCGGTCTGTGTGTGCCTGGCGGGTTTCAGTGCTTTCCTCACCTCTGCGGCTTCTCTGGTGCAGTGAACCTCGGGCAACTTCTGGAGCCAAGAGGTCCCTTCTACTGGGGGGAAGATGGCGTTCTGGGAGGTTGCTTGGTTACCAGGAAGGCGATGATCTGGCATCTGCCTTAGCCATATGCCCGGGTTTGTGTGTTCTTCACCCATAATACATGGGATACATGCTGGCTGTGAAACAGCCCTGTCTCTTATAGGGATTTTAGCAGGTGCCATGACTTACCTGTTGGATCTCACTCATTGTGCCTAAGCTGGTGTTGTGGTGATGTCTCCACTGGCTTCAAAAAATCAATGTCCATTTCCTGCTTCCAAATTTTGGTTACCCTTCATTGTTTAATTTTTTCCAGAATGTTCCATTTGCACCGGGACCCTTTGGGCACAGATTGGTCAGTGTGCATGGTAGAAAGAATAAGTTCACAGGAGCCGACATCTGTTTTCTAGCTCTCCACATCCCTTTGTGGTCTGCGTGCTGAAAGAAAAGCTACAGAAAGCTCATGGTAGCAGGGTCATGGGTGGAGCATAAACCTCAGAGGAATTTCCTACAATTTGTAAATGTAACTTCCAAATGAAGCCTTCCTGTACCTCTAGCTCTGTTCAGATGCAGTCTCATGGCATGCTAGATCACATTTATAATTCAATAATTGAGCAGAAATTAATTTACTGTTTGTCTTTTTCTTTGGTCCAGCACTGTCCAATAGAACATTTTGCCATGATGGGACTATTTTATTCCCCCCCCCAGCTTTATTCAGGTGTTATTGACAAATAATAATTATATAGATTTAAGGTATACAGTGTAATAAGTTGATATACATGTACCTTGTGAAATGATTAGCACAATCAAGCTAATTAACATACTTATCACCTTACATAGTTACCTTGCTAAGAGAGTAGATAAAAATACTCTTTATCTGTGCTGTCCAATATGTTAATCACTAGCCAGATGGAGTCATTGAGCACTTGACATGTGGCTATTGCAACTGAACACTAAATTTTTTTTTTAATATTAGTTATTTTTAATTAATTTAAATTTAAGAACTCGAGACCTTATGAATACAGAGGCCAGGTCTGAATTGTCCACTGTTGTTTGTAGCCGGGCTGATACTCAGCGGGTGTAGATCAATTAGGACACTGATTGCTTGATAAGCTGCTGCCATCCAAACCCCCAAGGGTCCTCCATGCCCTGCTGTCCATATGCCCTGTCCTCTCGCACTGACCCTTGATCCAGAACTAAAGGGTTAATGGTCCCCTGGGACCTTACTCCAATGCCACGGCATGTGCCCATGCTAACTGGTTGGTGTCTAATGTATGCTGATTGTTCAATAGTGTATCACCTCTGTTTACATCACAGTATCTACTGTACTACTGACCCATAATACACCATCAGTACTTCCTGGATATGATGGTGGCCAAGTGGATGACGGGATGGAGGGTTGAGCAGATAGATGAAAGCTTCTTTCCTCCTGATGGAGTATTGTATAAATGGGAGAAATGTAACATTAACATTAGACAGGAAACCAGTTTGGGTCTTCCTGATGGCTGGTTTTTGCTCACTCCATATTCTTCTTCAAAGCTTCCACTTCTACTTTGATAGGTCTAGAATAACAAGCTCCAAATCCATCGCTGAATTCTAGTGCCCCGTGAAACACAGATTGCTCTACGTCTTCCTTTCTGTCTCCAAATGCATAACATTGAAATCAGACCAAACCTCACCTACTCACTCACCCAGCGACACCACTCTCTTCCTAGGTACCTTAATCCCACACTTCAGTCCTTGGCATTCTCTGGTTCTTCATCCACCGCTAAGTGATGAGTGAGGTTTTGCTCTGGGTCTTCTAAGAGCCATCTTTTTGCCCCCTCTATGGCACATTGCTGCAGGTCCTCCTTACTCAGAGTCAGGGGACGCTTCCCAGGTAGTCTTCATACCCGACGCCATCCTGGATTCAGCCCAACAGATTGGAGGACGAATATTCTTGAAACACGAATAGCCTCTAGTTAGTTGTGTGATATTCCAGTCCCTATCTGACACTTCATCTAACACTTTGTCTTCTCTCCATGAATTTCTAAATACCTTCTCTTCCAACAAGGTGAGTTGATCTCTTGATGTCTACACGTGTTTAATTTCCCAGCTCCAAGCACTTGCTACGCTTGGTCTCAGCAGCTGGGATGTCCTTCCCTATTCTTCTAGTCCATATATCTGCATAGATCTCTGTGAAGCTCTCCTGATAGTGAAGTCTTCTCTGTGTACTTCATTCCTCAATTGCCCCTTGTAGGGTAAAGAAAACACTAAGCCTTTCAAGGGGGAATGTCAACCCCATGATAATACTTTAGAAGCTGGAGTTTTGTGGGACAGGCAAGAGTAGAACAGTGTGAGGGTGAACAGAAAGAGAAAGAGCAATGGTTGCCTTCCAGGGAGGTAGAATTCTCTCAGGTTAAAAAATCAGCAGATAGGCTGGACGTGGAGGAGGTCAGGAGGCATGAGCTGGAATACAGGAGGGAGCAAGAACAAGAGTAGGGGTGACATGGGGCATTAGTTTAATGGATGGCCAGGCATAGGGTGAGTTTGATGTCACCTGCATTTCGAGTCCCATGGTCTAGAAGGATATAAAAGTTGTACCCTCATCCTGATAATGCTCACTGACCATCCCCTTTGCTTTGTCACTTGACCATCCAACAACCACCCCGCATGCTCTTGCTGTTCACACGTACCCTGTGTCTCTCTCATCTCTCTTAAGCTGCTACCTAGTGGAGCTCTGCCAAATTGTCTCTTCTTTTCCTGCCTCCTCTCTGCGAGATTGGGAGTAGGAGCTCAGGGCACCCTTTTGGATTGAATGAGTATATGAGCAAGGAAGAAGAGAGAGAGAGAGAGAAAAGGCAAAGAAATAAGAGAAGAAATGCAGTTCCTGCTGATTACTTTGAGGACAGAGGAGGGGAAGAAAGAATGGACATTGGCGGCGAGGAGGAAGGGGCGGGTAAAATCACACCTAACGGGTCCAATGCACACTATCCAGTGATGGGCACACTTAGAACTTTGACTCAAACTGTACAAAAGCAATTCATGTAGCCAGAACATGTGTACCCCCATAATATTCTTAAATAATTATAATAAAAAAGAATGGAAGTTATAAGAAGGTTTATATGACAGTTGGATGGATGAGGAAGAGGGAAGCCCTGGTAGCACCCCACTCGTCATGCACCCTAATTAGCATTGTTATTACTTGTGAACAATCTGTGTTCCCCACTGGACTGGAGGCGTTATGAAGGTGTGGTGTGTGTCCGTCTCCCCCTCTATCCCTAACACCCATAAAGTGACAAGCACATATGTGTTTTGAATGAATTATTTATTGACTTCATGAATTAGTGCTGTGAACAATGATCACACTCTTTATGCTTTGAGACCCTTTGAAACCCTTCTTCCGTCATCCCTGAATGACCACAGCCCCACCCCTGATCTAGCTCAATTTTTGAAAAAATGAAGAGAGGCGCCCGTCCTGGCTCCATGAAATGACCAGATGGGTCTAAACAACACGTTTAACCAATCTGACTTCAGTTTCCTCACTGCAATAACAATAATGAGGAATTGAACAAGAGTGATCTTTAACTAGGGCCCCTTCCAACTTGGGATTCAGGAAGTAAACAAGAAATATCAAAACTAGGCCACAGAAGGGAAGGTTGAAGCTAAGTTTCATTATCGCAGCCAGACAGCAGTGGCCCCTCCCTGTCCCACCTGTGTACAGCAATGAGCCCGTTGTCTCCTGGACAAGAGAAGGTACTACGTAGATTTTCAATGGATACAGTATAGACATTTTGCTTTCTGTTCACTGTATCACTAAACTGATATTAATAGAATATGATCCATACTCATGGGTTGCATCAGAGAACACAGGGAATGAAAGCGGTTGTTGGCTGCATCCTTTTCTGTTGGCTTTAGCACATAAGGGGTGAAATCTTTGTGTTCATCCCAATCATTCATCAGTCCCCAGTTGGAAGACCTAAGGAAAACAGTGGCAGTGTTTCCGCTATTAATAAATCCCTCCGTGTAAGCTAAAGAGTAGATCTACTTGCTGTCTCAGCTCAACATTAGAATGGGGATTGTTTTATGAAGATGTTGGTGAATCTGAAATCACCTGATTCCTACGGGTGATTCCTCTAGGAATCTGTGGAAACGACAAAGGACCAACAAGAATTTTGGTGAAATGGCTGGTGCATAAGTTACGGAAAGAAGGAATTTGGTTTCTCCAAATGCAGGAAGCTACAGATTTCTTCCAACTTTTGAGAAGTGCCGAAACAAAGGGACAAACATTCTCCATCTATAGACAGCCAGAATAACTTGTTTTAAAAACATGTGGCTAATATTCCTCTTGTCTTTCACGATTCAGCTCAGGCATCAATCTTTGGTAATCGTATTTGTACAATTTGTACAACCCCTATTCCTATTGTACCGTCTTTGTGTGCACCAGGGTGTATCTTCCCCACTGATCTGAAAATTACCCATTTGCTTTTTCTAATGCCTACGGTGTAGCTGCCCTAATTAAATGGGGGCAGGAAGAAGACAGTTTACCTTCTATTTAAAAAAAAAAACTATTTCATTCAAAGAAAATGTGTCAGGTGAATGTGCTATAGCATAGACTCCTTTACTTGAAAGTTATCATTATCTGCTTGCCATAATGATAAATAAACTTCAGTACCACCTTAAAGAAAAAAAATGTGGCTAATTTGAGTTCAGGTGATTCAGATTCTTGCTTTAGAAAAATACTAACCCCACCTCCATGTGTGCTTGCAGTTGGCGCTCAGTAAACGGTAACAAAGACGACTGTTATTGCTGTTCAGAGCATTTACATTCTGAGCAGGAATCTCCTTTCCTACCAGCTGACTTGTGTGTGTGTGTGTGTGCGCGTGTGTGTGTGCACACGCATGTGGGTGCGTGTGCATTGGCACATTGGTTAAATGTTACTGGACCTCAGTCTCTCTGTTTAAGAAGAATAAATTATCTTGAAAAACTGCCTTGTGGTGTATTCCAGCTCAGGTTGCCATGACACTGATATGTCAGTCAACATTCTTATCCTGGTAGTGTCATCATTCATTCATTCATTCATTCACAAATAGCTATGGAAAAACTTGGTGTTGGATTCTTGCTGGGTGCTGAGGATATTTATAGTGAACAGACAGGCATGGGGTCCTGAACCTATGATAAGACTATAAGATAAGGTGTTACAGTAAATAAAATAATCCAAGTTGTATTAACTGTCATTGACCAGCCAATGACACAGAGGGCTCAGAATATAAGGACATGATTCGTTCCATCTCAGATGTGGGAGAGGGCTGAGGAATATCCCTGGCATACGCAAATTCTTTTCTCTCTTTGTCCCAGCCCAGGAATTCTTTTTTTCCAAGCTGCCTGGCCTTGCTCAGGGCCTTCCTCCCCCTTCCCGAAGGACATCACCCTCTCAGGGCTGTCTCCTCCTCTGGCAATGGCGAGTCACACCTCACAGGGGCGGACTCTCCCTACCAAGTCCATAAACCTGCACTCCATGCAGAATCAATGCCCATTTGCAGCTGCTAATGCATTAATAACAGGAACGTCCGTGGCCGTGACCTACCTGAGTCATTACACACTAATCATAGCAGGCAATTTCAAGCAGATTGACTAGTGAGCGGTGTCCTCCCCGGCATCCAGGCAGGAGGACACACGGCTGCCTTCGCAACCCCTGAGCAGATGGCCCGAGAGCTTAATCGCACGCTACAGCCGGTGAGGGTCTGGCTCCAGGAAGAGGGATCTCCATGTCTTGCATGCAAAGCTGGGCTGTCTCACCTAGGGGCTCTGCTCCAAGAACCCGCCTTGCATTTCAGAGCAGAATTCAAATCTCCCTGACCTTCTTGTGCCCATTTGAAACTTACCACACAGACTGTATCTTAACAACCCTCTAAAGACGTGGAGGAAACGAGGTTCACTCCAACATGCACCACTGTCCTGAAGCCACTTTCATGCCTTCCCCACATTTCCCTGCAATCCCTGTCCGCGTTTGTGGCCCAAAGCTGTGTTCTTCATAGGTTGGTGATTTGGCGTTATGATTTCTTCCCTTAAATTTTAGCTTGAGCCTTTTTTTCATGTGGTTCTCTCATTCCCTACAATCATAATTGTAAGGGCTATACAATATATTGTCAGAGTTTGAACTAAAATAAAATCTTAAACCACTCCAGCTGACTCAGTGGACCCCCTCCTGGCCAAGGGGATCCCAGAAATACCCTAAAGCTGAGTTGTGGCCATGAGAAGGGAGGTCAGAGATGCCTCTTTGTGGTCCCCCACTTCTTGGAGATATCCTTTGTAACTCGTTAGCAGATCTAAGGCTGTGAAAGACCAGCTTAAACCACACCTGCAGCTCAGCAGGTTGTCACTTTACTTAGCAGATCACTTGAAGCTGCGTATGTGTCTGGTATATATGTCCAGTGGCTTGTCTCTGATGAACAGACTTTTATCTTAACTTAAAACATTCAAACCTTTAGACAAAGCTTCATTTCTTTAACCAATAACAATTAAAAAATCTTTAAACACACCTATAACCTATAATGCCCTACTTCAAGATGTCCTGCCTTTTTGGGCCAAACCGATGTACACCTTCCATGTATTGATTTATGACTTTACGTGCAATTCCTGTCTGTCTGAAGTCTGTGAAACCAAACTGTAATCCAGCCATGGCAAGACCGCTTGCTCAAGGCTCCTTAGACGTTGCTCTCTGGGCCATGGTCACTCATATTCAGCTCAGAATAAACCTCTTTAAATTATTTTGCAGAGTTTGGGTTCTTTTCCATTGACAGGGGTGATGTTTTATTCCTTTATATATATTCATAGAATAGGAGGTTTCTGCTCTTTTCACTAACACTGGGATCACTAGAGTTAATTACTAAGGCCCTATAGATTTTTCTTTCCTTGGAGTGAGTGCCTGAGTATATATACTCCCGGAATTATTCATTCGAGGGAAGAAAGCATCTTTATGACTTTGGATAGATATTGCTAACTCATTTTTTAAATGGATGGTGCTAATATACAGTCAGCTTATTGTATTTTGGGCTTTCTGCTCTTAGCTGCCTATTGTTTATTTACCCATAATGATGACTCAGACTTTATTCAAGAGGGCCTAGGCAGTGGGTTCGGAATAGGAGTCAAATAGAATCTTTACCTTCAAGGAACTCACAGAGGATAAGAGGAAGCCCAGTTAGAAAATAACACATTGCTCTGTGACATCATAACGTCCAAGGAAAAAGGAAGCTTTGGAATACATGGATCCCAGCACAAGACGTCATTTCTGAGATAGGTGCAACTGGGGAGCCTCTCACTTTGACTCACCTGGGATGAATATGATGTTATTTCTCAACATGGGTTTGGAGATTCTGAAAATTAAGGGTCTGATGGTTCTCCAGTCCCAGGGGTCCGTATTCTATCCATACATTCATGTATGAGGACTTGGTTATATGCGTTGTGTTCTCACTCTGGTTTCATGGGGCATACACACCAACAACAGCTTCTGAAAATTCTGTCGGTGGAAATGTATGAAAGTTGTGCATTGTGAGGTCAAATACGCTGTGATTCTTTTGGCTGTGTGTGCTCAATAGACCCAGTGGGGCACGTCTAGTAGTTCATTTAGATTCCAATGAAGGAAGCCGCCGTCCTGGTGGGAAAAGCACAGGCCCTGACACAAACAAGCAAGGATTCAAGTCTTGGCTCACTGTGAACTTGGGAAAGTCACTTCATCTTTCTCAGTCCTGATTTCCTCTTCCGGAATGAGGGTGACAGTAGCAACCTGTAGGTTTCTTGTGAAGATTAAATAAAAAATTCCATTGTGGGGGCAAGCGGACATCTGTTAGGGGAAGCCTTCTGGTATAGAGAGTGGAACCCCAAGAGCAGAGCTTCGGCCATGGTCAACTGAGTGGTGGAAACTGCTCTGTTTTCGTTAGAGGAGACTTTGTGGCACTTCAGATGAGGAAGAAGAGAGGAGAGAGGAAATGAGAGAGAAGGGTCCGTCCCCCCAGCAAGTGGGGCAGGGGGAAGCTGATCATGCGAAGGCAGTGGCTGGCTCTAAGGTGAAATTTGAGGTTGTCTGCTTTGCGGTGATACAACCTCCCTCCTCTGCTCCTCTCACCCTCCCCCTCTTCCTTCACAACCTTACGCTCAGCATGTTTGGAGAGTGAGAAATTTATGGAAGGTATGCGACGTGGGGCATTCCTGCCTGCATCCATGAAATGGAAAACAGGTGTTGCTCTCAGTCATTCTTAGTAGAACAGATAACATGTTGGAAATTTGCTCCTGGGCCAGGCCATGAGCTAAGCATTTTACATGCATCACCTCATTTCATCTTCACAATGACCTAGTGAGACGGGTCCAGCTAATTATCGCTGTTCTGTTGAAGAGGCTGCGTGGGCTGCTCAAAGTCAGGCAGCGTGCAAAAGGTGGAGCTGAGTTTGAACTCCAGCTGTCTCCACTCTGGAGTGCACACCCCTTGGCCACTCCACTAAATTCTTTCTATGTGCAGGACCCTGGGCCAGAAGTGCCGATGGGACTGCAAGTGCCATCACAGAAATAGTGGCAAGGGCTTTTGTGTTCATGAGGACGTGAATTTGAGTCGTATGGTGCCTAGAGACCTCAGCGAATGTCTGGGTTATATTTATAACTCCACCTCTTCAAAAAGTAGATGGAGGTGATGACGGGTATATGATTTTTTAAAAATAGCCTTCTATTGTAGAGCTTTCCTTCTTCTTTCTCTTCTTGTCCGTACACAGAAAGATGAGAAACACAAATGCATTGCGCTGTAATGTTTATGTATACGCACATGTGTACATATAGTTTAACATTATTAATATTCAAATATTCTAATGAAGAGTTGTAAGGAGGGGCAAGTAAAGGAAGAATAATGATCTCAGTCTAAAGTTAAAAAAAGACCTTGTTATTCAAAGCACATGGTCCTGCCGCTGCATGGTGGTGGCTGGCACAGATTGCAAGCTCTTTTCTTAAGGCTGACTCTGCAAACATGATGTTTTGAAGAACTTGAAGGGGCCACACCTGCACAAAGCCTCCTAAGAAGCCTGGTACAGCAGCCCACAGAGTGCTGGGCTGAAAGTCACTGATGATTCCAGTCGAACACTCTGTTCCCCCTTGTGAGAGCTTTGATCAGGGAGATGGTTGGGGGTGAGGAATCAAAACTGGGCCCCACTGTTCCTGTGATCCTCTTCCTCATCTGTTCCCTGCGGAATTGCTCTCTCCCTGTCTTAAGCAGGTGACTAGGACAATTCATTCATTCATTCATTCACTCACTCATTTAAAAAATACGTATTGAATGCTCTTCTCTGCCAGGCATGGTGCTAGATGCTTGAAGCACAATAGGACACCAGACAAGCATGTTTCCTGGACTCCTGGGTCTTACATTCTCCAGAGGAAACATACGTTAGAGAAATAATCATAGGGAAAAAAAGTGTAATTAAAAATTGCAGTTAAGTGCTGCGAGGTAAATGTGTGATAGAAACAAATGCAGAGTATGGTCATTTAAGTGGTCAAGGAAGCAATATTGAACTTGAGATGTTCTAGGGAAAGTCTTTGGGGTTGGGGGCAAGATGTGTGGTGCTTTCGAGGAATTAAAAGGTGTGTGTGGGACAGGGCCCTGGAAGGGGCGTGTGATGGAGGTGAAAGAGCAGGTATGAGGGAGGAAACCACCCAGGTACAGATTTCAGCATGACCCTAAGTGCCATGGGCAGCTATTCAAAGATCTGAAAAAGTAAAGAACATAGCTATACTTGTTTGTTTTTTTTAATTACTCTGGCTACTGTGTTGTACAAGGCTTGAAGAAGAGGCCAAGTGGAAGAACAGTTAAGAGGTTTATAGAAATAGTCTGGGAGGGAGGGAAGGATGACATTGGCTTGGAATAGGGATGAGCTAAGGGGATGGAAAGAAATTGAAGGATCTCTCTCTCTCTCTCTGTGTCCATCTACCTACCTCTTCAGTGTTGCCATAAAATCCAACCATTTGCTCAGTTCTCTGGCAGTGTCAGTTTCTAAGTTCTGCAGCAATCGTGAGATTGTTTTTGTTTTCATCTTTTCTTTTTAATTTTATTTATTCATTTATCTATGTATTTTGTTGTTGTTCCAGGAGTGGAGAAATGATTTCTTCTCCCCGTATTAAAGTTGTCTTGGAGGTGGCCCTGTTGGTTCCTGAGTTTGCCGCTGTCTCCCGTTTAGCCTGGGATGGCGCCATTTGTTTTACATAAGTCTCTCGTGCATCAAAGGCTGACATTCTTAATAGTTCTGTCACTCGTGTTACAACAGGCTGCTGGAAAGATACAAGCGATGCCTGCAGGAGATAGGGCCGTCTCAGCGGTGTGTGTAACACCAATGGGGTGCGAGGTAGCAGGGAAATAATTAGTTTCGTTAGATGTAAATGGCAGACAAATGAAGAAACTGCTAATATGTGGATGCCTGGAAGGAGGGGTGGCCTGCCTCATTTAAGGTGCGAGGAAGAATGATTGAATGAATGGCTATGAAAATGAAAGCAATATTCAGAGATTTTTACGCCAGCATAGAAGGCGGGAAGAACTAAATTCAATCAGCCTCCATTTACTGAGTGTTTATTATGTACCTGTCGCTGTGTGAGTCATTTTAGCTAAACTGAAGGGGAAAAATACTAGTAATACATAAATAAGACTTTAGACTCGCCATGGGAGTCGAGATTTCAGAACATACGAATGCTTCGAGCAGATATTACAGATGTTGAGTGGCAGTTAAAAGCCGCGTGAATAGGCAAAACTGTTAGGGATAGTAGGAAAAACATTGCATATAGGAGACATGACTGCTCTGTGACTGAGGTTAATTGATTTAACCTCTTCAAACGTTAGTGCTTTCCTCAATAAAATGTTCATCTCACAGGATGGAGTGTCTTTACGTTTTCTCTCTCTCACACACACACACACACACACCCCCACACACACACCCACTGCTGGTCAGTGCCCCTCAGGGCTGCATTGTTGGTGCTGGGAGCAGGAAAGTGTGTGCAGAAAAACACCCTCTTTTAGCCATTTGGTTTATCAGAGTCTATTATTTTAGTGAATTATATAGAATATTCTAGATCTTTGGAGAAGAGTAAGTCAGCATAAACTGTGCCATGGAGTAGAAAGGTGGATAGGTTTTGGAAAACAGGTAAAGATAAATCCTTTGTTGATTATGCCTATGTGTTATTAAAAAGTTGTATAACATATGCAATCAATGTATCAGCTACACCTTACACAGCATGGGCCGCTCTAGCAGATCATAAAATCTTAAGGAAAGTACTGATTGTATTTCACCATTGACCTGATGTCATTGGTGTTTTTGACATTCTTCCCTATGCTGAAATCCTGCATATTGTTTAAAGCTGGTATTTTTTTTTTTTTTTTTGCATCTGATACTTCTATTGTTTGACTCCTAAGATTTCTCCATTTCGTGTCTGCTTTTTCATTCAGTGTTTTTTCAATCTCTCTTTATCATCATAACGTCTCTTTTGTCTCCCGATCTTTTACATCACTCGCTTAACTTTTCATTAGCTTGTCATCCTTGGGTTTTTCAGACTTTGTTTTCTGAAATGGCCTGGTCATTTCCACACATCTGAAAACTTTCAAAATTTTAAACTAAAAAACAATCAGAAATGGGTACAGATTTGTTTTTGTGTGGGATTAAGCTTAAAATGGGTGCCATATATTTAAAGTTGCATATCATAGGCCTTAGAACTTGGTTTTTAAAAATATATAAATGCTTAGAAAGCTGTAAAAAGATGCTGCTTGTCATTTGTACATTTTATCGATGAATAGTCAAGTGATTTTTCATATCGCTAAATGATTTTTGACTGCCTCATTAGTTGAAGAAATAAAAGAAAAACCACCCTATGCTAATCCTTAGAAGGGCATAACTACTTAGTATCCTGAGGGCTAAAGAACAATGAAACGGAATTAAAATTGTTGCGTTTTTAGAGTGTGCGTTGGGGGGTAAGAAACAGAATGAATAGGGTCAGAAAGATTTTTCTAGAGAAAGATTTTAACAGTTGAATACATTTGCCTTGATTAAAGAAGGGGATATGAACCTGGAGAGGAAATTTAAGTATTGCTTTAGGGTTGTTGAGAAATACTAGCTAGTGGAGCTGAGGAAGATAAGGAGAACTTGTCAGCCACTCCAGAGAAGTAGTTTTATTAAAAGTCAACGGACTGTGCCAGAATGGTGGTTATATACTGAGAAATAAGACTCAACATCCTGTGGATGTAGGCACTGTCAAATCCGCGTTTCTGGGTTGGGTCAGAGGGAGTTTTATGTCCAGGCTTCCTGAAGTAAGACTCTAGACAGAGGGAAGGCAAATAGATGTCTTCTTGCTTGCCAATTCTGATTAGCAAAGGCTCCCTGTGGTTTTGTGGAGGAGAATTCATCTGAGCTCAGCAGGAAAGTGCTGTGATTGATTAGCAATGTCTTCCAGGGGTACGGGAAGGGGAAGTGGTAGCAGGTTTGCCAAGTCAGGAGAGCATTTTCCCCTGTGCTCTTACAGGGGAATGTGTTTGCTCCCAGAGACTGTATCTACTAGGTTTGGTGAATAAATTTTGGGACGATTTAGTTTCATATTACTGTCAAGCAAGAGAGAACAGTGTCATCCTAGAGTCTCTGGAGTAATATTACAGTTCAGTTGGGGATAGCTGTTAGTATTTCTAACCAAATCCCCTTTCAACGTGACAGTTTAATTGTAGGGAATTTTTCCTACTGCTTGGTTTAGGGAATACCATTTGCCTAGGGTTTAATCAATTTACTCCATTGGATTCTGTGGCGGATCTCGCTAACATCGTAATGTGTGTTAAACACACAGGGCAGCCTGGGAGACTTGGGCCCATTCATTTCAGGGAGAATCGAGTCAAAATAGGATCTGACGGCTTGAAGTGAGTGTTCTCATTTTTGAAAGTGTATCGGGCCCCAGGTGGTAAGTCCTGGCACCGTGTGCTGTGGATGCTTCCTGCGTCTCTCTAAACAGATGCTTCATCCGAGGAGGGAGCCAGGCGAGGGAGGAAGTGGTGGAAATGAGCTGTTGGTAAACATGCCTAGGGACAGTGACATCTCCCTAACCCACCCTACTGATCTTAATAATAAAACTAGTAAATATGAAAATAAAAAATGAAGTAAAAATTGAAAATACATAAGAAAAAAATAAGTAACCTGCCTTGAAGCCAGCCTCTGATAGTGGCAGCTTCTTGACTTCTCTGAACCTTGGTTTCCTCATGTGGGAAATGGATCCACAAGCAGATACCTTAGACTCAGAAGGCTCAATAACTGTTATCTGTCCTTAGTCCCATTTGACGACAAGGACAGGTGACTCAGAGAAGTAAAGACCCGTGGGAAGTTAAATGTCAGGGCTGGATTTGAACTTTAGCACTTCTCCTGAAGAGCCAATACATCATGATGTGCTCTACAGAGGGCTGGATTTATAACCTACAGAGGGCTGGGTGTTGAGTCTAAAACTGGTGCTCTAGTTCCAGCCTCATCACACGCTATCTGTGAGAACTTTGGCAGTTCCCAGCTTCCCTTGGCCTTAGTCTCCTCGTCTCTGAAAGCCATAAGATCTCTAAAGAGCAGGTGGGGAAAACTAGATGACATGATAGATGGGGTGAAAGTTTTCACAGCAGGACATACTGTGCACCTGTAAGGTACACTATACGCAATACGAGACACATAGCCGCAGAGGAAGGTCGAAGAAGAGATGAACGATCCTTTAGCCCGTGAGTGCAAATGATCTATAACAAATGATTTTAGTTCATTTAAAAAGAGCCTAGTCAGTTATATCAGACTCAGTAAATATCATTTATTGAAAATCTACTACGTGCAAATCGCTGTTCCAGTTTTCCTTTGTGATTAAGGACAGTTTACGATTCAGTCCCTCTCCTAAAGGAACTTAAAATTGCATTGAGAAAAGCATTTTTCAATCTGACCCATTTTTTGAAACCTGAAAGTTTAGATCACTTCATATTACTCAACGATTTCTTTCCATGGGACTATTCTGCAAATGCTTTATATTATTTATCCATATTATGAACTCGTGCATTTCTTGAGAAATTTCCCCGGCGGCAGGCACATCCGTCCCCCTTGCTATCATTCCCCAAAATACCAAAGAAGGAGGACACTATGGTGTTCACTGGTCTCCTTCAATGGTGCGTGCAGAGTCCAGATGCTGATGCCACGTCTTTCTGTCCCGCCTTCCCCATGGGGATGAGGAATATGGATCACCATTGTTATCTTGAAAAGCCAAAATTGTACCAGGGTGACCCAAACTGGAGCAAATGACAGAATGAAGATATGGATATATGCTGTGGACCGAGAGATTCAAAATGGCAAAGGGCTTGAAGTACATGAATGGGAGAAAATGAACGATTCAGAAGTCAGTCTATAAACAGAGTGTTACATACCTGGATGACACTTTCTCGCATGCAGCCCAGGAGAGACAGGCATACAGGCTATAAGGACACTTGCTGTGACACAGCAAGTACCACTTATTTTCTCTGCTTTCTCTCCCCTCAATAAATGTCTTAGGAAGGACCAGGTAATCATTTGGCACCATGCATCTTCATGAGATCATTTCTGTTAAGAAAAAATAGATACCAAAGTAGCAGAGAACACCGCAGAAAGAGGGCCCTACATTGAGAGGAACCCTCTCTCTTTTTGGGTTTCTCTCCAAAGACATCTGTATATCCCTTGTGGGACAACATCCCTTGTATACCAACAGGGTGCCCTGATTGCAATCCCAATTTGTGACAACTCACTAAGTGGTAGCACATTCACAAGGTCAAAAAAGCAATATTTTGATTCTCAAGGCTTGGTTTTTGTGCTTTGTAATGTGTGGACAATGCTTTAGACAATTTTATCTGGATAGTTTTGTCCAGATAACTTTTATTCGTGATATGTGGAATATGTGATATTCACTATCAGATAGCTTTAGTTAATATTGCATAGTGGTGAAAATAACAAGGTTTCCTCATTTACCATTAAATATAATATTTTATGAATATTTTATTTCCTCTACCCCCCCACTGTAAGGCCCTCCCCCCAACACACAAACATGTGCCTGTTCCCTTTGATCCGTAATTATAAGCTTTTAAGGGGATTATGCTAAGATTACCTATCTTTTATACCATGTTACTATTTTGAACAACTTATCATATTTTAAAGTTTATTGAGGTCCTGTCCATGGAAGTCCCTGAAGCTACTTACTAGAACATCAGTCAGTAGGTCCTAAAGCAAAAACTCTCGGGATATGCCTGGATAGAAATCAGATTTTTTTTTTGGCTGATAACTCTTTTTAATTTTTTTTTTTCATTTTTAATTATTATGGGTACATATAGTTGTATTATTTATACGGTACATGTGATGTTTTGATACAGGCAAATAATGTGAATTAATCCAATCAGGGTAATTGGGGTATCTATCACCTCAGGCATTTATCATTTCTTTGTGTTTGGAACATTCCAATTCCACTCTTTTTTTTAATAATTATTATTTTTTAATAATAATAATTTTTAAAATATTTTTTAAGTTTTAAAATAATTTTTAAATAATTATTTTAAAGTATACTATAACTTATTGTTGACTGCCATCACTTTGTTGTGCTATCAAATATTGCTCATTCTGTCTGACTGTCTATATTTTTGCACCCCTTAACCATCCCCACTTTACCCCCCCTTTCCTGCTACCCTCCCCAGCTCCTGGTAACCATCATTCTCCTCTCTGTCTCCACGAGATCAATTGTCTTTAATATTGAGGAATCAGAATTTTTAATAGGCACATGACTTGATTTTTATTAATATTGAAGTTGGAAAACCACAGCCTGATACGGTTCAAGCAAAGAAGAATTCTTGTACAATTGAACGCTGGGAACAAAATTTTTTTTAGGAAAAACTTGATTACTGGATGAAATTTAAGTCCTTGCTTCTTTTTAAAGCTTTAAAGGTTAGAAATCCCCAACAGAGGATACCTGGCTATATAATTCCAAATTCATTCCTCTTCTAAGACATAAACTAGCACCCAAGAGACCTAAAAATGTTAATTCTTCTCCAAAGAGTGCATGTTAACCAGCTCTTCAAACCTGGTGACCACGATTATTGTTCATGTTCATTTTTAAGAGCACAGAACAATTTAAACCCTGTAGAAGTTTATCAAAAAACACTTAATGTGTTCTTTTGAGGTAGATACACAGTAAAGGTTTTCTTCATTGATTGATTGATTGAGTGAAGAATTCATTCTCATATGACAGGAGAAGGAAGAAGGATCGAGTGGGAAGGGTGGCCTGTGGGTTAGCTCTGGGAGACTGGCACGATCCCAGGACTGGGTAATCCTCAGGATATAGTGGCCTGTGGCAGACTTAGACAACTAGATAGAAGGGTCAGGAATGGAAGGGGATGTGGCAAGAAATGTGTGCCCATGCCGTAAAAGGTGGTGGAAAAATAAAGCCCATTTATTCATCCATTTAATATTTTACTGAGTACCTACTATGTGCCAGGCACTGTGCCCCCGAGGAGGGCAGAGTTGATAGGGTTACCAGCCATCCCAGGTGTCCCAGAATGGAGGAGTTTTCTGGGAGGTGGGACTTTGATACTAAAACCTAGGAAGTGCCAGGCATCCCAGCGAGAGTCAACCCCCCAGATCTTGAAGAAGTGCCAACAAGTGTGATGGATGGTATGGGGGGCGCTACGGGATCCTGAAGTGGGGGTGTCTGACCATCCCCAGTGAGGATGCAGGAAGGGTTGGGAGACAGCCCATTCATGACCAAGTTATGCACAGGAGCAAGCCAGGGAAAGAAGGATAATCAAGGGAGAGGTAACAGCACCTTGGAGGACCTTGGGGGAACTCAAACATTGGGAAAACCCAAAGAAAAGAAGGCAAGGGGTGAACCCAGAGTGGCACAAAAGGAAGCCACAGAGCCAGGCAGCATCTGCTATGCCCTTACAGGGCACAGATTAGCTTTCTATCACTGCTGAAACAAATGATCTCAAACTAACAGCTAAAACATCACAAATTTACTACCTTGCAGTTCTGCAGGTCAAAAGTCCAAAATGGGTCTCACTGGATTAAAAAAGACCAAGGTGTCAAGAAGGCAGTGTTCCTTCCCGAATGCTCTATGGGGAGCATAGAGCATCTTGCTTTTTTGGCTGTTAAAGGTGGCCCGCATTCCTTAGCTCATGGGCCCTTCCATCTTTTTCACATCGAATCACGCTGACATTGACTCTTACCTTCTTTCACTGTGGAGGATTCTTGTGATTGCGTTGAACCCACCTGGAGAATTCAGAATACTCTATCTTAAGGTCAACTAATTCACAAGCTTAATTCTTTCTGCAACAGTAATTTCCCTTTGCCAAGTAACATAAAATATTCAGTCTCCAGGAATTAGGATGTGGACACCTTTGAGGGGCCTGTTATGCTGCCTACCACTGGGCATATTAAGGATTTTGTGCTAAATTCAAAGAGAAGTTGGAAAACTGTCAAAGCCCTTTTTTGCAGAGGAGTGATGTCAGTCCGTGTGCATTTTAAAGGACCACTCTGCTGCAGTGAGGGGATGGGGGCCAAGCAAGTATAAGGGGGTATCTTTTGGGAAGCTGTCGCAGAGCTCCTGGTGAGTGCTGGTGGTGGTCTGGGCTAGGATTGGTACAGCGAAGATGGACAGATGTAAATGCATTCTGGGCTGTATTCCACAGGCAGAATTGACATAAATTGGATAGATTAGATTAAAAACAAGGGGAAACGAGGAGTTGTATGTTTTTCCATGGCATTCTTTTCACACTGAATGAATACAAAATGCCAAGGTGATTAGAGTAGATGAGCCCATGAGTGGTGAGTAACAGAAACAACCTTGATACAGTTCCCATCTCCAAATCTGAGGATGTGCACGAGCAACATCGTGAAGGGCAAGGTTGAGGCTTTGGGGTGGAGAAGATAATGAATTTAGGTTGCTTTTGCTGAGAGGCACCCAAACGGATGTCCAACAGGAGGTTAGGTATACACATCTGGGATTCTGAATGCGCATTCTTACCCATTTCTTCCAAATATAACATTTTTTCCTCCAAATGCTTCTGGGAAATGTGTTTGGTATTTGATAAATCTCTCTTGTGCATATCTTCAGATTTGGAGATAGGAACCTTATCAAGGTTGATTCTGTTATGTGCCACTCAAGGGCTAGTCTATGCTAATCACCTTGACATTCTGTATTCGTGGGGTGTGAGAGTCCTGCTTTAGCCTGCATTGATGGGGACATTTGTTTCTAATGAGAAAGCTGATGGAATCAGATGCTTTGAATACAGAACATTTACAAACTTCTGAAGCTTCGTGATTCTCCCGAAGTTCATCTCTTCCCTTTAGGAGACCACGGTTTTTGACGCAAAACTCTCTCTGACAGTGATTTCTATCTGATAAAGATTTTCCTTTTAAATCTATCAAAAGGAAGGAGAAGTGACATTTTCAAGTGAGCAGAAGGGAAAATGAGTCTCCTGGTCTGTCTTGAGGTCTCATCCTCCTCTTCTACTCCTTTCTTTTCACAAAAGATCATCTCATCAGAAATTGGGGGGAAAATGGCTTTTCATTCTTATTCTCATTTTCTGACATTCTTACTCTCAAAGTCATTATTAATAGAGAAAACTCTGCCTATTAGGTAATCTGTTCCTTCCCCTACCCTGGTGGTATTTCATTATCATTTAAATATGCCACCCACTGCTCCTTCTAAAACCTTTTGAATGGAGGGTCATTAGTAGATTTTTTCCCCCTAAATTATGCTCAGCAGTTGTTAAAGGAAGATGGTCTCCAGTGAAGCTCTTTCCACACTGAAGAAGTGAAGTGGGGATTTGAGATAACTGTCTAGATAACTCAGCCTGCTGTTATCCCTCCCGAAGTGGAACATGTTTCCTGTTCTCTCTTTCTTTTCTTCCTTCTTTCCTCCCTTATGGGTTATCTTTGAAAAAACAAAACAAAACAAAAACAAAAAATAAACACACGCAAAAAACAAGGCATTCATGTGTCCAGGCTGCCTATAAAATGTAGGAAGTTTTTAAAAAGTGTTTTTTGTAGTGCTGGGTATTTTTTTTAATCCATATGAGTGCATGTCAAACTTCTAATGCTATCTTTTCAAGCAGGACTCATCTTCTGGTTTGAATCAGCCATGTTTCTTTCTCTGTCATTTCAGGAGATTAATCCTCCGTTTTCCATACGTAAGATTCCCTTTGGATTGAGGATTACTCTGAACCTGGACTTTGTCTTCATTCTTAAGAATCACAATCCCCTGGAGAATTAAAGATGCTTCTTGTCATGCAAATTGCTTGAGGTTTTCATGGAGTCTCTGGCTGTTATAAACATCAGCTGAGCACATTTCAATTCTAATCTTAGCAAAGTAACCTCTCCTGGGGCACCTGGGACGGCTATGAAAGGAAATAATCAGTCATTCTATTGTTTTGAGCGAGAGAGGGAATCTTACTCTGTCACCCTGGGTAGAATGCAGTGGCATCATCATAACTGACAGCAACCTCAAACTCCTGGGCTCAAGGGATCAGGTACCTGCCAGCATGCCTAGCTAATTTTTTCTATTTTTTGTAGAGATAGGGGGTATCACTCTTGCTCAGACTGGTCTTGAACTCCTGACTTCAAGCAATCCTCCCACCTTGGCCTCCCAGAGTGCAAGGATTATAGGCATGAGCCACCGCGCCCAGCCAACAGTCATTCTTGATCTCATGTTGCATACTAGGGCCAGGTGACATGGAGCATGGGGACCTAAGTCTATGGCAGGTGCTGCCTGGTCTTACACAATCTTCCTGAGCTTCGAGTCTGTCATTTGTAAAGTGAGAACAACGTATGCCAGATTTTAGGGTGTTGCAATGATAAAATGAGATGCGATCGGAAAGATGAAGAACATTATCAACACATGAATCTTTCTTCTGTTTGTATCCCTCACTGTTTTCTCCTAAGTAGCCCCAGAGAAGCAGCTTCCATCATCCTTGGTACTAAGTCCCAACTATGTGGCAGACATCGTCCTCAGTGTGAGGATACAATGGCCAACAGAACGGAGTCCCTGCCTTCATAAAACTTACATTCTAGAAGAGGAATCAGATTATCACACAAAAACAAATGAGTATTTATTCTAATGTCAAATAATAAGGGCTCCAAAGAACATGAAATCAGGGTAAGGGGATAAAAGTGGCCAGAACTTACTATTTTAGGTATTGTTGATAAATTAAACTAAATTTGGCCTGAGGCTGCTTCTGTACTTGAGTCCTTTCTTAATGAACTGCAGCCTAACTCTGTATGTAAACTAACTGGGAGTTTGCTTTTGTGACAAATTGCCAATCACAGCAGCCCAGCAGCTGTCAATCACAGGTGGCCAACTGATCAGACCAGGCGAGTTCACACGAGGCAAAGCTGAGCTGTTAATGTTGCTGCCCAGCCAGGTTCATTTGCCTGCTGCACAAGAAGCAGCCAACACACCGAGTCAGCAGGTTTTACGGCAGAGAAAGTCTTTATTCGGCAAAGTGCTAAGTGGGGTGATGGAAGAAATTTCTCAAATCTGGCTCTCCAAGAATCTGGGAGACAGGGTTTTTAAAGACAGTTTGATGTAGGCAATCGAGTCTGCTAATTGTCTGGGTTTGGGGCGGAACCGTAGGGTTGTAGAAATCATCTTCTTTGCTGACTAGGTTCTTGAGTGGGGGTCACAAGACCAGGTGAGTCAGTTTCCCGATATTGGCCACTGGTCTGGGTGGGTCAGCCATGCCACTGGGATGCGGGACCTGGAAGATCTCTCAGAAACTACCCCTAGGTTTCAAAAAAAATACCCCTAGGTGGTATCATCTATGGAGAAAGTTAAGAATCTTTATGGGCACCAGTTATGGGGAAAACTTTCTTAACTTTATGCCCACCAGCTTCGTGGCTCCAGAGTGGCAATTGCAGAGAAGCAAACAGGGGGACAGGGACTAATTATTATCATTATTTTCCGCTAGGCCCTTACCACAGTTCTCGCCTTGCACCTCGTTATTGATTTGTGTAAAGGGCAGTTTCATCAACTGATCAAGCTGTTTCTGCAACTCACTTCTGTTTTCTCACCATAAATGCTGCCTACCTACGTTGAGGGGCAGAGCTTGCTGAACCTCTTCTGGTTCTGAGCGCTGCCCGATTCATGGATCATTCCTTGCTCCATTAAACTCTGCTAGATTTAACTTTTCTGAAGTTTTTATTTTAATGGTGTCTTGACAGCATCTCAAGGAAGGCCTCTGTGAGGATATGATGTTTGAGCACAGAGTTGAAGTGACTTCCTAATTGAGGCTTGTGTTGGGGTTGTGGATATTGATCATGTCAAACATTGTCTCCCCCATACATCACCGGAACTGCTTCTTGGTCAGATGAAGCTGAGTTTGCTGCTTCCCTGAATCACAGGAGAACAGTATTTTAATGGAGTCTTAGCAGTGCCTCAGGAGGAGGACAAGGTCAGGATCCTTACTGAGATTTTGAAGTGTGCTGTAAGGTGCATCTTTCCACATGGTCTCCTGTTTGGATTGGGTAAAGATCATGGTATAGTTGTTCAGGATTGGTGGACAGAGCAAGGCAAGGACACTGGGACGAGGAGTTGAAAGAGTCTTGGGGTCAAAGTGGTCATTTGATGCATTTTCTTCAAGATTTGTTGGGTCTTTCAGGAAGTTCCTTGAATGAGCAATAAACTCATTTGGACTTTTAACTTGCTGGCCAAGAGTTTCCTGGAATGTAAAATTTCGTGATGAAGGCAGTAGAATAGTAAAGTCAACGTGGACAGTGAACAGTGGATGCTTCTGATCATGAGTCATCATCATTTGCTAGTGTTTGAGAGCTTACTACATGCTGATAACCATCCTTAGTTCTAAAGATATAGCTGTGAACAAATAGTCATCTTCTTTTCTTCCTATGTAGCTTACAGTCTACCCATGAAAATAGACACTAAATGAATAATTGTGTGAGTTAATTACAGATGCATTAGGTGCTGTGAAGGAGAAAGATGTTAGCTGCCATGATAGTGTGGCATAAATCAGAGGGGCTGAGGTGGTCTGGGGGTGTCAGGAAGAAAGCTTCTTGCATCTGCATAGACATTGGCTGGGTGAAACAGGCACGGGGAGGGTCGGGTGAAGGAGACTGAAATTTACCTTGAAAACAAGGAGAAACAAAATGTCCCTATATATCAGCAAATATTGTATTCCTATGTTCACACAGAAATTGACACAAATAGTATCATAAAATATATTCACAGTACACAGTGACAGTGTGTGGAGCCATCAAAATTGACAGAGTCTACCAGCGATTGCGTGGCCCATTCCTCTAACTAAACAGCAGTTGTTTGTTGAAAGAATGAGTGAATGTTGAATTAATCAACACTGGATAAGTTCCTCGGTGACCTTAACAACTTATTTGATTATGCAGGGCAGACAGAAGCTTGATAGAAGACAAGCTGGCGTCGCAAACTAGCCCACTCTGAATGCAAGAAAGCAGTCGTGCATGACCAGGTCACTCCTAAGAGCAGGTGGGGATAACCCATCCCATTCGTACCAATTGATCCATTTTAGCTCTCCTAAGTTTGGGAGCTGGGGAAGAACAAAGAGCGAGCTGGGAGTGCCCTGAGGGAGGTCTGGTCTTTAAAATATGGTTTTGTGTGGTTTGAGGTCTTTTTTCTTTGCTTTGAGCACTGTTGGAGATGAGATAGTCTTGTGATGAAATATAGGGCATGCAAGGGTCTAGGTTCAAATTCCAGATCCATTATTTAGAAGCTGTGTAAACTCGGCCAAATTGTTTAACTCCTCCTTGTTCTGTTGTCTTATCCACAGAAGAGAGATGATACCAATGTCATCGTATGGTTCTTGGAGGATTAAATAAAATACTTCATTGAAAAGCACTTAGTACAGAGCCTAGGTCTAGGATAGAGTCAACATCCCTCCTGGCAGGGGCGAGCTCTCTGCCCTTTTGTAGCCCTACACACACTTGATGAGAGGGTGATCAAGAGAAAATGGATTTCAGTTGTTTTGTGCATTGCTGGGCATAGAGATGGTCGGAGACGGATCTGCTTGTATTTGAAAGTCAATCACTTGAAAAGAGACTCTTATCTTGAGATTTGATTCCTGATTTTATGAGGATCTTACAGCAGGTTTCTTCATGCAAAAGAATAACAGTGGGCAGGAATAGCTGATGTAATGCCTTCAGTTGTTGATATCTCTTTCAAATTCATATCTGAAGTAACCTCTGTCTCTCTGAGGCTGAACCAAAAATGTCCTTACTTTGACTTGAATTTTAGACAGGTTTGGAACAGCCAGAATGAAGCAGGAAAGTGCCCTTCAGAACTCAAAGCAGATAAAACTTTTTGTTATCCCTTACCTTGCCGATGACTTGAGTGAGGAATTCACTTGGCTGATAAGGGTGCTAACATATCCCCTCTTAGAAGTTTTGTCAGATAAAAGTTGGGCAAAGCCACATTTATCATCCACTCTGTGCTTCCAACTTTTGATAGTGGATAAAAAATGATTATACAAAAACCCTTTACAGATATGAACACTGGTGAAATAATACACTCTGAAAACTTTTAATGAGTGTAAAGTATGATGTTGGTAAAGCTACCCCATAGAATTAAAATAATGAGGATGAATTAAAGGCTCAAATTGTTCAAAAATCCTTTAAAAGAAACCCTTGGAGAAAAGCTCACTTCTTGGTGTATGTCATTAGTGGTTGGTAAACTGTTTTGCATAGTTTACTAGGATTATACAAGTGTTCCTAATACTCTAGCTGCAGGTTGCAAAGAGTGCAGGTACAGTCCTCATGAGAACACACCTTCACCTCCAGAGAGCAAACCTAGCATTAACAATGAGAGCTAAGCAGAAAATCACAGCATTTCCCATGAGAAAAAAGTAACGTGAGTTCTGGGCCAATTGTCGAGGGTAGCCTTGGATATACCCACCATTTCTACTCGCTATTTTCTGATACTTTGCAGAAGAGAATGATTAATGGGATCTCCAATCCAAAGAATTTAGAGGTCCACGGAGATGAGAAAGGAAGGAAATGTTATTTTTTTACCTAGAATTTTTGTCTTCTATGGAGGAGGTCCTGGAGGGCCTTATTGAGCTTAAATGCTTGAGATTTCCATGGTGAATTTATGTGTGTCCCTCATTGACAAAACACATGGAAAAAAGACTTTTACTGCTTTTTTTGTTTTTGTTTTTGTTTTTTTGAGACAGGGTCTCAGTCACCCAGGCTGGAGTGCAGTGGCGTCAGCCTAGCTCACTGCAGCCTCAAACTCCTGGGCTCAAGTGATCCTTCTATCTCAGCCTCCTGAGTAGCTGGGACTACAGGTGTGCTCCACCATGCCCAGCTAATTGTTCTATTTTTTTTTGTAGAGATCGGGGGTGGGTGGAGGGGTCTCACTCTTTCTCAGGCTGGTCTTAAACCCCTGGCCTTAAGGAATCCTCCCACCTCGGCCTCCCAAAATGCTAGGATCACAGGCATTAGCCTCCAAGCATGGCCAAGACTTTTACTGCTAATTACCTTGATACAGTCAAGTATCCTTTTCAAACTCTTTAAAATTCCAAAATATCCTAGGTTTTTGAAGAATCATGCAATCGATATTATATTCAATTTATTTTCAGCATATAGATAAAACTTAAATGTGGAATTCATACAAAACCCAGTCTGGATAGACTATAGCTCCCAACATCTCAATAGAGAGGACTTGTTTTGATTTAATTATTTATAGGGAGTGTTTGTTTATTGAAAGTGGTTCTTGTATTTCAAAAGTGACATCTGTATTTCCATATCTATACCTATCTGTGAAATACCCTTTCCTGGTGACTTTCTAAATGCCTTCTGTGTTGATAGTCACCACCATTTTGCGAGTCCTTACTGGGTTCTATGGCATTTTCCATGTCTTCTCATATTTAATCCTCATTAATTAGTTAGGAGGTAGGTGGCATTAATTGTATTTTGAATTCAGCAGAAGCTTAAAAAGTGTTAATCATACTTGTAAGCAAGAATCCATAGCTAGCAAGTGGAAGCACAGAGATGTGAGAACCAGGGCCTAAGAGCTCCGAGGCCCAGCCTTCCGTCAGGGCACGAGGCTGGTTTCCCCGCACCTGGTCCTCACAAGGAGATGCATGAAATGAAGACCACACACGGGGGACACTTGACTTGCAGGCAGCAACCAAAACAAAGCTGTGATATGTCATCTCATCCTTACACTTTTTCCTGTTGCCTTTCAACTGTAGCATGTGGCAAGAATTTGCGAAGCAGGAGTTTTATGAGATAAAAGAAAATAGTAACAGAATCTCTGGCTTCTTTCTACTTAGGGAGGCAAGTTAGCCTACGTGGAAATATATGTAATCTTTACAAGAGAATTTTTTTTTTTTTTTTTTTTTTGAGACAGAGTCTCACTCTCTTACCTGGGGCGAGTGCCGTGGTGTCAGCCTAGCTCACAGCAACCTCAAACTCCTGGGCTTGAGCAATCCTACTGTCTCAGCCTCCCAAGTAGCTGGGACTACAGGCATGCACCACCATGCCCGGCTAATTTTTTCTATATATATATATTTTTTTTAGCTGTCCAATTAATTTCTTTCTATTATTGGTAGAGACGGGGTCTCGCTCTTGCTCAGGCTGGTCTCGAACTCCTGAGCTCAGGACGATCCGCCTGCCTCGGCCTCCCAGAGTGCTAGGATTACAGGCGTGAGCCACCGCGCCCGGCTACAAGAGAATATTTTTATGTGTGCATATACTAAATATATAACCATGTAATTATGTGTATGCATATACATATGTTTGAATTGTATTCTTATAAAGTAAGTGTTATTTAGTTCAGAAATAAGAAGCAAAATAAAGGCATTAGCAAAATAGCCTTTTCTGAAGTGTACAAAATGCTGGGTGCTTTGCACACTGGCCCTTATTTATTATACAACATACCTCTAAGGTATGCATTATTTCTGCCATCCCACCATTGGCAGAAAGATGATGTCAGTGGTCCAAATGCACAGAATTAATATATTGCAGAAACAGCACTTGAGTCCATGATTGTATTTACCAAAACCCACCATTTTTCCTTTCACTGCTCTGCCTGTCAGGAGAGGCATTAAAATGAGCTAGCAGTATCACAGATGGGTAAGGTACAACTGAGAGTTTATATCGGTTTCTCCAATCACTTTATGCAATAAAAGCAACCAGCCATCTCAGGGCCCCGCACACCCAGCCCTAGATTCCCTGCTTTATTTTCTCCTTAGCTCTTACCTTGTTTAGCATGTTACATATTAACTTGCTTCTTCCCATTAGGATATAAATGCTAGTTAGGCAGGGACCTTGTTTTCTTCATTGCTAAGTCCCTTATCCCTAAAATGGTACTAGGACTGTAACAGACGTTCCATATATATTTGTTAAAACAATGATCACATCTGTGATCCAATGAATTTGTGACAAATGACCAGTTGTAGTGTTTATGTTGAATGATTGCACCTATCCATGATCAGTCGTGAATGTCCATTACAATGGGTCTTTAGTTTGAAAAATTTCCAAAGACTCTTTTTTGGTAGCCCAGGGAACGAAGGAGGGAATTGTGAGCTGTGAGTGGAAGAAGTGAAAAACACTCCAAAAATCATCCATTTATCCTGTCCTTGCTTTGGGTTACCACACAAAGTCATTCATTACTTTTAATAATAATTCATACCATGCTAAAGAAAAAAAAAAAAGAATCTCCTGTGTGTTGAAAATGAAGGGCATTCATCATATTGAAACAGCTAAAACTTTTCAATCCCATCCATTAACTGGCCGAGCTGCAAGTGGCCGGGATGCCGTTTTGCCCATCTATTTAGTATTTCCAGACATTCATGGTACAGTACAAAGCAATTTGTTTTTATATAATTTCCTTCGTGCTCGCAAACACAACAGGCATCACAGGGAAAGCCAATCATGAGCTAAAAAGAAAAAGGGATGATTTAAAGTGGGAGAGCAGCTCCTTTGCTCTGGGGCATGAGAAACGATTATTTCAATGGGCCGGGTTTCTGCGGGAAGTCAGGTGAATGAGAATGCCTGCTCCGGCCTGCCGCTTTTTCGGGACGGCTTTGCCTAAGTAACTTCTTCTTTTGAGAGGATTTCTTACTGAGCCAGAAATGCTTTTAATGGGAGAAGGGCTAGATTTGCCTCCTATCAACCTGGGAGCGGTATTTCTATTCCTTCCCACTTTTCCAAAGGATCATCTGCCCTGACTTAGGAGACAATGGGAAACATTGCTGCTGGGGACACACGTCCTGCATCTGAAACGCATGTGGATCTCAGCCACATCGGAGAACCTGATCTTCAAACAAATTCCTTTAGCTCTAGGAGAGCCTTCCATTTATTTATTTGTTTTTGTCTGTTTGTTTTGGATGAGGATTAGCTCATTTGCCTTTCTAGATACCAATTTTTTGGGGGGGGCACTGTATGTCCAATTTTATTTTATTTTTTTTTTATTTTTTGACATTTTCACTTCTTTTTGTATTTCAGAATATTACAGGGGTATAAACGTTTAGGTTACATATATTGCCTTTGCACCACCCTAGTCAGAGCTACAAGCATGCCCATCCCCCAGACAGTGCACACTGCACCCATTAGATGTGAATGTACCCATCCCTTCCTCCCCCCTGCCCACCTGCCCGACACCTGATGAATGTTGCTTCCATATGTGCACCTATGTGTTGATCAGTTAATACCAATTTGATGGTGAGTACACGTGGTGCTTGTTTTTCCATTCTTGGGACACTTCACTTAGTAGAATGGGCTCCAGCTCTATCCAGGATAATACAAGAGGTGCTATATCACCATTGTTTTTTGTGGCTCAGTAGAACTCCATGGTATGCATATGCCACATTTTATTAATCCACTCATGTATTGATGGGCACTTGGGTTGTTTCCACATCTTTGCAATTGTAAATTGTGCTGCTATAAACATTCGAGTGCAAATACCTATTTTTTGACTTCCTTTGTGTTTACTGACAAATCTAACTGGGCATTTATTTGATTTCTGCCATAAGCCGCAAAGTGCTAAAGGTCCCTTATAAGTGTCAGGTATGGTGCTAGGTTTAGAGTTGTAGAGAGGGATAAGGCTTAGGGATGGCCTGAGGAGGCTTTGCTGGCTCTAGACAGCTAGGCAGGGCTCATCCTTAAGCCCAAATCCATTGCTTGTGGGGGATTCAAAGACTTCTCTAGGACTCCTTTGAATTCAAAGGGACTTATAGCTTATGGTCCCCTACATCCCTAGCTCTTTGTCTCTCTCATATCTCTTGGGGATTTGGACCCCAAACTCTGCTACACTGGTTTCTGTAAAGTTCACACCAACCAATGACAGTTTAATTTGTGTTGATGAAGCTCTGAAGGACATCCATCAAGAGGGCTCTGTCCGCAGGACACGTTCCTGGGCTCCAACCTCCTCCTTGCTTTCTTACTTTCAATGAAGAACTGGTGGCACCTGCTGTTTCTTCTCACCTTCACTCTCCTTTTCCAGAACAGTAAACGCAGTCTCTGGAACATGTGGTGGAGAGATTCTGCCTTCCACTGCCCTTTGTGAATTGTCCATCTCCCCCAGGACCCACCCCCTCCTCACCCCGTCTTCTCCTGCCTGCATTTCTTCTCTGACCACTCACCGTCTCCCCATCTCCACCCTGGGTCAGCTCCAGTCTGTTCTCCACATGGCAGTGAAACTGACGTTCCAAAGTGCAGATGTGATCAGCTTGATAACCTACTCTGGAGGGTCAGGATCAAACTTCTTTCAAAAGATCAGGACCACATTCCTCTGTAGGAGCTCGCAGGCCCCATCTCACCTCTCCCAGCTCCTTTCTCTCCTTTCTCTGTCTCTTCCCCGTATTCTGGCCACGCTGGTCTTCTTTCAGTCCCTTGTAGGTATCTTGCCTCCTTCCATAGCAGAGTTTTTGCACAGGCTGTTCCTATGTCTGGAATATTTCTCCTCCCCAAATCCTACTAACTTCTGAAATCATTTGTCTCTGTAACTCATTGGTATGTCTTTAGTTATTCAGTGTTTAGCAAAATGCCCGGCACTTAGAAGGCACTCATTACCTACCAAAAGAACCAATGAATGAATAAATAGAGAGTCCTGATGTTGCCATCCCCTTCAGATAGCATTATCTGTTGCAGGAGGCCCAAGCACTCTACAGATCATGCCCCCCAAAGCCATGGGATAGTCACAGGTTAGTGTACACACATGTTCCCTTCCTCTGACAGCTGAGAGGACTTAAGAGCTGTGGCATCCCAGTGGCAGTGAACACACCTAGCACCCAGATCTTGGTTTCTAATACCATTTCCCAATAACCCCTTGGAGCAATAGATGGTTCTAACACTACGATATGAAATATACAAGATAATCGAGAGCTTCTTATACTTCCAAAAAATAAGGAAGTGCTCAAAAAAACAAAACAATGGGATTATGTCAAGGAAACACAAGGACCAACCTGAAAGAGCTCCCAGTGCCACAGTGGAAGCAATTTGAGCAGCAAAATAAAGTAATGTTAGATAATGACCTAAAATATACAATAAATACCCATGAGTCTGTATGCTGATGGAAATAAGTGCGTGGATAAATTAATTGATAGGAGCGCAGAAATAAATCTCCTGTGTGAAAGAATCCCAAGTGATTTACGTACATACTTCACCCTCAAAGGGGTTGAACATAACTCTACATTTTTAAGCATTGGCTACCCATCGTCTCTTTCTTCCAGAGAGTAAAGTCTGGAAAGGGGAGAGATTTTTCCAGTGAAGGAATCCGACAGACGCTTTCTCTGCCGGGAGATCAGGTCGTATCAGCCAGCACGTCGTGTTAATTGCGTGCACCCTTGATATACTGGGAGGAAAATGCCACTTTGCCTCTGTGGTCTTTCTCTCAAAACCTGTAATCCCAGTCTGATCGTGAGGAAAACATCAGACAAATCCTAATTAAGGAATATTCTGCAAAACACCTAAGTAGTACTTCTCATAACTGTCAAGGTCTTTGAAATTAAGGAAAAACGGAGAAACAGGCACAGCCAAGAGGAGCCTATGGAGACATGGCAACTAACGGCAGGATACTGGAGTGTCCTAGATGGGATTCCGGAACAGGAAAAGGACGTTAGGTGAAAACCAAGGGAATCATTCCAAGTGCAGACTTTAGTTAATAATAATGTCTCAGTATTGGTTCATTAATCTGACAGATGCACTCTTCTAATATAAGATGTTAATAATAGGGAAACTGGATGTGGAGTCTATGGGGGCTCTCTATTCTTTCTGTAATTTTTCTGTAAATCTAAAACTGTTCTAAAAAATGAAGTCTATGAAAGGAAACTATAAGCCCTGGGCGATGGCTCCTCCAGCCGTCCACTAATGGAGTCCCCGTGCTGGTGCCCTGGGCCACTACTAAACTGTGACCCTGCCGTTCTGCACCTGGGGACGTCGACTCGGAGCAGCATTTGGCCAACAGCAGCCGCAGCGCTCCTGCCCCCTCCCCGTCCCTCCCCCCTGCCCTGCTCGAGGATTTTATTTGCGTTTGCTTCCAACAGCACTCAGCTGCTGCCACAGGCAAAATATCTAGCTGCCTCGCACGCTATTGTTCAACACACTGGGGAAAAATGAGGCTTCTCGCCGGAGTCTGGGTCCCTGAGCAAATAAACAGAGAAGAAAAATGGTGCCTGTGAGGGGCGGTGAGGTCGAGCGGATGATTGAGAAGTCGGTGGTTAACTCGGCTCAGAGTTTGGGCAGAAATCCTGTCCTCTTCCCCTTTCAGTTGGCACCATTCCCCAGGCTCCTCTGAACCAGCCTGCGTATCCGTGAGAGTAAGGACAGTGCTGTTGACCTGGGCACCTCCGTTCCCAGGGTTTAGGAGTTGGAAAGAGCTGTTTAGAGGCTCTAGCTCTCCTGCTGGGTTTAGGCGGTCTGCAAAAGCTCTCTCTCTCTCTTGCTTCCTTCTTTCTGAATTCTGTGCTGGGTACTGGACACACATTTGGATTAAAATTGATGGGTCCCAACGACCTTTGGAAATCCCAGGGGTGGTTTGGTAGCAATCTGGGGGTTCATCTTAAAAAAGTTCTCATTAAGAGTATAAAGGCTCTGGGGCTGCCTAGAGTCACCCCCAGCTGTGTGGCTTTGGAGAAGTGATTTAACCTTGAACCTCAGCCTGCTAATGTACAGAATGAAAACATACTGATACCTGCTTCTTAATAAGACTGTGCGAAGATTAAATGTACCAACCTATGCGGGGGACTTTTAACAGTTCCTGGCATCCTGTAATTTTCTAATAAATGTCAGCCACCCCCACCCCCAAAATTAATTGTGTATTCTTTAACATATTAATATTAAGCAGTAACATTTCACATTTTACCTTCTCTTGATGTGAAGACATGGCAAGCCTTTGTCAAGCGTTATGTTATCTTAGAAAAAGATTAGAAGTTGCCAGCTTAAACATAATTGTCGTTGAGAGGACTTAAATTTTGTTTAGATTAATAATTCACCAATTAATCCCCCAGATAAAGATCAAGCTGAGACGTTCTCATTTTTTTCATTATTAATAATTTGAATAGATTTCCATTTATTGAGCAATTATTGTGTGCCAGACTCTGTGCAAAGTGCTTAAGGTGATTATGCCTAATCCTCCCAACAGCAGGAGGTAGATACCATTACTCATTTCACTTTCCCTGACGCTGGATAGGTGAAGTGACATTCCAAGCTCGCAAAGCCTGGACAGGCAGAGCTGGGACTCAGAACGGGGCTTAGAGATTCCAGCACGCCTCTCTCCACGGCTGCACTCTATTGATTCTGTTTGTTCACTAACCTAGAGAAGAGTGCTTAAAAATAGCTTTTATCTCCCTGTTTTTATGGGGAGAGGGGATGGAAGGAAGAAAGTGCTATTTGAAGAAGATTCAATGCCAGAGGGACATATTGAGTTTGAAACGTATTAAGGCAGCAAGGCTGAGCTACCGGAGTCTTGTTTTTCTCCCCGTTTGTACCTTTGCTCTGCTGGTGTCTGTCGAAGGTAGATGGTTTGGTTTGAGTTTTCTCCCAGCCTGGCTCTAAGGAATTAATCACTAATAGCAAATGCTCAGCTTGTTGCCAAGAGGGGTCTTTCGACTGTCTGTGGTCTTCACTACTCAGTGAAGACGGAGATTTTCAGCCACTTGATAGGGGGATTTGCGGTGGCTTGTTTTAGGACTAGGGGATATTCTCAGAATGAAAGAAGCAAAAAATAATAGTAATAAGTCTCTGGTTAGCCACATAGTTTTATTAACTATTGCTTTGCCACTGGCGTATGGAGGCAATGAAAATCACTTAAAGCTGAAAGCATCCTTCCATCACATCCTGCTGTTATTCCCATTGCCGGCTGTCTCCACGAATAAGTCATCCGACCTTCCATTCTCTGCTCCCTTTCAGCCCAAACAGATCAGGTACGAATAAGCCAACCAGGATTTGACAACCTACCACGCGTGCCCCGTGGCATCATCTGGGTCAACGACAGGTGTGTGGGTATTCAAGGAAATGCACTTGAAACCATTTAATAGTATTTACATGAATTATAAAGCCTCATCCAGTGCTTAACATTAACATTGGGATATTAGATCATTAAATTAATGGGATGTGATCTATGTCCTCCAAGATTTCAAAAACATCATCCTTTTAATTGTTAATTAGAGAATGTAGTGATTATAGAACACGAGGAACAATTTTGCTTATTTTCAATGTGCTGTGTGCGATTATGTGAATTATTAACTCTGAGTAGCATTCAATTTAGTTCATTTCCATGGCTTTATGAGCTATTTCCAATATGCATCTGTTCTTGTTTTCAATTAAAAAATATGACATATAGATTTCAGCCTGTACCTTGTAATGAAAATAATAATAAGGAAAAAAACCACCCTTTCTTGTCCTTTTATATAATTGTGTAATATTTCTTCATAGAATTTCTTCCAATGGGGACCTGCCTAGAGACTTGCCCATGAGAGATTGCGATGTGCCAAAATTATGGCAAAGAAAATTTGGACTGCCATTGGCCATATATTTAATGTTATTACGCTTGCACTCCGGGGGCCAGAAGTTCTTATCAAATTTATTGAGATTATTTTAACATTCTCAAGCAGATTGTCCTCACTATATTTGGAAAAAAAAGTATCCAAGTGATAAATGGATGCATTTACAGCTTACACCTCAAGTTTTTATTATAGTTGACATTTAGACAATTTCAAAATGCTCTCCTCTTCTGTTTTATAGAAATGGCAATGCCGCTCAACTCCATCCAGTGTTGTTATGCAGTTGTAACAGTCTGGCGAAGGATGTGCGATCTATTACTCGATAAAGACTTTGTAAAGTAGATCATGCAATTCCAGGAGCATTTGAAATAATCTTCGCAGAAATGCATTTGCCCGTAAGAGATTTTAATAAATTTGTGCTCGGGTATTAAGAAGCTATTCGTTTGTTTTTCTCAGATGGCCAGGGAAAGGACCATGTGCTGCACAGCTCCGTGGATGCTCTCACGTAGACAGCAGCGTGAGTGGTGCCCCCTGCAGCTGTGCAGCGTGTAGCCTGCAGTTTTTGAGAATCCCAGTTTCTTTAAGTTACTTGACATGAGCACCAGCATCCTCTTCAGTCGGTCCTTTCACATTTTGTTTTGTTTGAGACAACATATTGCTATTTCACCCAGGCTAGAGTTCAGTGCTGTCTTCATAGCTCAAACTCCTGGGCTCAAGCAATTCTCCTGCCTCAGCCTCCCCAGTAGCTGGGACTACAGGCATGCGCCACCACACCTGGCTAATTTTTCTATTTTTGGTAGAGATGGGGTCTTGCTCTTGCGCAGGCTGGTCTTAAACTCCTGGCCTCAACTGATCCTCCTATCTCAGCCTCCCAAAATGCTAGGATTATAGGCATAAGCCACTGCACCCGGCCTGTGTATTTTTGTCTTTCGTTCAGTTGGGCAGATAGACTTTGCATTTGAAGGGACCCTGAAATGACCAAGCTGAGCCATTGCCGTCCATCCCCCACATCTAAAATTTTAATCTTCAGCCACTCCTGTCAGCAGTGCATTGTCACCTTCTGATATATTACAAATATGTAATATGGGCAGGGTAGCTGATGTCATATTATCGGGTTATGTAACTGAAACAGGCTCAAAAGAAATAGGACCCAGTGTTGAGGAGAAGAACAGACAGCAAAGATTCTGACAACCTGAGGTACCCCTGAGGAGGGCAAATTTGTGGAAAGGATGCAGATGAGAACCTCAGACACCAGGAACAAGATTGGGGCGAGGCGGGGGCGGGGTTGCTGGTCAACGATTCTGAAAACCAGCTAACCAGCATCACCTAGAGAGCTTTATAGATACCAGCACTTAGAGTGCCCTCCTCCCACTGTGCCCCCCACCCCCACCCCTGATTAAAGGAATGGGAATTTCTGGGATGGGGACACAAGCATCACTATATTTTTAAAAATTCCCCAGGTATTTCTTGTGCACAGCCAAAACTGAGACGCAGCGGGCTAGAGGAGTGCTAAAAAAGGAAAATGAATACAGGATCAAAGAACCATCTCATTCATTCATTGACCCATCCATTATTTCACTTGCTCGTTTAACAGATGCTTACCAAGAACTGTCTACGAGCTACACCTGCTCTGAGTCGAAGCTACTGCTGAGAACAAAGTGAGCAAAGCCCCTGTCCCCAGGGAGCTGATGCAGTAGCGTCCTGACTCACACCCTCCTTGATTCACTTAGAATCAAGTTCAGTGGCAATTGTGGCACATAACCTTTCGCCAAAAGCACAGACAGAATCCTTTTCGTGACAGTATTATTTTGGACCACAAAAAGAAAAGTCCTGTCCCCTCCCCAAATTAAATTACTGAAATTTTATGTCATGGGTTTATGCCACTTCTGTTTGTGAAATTCTCCTGCTTCCAAGGCCCATCCTTCCTCCAAGTACTCCTCACCCCGCTTTGCCTCATTTGTCATGACAAAACTTGTAACCAAGGGCAAAAAGCTTACGAAAGCCACGATGCTCACATTGGCTTTGCAAATGCTTTGGGGATCTTCAGAACTTCAAATGTACGCACGTAATACATGGTCAGGGGTTCCTAGACTCGGGCAAGGTGCTGCATTTGTCCAATATGAGGCCACCTGCTTGTGTGTCATTCCTTGGCACCATCCCACAAGCGTGTGTGCCAGGATGTATGAAATTAAGTTTACCTGATGCTGTCTGACAGCAGCTTTCTGTTACAACTTGCAAATTAGATTAGGTTAAGGTAGAGGGCAGAGGAAATGGATGGCTTCGTAGAGAATACTAGTGGCTTTAACTAGAAGGTGACTGGTTATGGTCCAGCATGGGTCGTGGGTAATCACAGGTTCCTGTTAGTGACGCTGTGCAGTGGCCTGCGGGGAAATACGTGGTTTATTTTTTATCGGTTTTTGCCGTGTAGCCAAACATCACATCGGGAGTGAGATGTCAGTGACCTTCACTCTGGAATTTGAGAAGGAAAGTCAAGGCGAGACTAGGGGACGGGGGCTGCATAAGGCAGTTGTCACCTGAATGTTACCCGATCCCCCTTCTGAAAGTGTGACACGTGATGAAGGGGACAAGTTTGTGCACCCTGCCACCCTGGAACGGTCTCCCTTGGGCTGACGCCGACGCGGTCGTTCGGGTCTTCAAGCCACGCTCGCATGGTTTCCCCCTCAACACGAAATGATCTAATACAAACTTGAAACCCTACC
Organism: Indri indri; assembly: GCA_004363605.1. Classification (NCBI taxonomy): domain Eukaryota; kingdom Metazoa; phylum Chordata; class Mammalia; order Primates; family Indriidae; genus Indri; species Indri indri. The sequence goes on along the minus strand of RJWJ010000004.1, from coordinate 328,779 downwards.
AGAAGAATCATTTTTTTTTTTAAGTCAAAGGAATCTCAAGTTGCCTCTGCCTCATTAAATAGCTCAATTGGCTTCAAAAGCATTTTTTTACTTCTATTGAAAATGTGGCAACTCTCAACTTGATCCTATTTTCGAAGACTTATCTTTTTTCATAAGGTGGGATTCAGTTGTGTAATAAACTTTAGCAAAGCATCTGCAATACAACTCAATGACATTTTATCCCAAGGTGTGATTTAGTGGCATAAACAAAGGGTTGAAGGAAAAATAAATTCAGATCCTTAAACAGAGTAGGCACAAAATCCTAAATCTTTCCCTGGAAACTCGACCAATGATGGCTAGAACGGAGGCAGAAATACTGTCAAAGGGATTGGAGAGTGGTCTAGAGATTTTCTAGGATGGATTGGATGGGTTTATTTATTTGTTTAAATAATCTTTGTCCTTTAAAGTTGCCTGAATTTTACACCCGTCCTGTTTTATATAGAGTCAAATCGAGGTTGTTTCTGGCAAGAATGAGTGTTACATTTTTGAAGGGAACAGGAACAGCAACAACAACAGACCATTTGGAGACTAAATACCATTTTTAAAGTTTCCAAAGATTAAACAGAAAAACACTTCGGGGCTGAGCTAAAAGGCTAACGGGAGAAACGAATTTCACATGGAAATCAATCGCTCTGCGCGCTGACACACAGTGACAGAACTAATAATTGTGTCCATGTAAAATCAGACCCTCTTGTTACTTTTTAATGAAGTCTGTCTGATTCTGTGATATTTTTGGCCTAGGAAATGAAAGAGATGTTTTATTAAATGAAACTAGGTCTACATAGGTGAAGTATCTGAATATAAGTATGTAATCATATCATACAATAAAAAAAGCAAATATAAAAAAATTTAGAGAGACTCCAATGAGTTCAAATAAGCTTATTTCCCCCAGAAGGCTTCTCCGTATCGTCCGTGGAATAGTAGCCTGCATTTAGCGTTTGAACAATGGCACACAGCCACTGGAAGGGGAAGAAAGGTTTTGCCTACCCTACTTGGATCCTTATGCCAAGGCGTCTGTTCCCTGCTGTACTGAGAAGTCCAACTCTCCTTTGCAAGCCAAGAAAAATAGGGCCTTTTTCAAATCGTGTGCTCCGAAGATGCTGGCAAAATTCAAAGGTGATTTTTCCAAACAGTACAAAGCCCTTTACCCGTTTAAAGCTGGTTGTTCAGTTTGCCAAGGTGAAAAGTTTTCTTACATTCTCTCTTGTCTTTCCCTCTCTTTTTCCCTTATTTCCTCCCTCTCTCTCCCTCCCTTCCTCCATCTCTTCCCCTCTTTCCTTCCTCCCTCCCTCTAATATTAAAGAAACTTCGTTCAAAAAGACACTTGCACTCGAGTGTTTATAGCAGCACAATTCACAGTTGCAAAGATGTAGAATCAACCCAAGTGCCCATCAATCCATGAGTGGATTAATAAAATGTGGTATATGTATACCATGGAGTACTACTCAGCCATAAAAAATGGTGAACTAAGACCTTTTGTAATGACCTGGGTGGAACTGGAGCCTATTCTTCTAAGCGAAGTATCACAAAAATGGAAAAACAAACACCACATGTACTCACCATCAAATTGGAACTAATCTATCAACACCTATGTGCACATATGGAAGTAAAATTCAACAGAAATCAAGCAGGTGGGAGGGGGAGGAGGGGGAGGTAAATTCACACCTGACGTGTCCAATGCACACTATCTCGGTGACGGGCACACTTATAACTTTGACTCAAACTGTACAAAAGTAATCCCTGTAACCAAAACGTTTGTACCCCCGTAATATTCTAGAAAAAAAAAAGACACTTGGTGCGATGCAATCTCAGCATTATTATTTTTTAACACCCACCTTGCCAAGGGGGACATAATTCTAAGGAAGTGTCATTTTTTATGCAGACCCCACCTGTTCTCTGTCAGGCCCTGGGTGGTACCTTTCAGACTTGGGTTCTTACATCACTGTAGATTTAGCTGTTCTTGAATTTTCTTAGGTAGTAACAATGGAATGAGAGAGGGAGCTGGGTTTTTTTTCCTTCACATGATAGAAACCAATGCCTGCATCCTATCTACTGTACCTTTTGGGCAGGTAGGAGGATGGCAGTAACAAAAAGGGGAATATGGTCCCAGGAGCAGAAAGCAAAGACATTTTAGGAGTCAGAAATATTATGTCCCAACCACAAAACCATGCCTATCTTCCCCTAGCTACTGGGGTGGCTTAAATCCTCAGCTCCTACTTGGAAACACCAATCTTTGTTGTTCCAACTTAATTTTTTTCTTTTTACCTGAAGAGTGGTTTAGGAAAATCCAAGGTCAGTGTGGCAGGTAGAAATAGCAACGAGTAAGATTCATTGGTGTATTTTTTTCTGGGACATAAATCCTCTCATCTCTTCTTGTCCTGGAGCCCACCCCACACAACCCCTTTAGGGCTGTTTCCAGCCATTTTGCACCTTCCTCTTCTTCTCTTTGTAAACTTAGCTTTCACATTTATTGACTATTTCTTGCCAAGGTTTAATCTTCAAGTAGTTGCACATATGAAGCTTGTATTACATACCCTGGATGCTGAAGATTGAAAAGATCTCACAGGTTGGCTGCATCCCTCTGAATCCATGCTGTCCAGAAAAGGGTGCTGGGACCAGCCCTGGAAGCTCAGCCTGCCTGAAGCCCCCGGGATCTTCACATGCAAGGGCAGAACCAGACAACGGAGGTGGCATGCCAGCAGATAGCTCTCTGATCCAGTCAGTGTTCCATGTACCCAAATGCTGCAGCTTTGATGCAGAGTTTATTTCCTGTGATGATATTTATGGCGATGGTTCCTGATTTGTACCTTCTCAGTTCTCTGGGTGTGCATGTCTGTTTCTACAACTCCTTTCAATTTATTGTTCCTTCGTTAGTCCTTGATGCTAATAAGTCCTCTGCTCTATGATCTAAGCTTCTACTCATGTCCTTATTCTCTAGATCTTAAATTCCTGGAAAAGTATATGCTTATCTCTTTTACCACTCTGAGACTTGTTTTATGCAATATGTTTATTCATCATTTATTCAGCAGATACTCATTACTTAGTCATATGTACCAAAGTTTATGCACAAGAGGCACATCAATGGATAAGAGGGGAAAAGTCTACACTCTCTCATTTTTTTTCTTTTTTGGTTGTAATAGGCTGGCTTGTTCAAGTTAAAAGAAAACCCTACAAACCACCTAGACTGTCATCAAAGTGAGAATGTAAAAATGGATTGTGGTAAAGGAGTACCACGGAATACTATACAGCAGTGAAAAATTATCTAGTAGATGAATCTCAAAAATTTAATGTTGAAAAAAAACACAAGTAGCAAAAGGATATGTTACCATTTAGGTAAAGTTTAAAAACATGAAAAATAATATGAAACAAATTAACATATTGCTTAGGGATATATGTGTATACACGAGAGGTACCTAGTGGGCTTTTAATCTATTAGTAATATCTTATTTATTAAACTGGGTATAGGAAGTCGGTGTATGTTGTGTCATATATTATACTGCTTATGTATCTTAAATATTCCTTATTAATTTATTAAAAATGAAACTGATATGCTTACTCCAAATCCATCCAGTTTTAAGGAATTGGATTATTTCTCTGGTGTGCTCTGCTGAACTTGCTGGGTGGGATAGTGGAAAGATTGATGGAATTAGTTAAAATAATGAAAAAGCTTCTGAAGTAAGAAAGGAGGGGTTGTTCTGAGAACGTTTCTTTTAGGTACAACATTTCTACCCAACAATAGAGATATTCCTTAGCCCTAGCATTTGGGGAAGAATGGTTAATTCGGGTGCAAGTTCTAGTTCCTATGACTTTCTCTCTTTAGACTTGAAGTTGTTAAGAAAGAGTGGATCCCTCCATGACCTCGAGGGCTTGTAGGAAAACTCTGTGTCTTGTCATCACCGTGTTCCTTTACCCTCCTTCCTTTATTAGTCTTTCTTACCCTCCAAACCTACATCTCATGTGAAGTTTTTCAGTACCACTCATTTTCCACTCTCTCTAGATATAAATGCATATTTTTTATTTAACCATCTTAGTGTAAGTTGCAGACATAGTACCCTGTTAACCTTGAATACCTCAGTGTGCTGCCCTTAAGAACAAAACGTTATGTTACATAACTACGATACAGTATCAAAGTCAAGACTGTTGACACGTTGATGCAGTCGTATTATTGAATCCACAGTTTATTTTCCAATTTCATTGATTGTCGCAATATTGATCTTGATGGCAATGTTTTTCATGGTCCAGAATCCAATCCATCATGCATTTCATTTAGTTGTCAAATCTCTTTAGCGTCCTTTAATCTGCAACAGTAACACAGTCTTGCTTTGTCTTTCATGATCTTGACATTTGTTAAAAGTCCAGGGCAGTTATTTTGTAGGTGACCCTCAATTTAGGTTTTGCAGCTATTATCTTACTATCTGAGTCAGGGAATGCATTTTTGCCAGGGATACCCCAGCACTGAGGATACCTTGTTCTTCCCAGGGCCTCCTATCAAGAGGCATGTGATGTTGGCTTTCCCCATTATCAACGATATTAGCCTTAACCAGTTGGTTCAATTGATGTCTCCTGGATGTCTCCACTAACAACTTTCCCACTGTAGTGAATAAGTAGTTTGCAGGTGAGGGGAGTGATTGTTGGCTTTAAAAATACCTGTTTGTCATCTGCCCTTCATTCACTAGTTTTACTGTTCATTGACGATTCTTGCCTGAGTCAATTCTTGCGGTGATGGCTATCAAAGGATGGTTTTCTAACTCCATCACACTTAAATTTTTGAGCCAGCATTCTCTTTCTTCCGCATGTGTTCATCTAATCATTTATGTCAGTGTGGAGTCACATATTCATGTTTTATTCAGTGGGTTACGATCAGTTATTTTCATTATTTGTTTTGATGCTCTAATTGTCCCAGATTAAGTCACTGGGAACCCTTTCAAGCTGGCTTCTGTGTCCTTTTGACATGACCCCATAATTTTTGGATAACATCCTTATTTATTGGCACCACAAGATGTTCCAGGTTCATCTTAAACTTTTCTTGCCCCAGCCCTAGAGGAAGCCATTTCTCCAAGGAGCCCTTGTTCCTTTTATTGGAGAATGGTATTTAGAAACAAAGTTCTGGGAGATCATGGCTTCCAGCCTCTCTAAATGGACAATGTGGATAGAACTAAGAAAAAAAATACATGCATGTGCACATACACATTTAAATATAGCTATCTTTTAAAAGCCAAGAATTCACTAAGCCTCCGTGAGGATTTTGTTCCTCCCAACAGGATGTGTTATCTGGGTTAATATTTTCCCTATATGATATCATTTATTACTAGTTATCTTTTTATCAGTCTAAATAGGCTGTGAGATCCTTCAGGAGAGAGAGTTTTTATTTTTTGTCATCATTACCTCTCCATTGCCTAGGAAAAAGTCTGGTACAGACTAGATGCTCAATATAAATTTGTAGGATTGTTGGATGAAAATTTGGTTGGATGGAAGGAAAATATGGTTGGGTGAAAGATCATTGGATTGGAGGATGGTTGGGTGGGAGGTGGTCTGCATGTCTTAGTGATCGACGTATGCCTTTTTTGTTATACTTCTGTGTTCACTGAGTGCAAGTACTGTTTAAGACACCATCTTGGTTCCATTTGGTCTTGTACGCAGTAGGTATTTATTCAGCATCTGTTGGTTGTCTGAAAGTGACCATCAGAAACATGATTGGGCAATTCACCTTTGAATTCTTTGTACCCACCACAGCGCTGCACATAAAAACTTACTTAATATTCAATTTTTCAATAACTCAGTCAAATAACAACAATAAAACGTTATCTCCCCTATTTAACAACAGCATGTTATCTCCCCAAAATTTAGTTTTCAAGGAAACTGAAGCTGCTTTATTAGTTTTTTCAACACCAAGTATAAACATGATTCATTCTCTCTGGATATACATGTGCCCTGAGATTATTTAAGTAACAATCTACTTGGCAGGTGTTTCAAGAATGGATGGACATTGTTTAGTCTTATAATTATCCACTGTCTCACAAAATCAGGGAACAAACTTTTGCTTTGGAACTTTCATCTAACACCACAAAATTTGGGACCATTTTATGATAGGGCAAATGAGTTAGCTAGAAAAAAATATTTCATTTTAGGAGTTGACAGAAGCTGATATTCTGAAATACCTGTTGTATCTGTTTCTTTTTATTTCTGCATACTAATGAAGTGAGTAGCAAATTCTTCCCACATTGATACCGGGAAAGGAAAAGAAACCCAATTTTTAGGATGTATTTTCTTTTTTTTTTTTTTTCCATTTATGGATCTATTATGTGTTCCAGTGTCTTTAGACAAAATTTTCATAATTGAACCTTAGAATAGAAGACAAAGAGTGCTCCGTGATATATGTAAGAACAAAAAGAGACATGGCTCTAGCTGCAAATGTCTTTTTCCCAGGTAGTTTATTATCCTGGCCAAGTGTTCTCCTGCAAAGCAACCCAGTAACATTTTCCCATCCAGACATAAGAAACAAGCAACTGTCGTTGCCACTGGCTGGTATTGAGTAATCGTAGGTAGGTGGGGTGGGGTGAAGGCAATCTGAATTATAAAACGCCTTCCTTTGAAGTCAAATCAATTTTTATTCTTAATCTGTGAACATGAGATGGGAACAAATAACTTCGGAGTGAAATAAAGATTTCTTAGCCTGTCGAGATTTATCTTATCAGGCTGAAGAGGTGGGATTCCTGTTAGCAACTGGCAGTTTTAAAAATCCATTCGCCTGAGGAAGTGTGAAAACAGTCTGCAGAACAAAGGCTCGGAGCTGTTGCCCTGTTGAGTTCCTACTTGCTCCTCTTACCTGTTCCTTACTCCAGACGGTGCCAGGTCCAACTTTAAAACCTTTGCAGGCCAGTGGGACGTGCCTACTGGGAGCATCAGAAATCCTTTTGGTAGGGGAGGAGGTGCTTTCTGGTGCAAAATGCGGAGGTTCTGTTGCCAAAACATGGAAGGACAATAGGGTATTTTCTCTGAACTGCTCAAATGGCCTTCACGTTCTCAGATGTCTTTTATTGGCCATTGTTTTGCCCCTGCGTGGAGGAAAAACTCACTTTTCCTGTGTCAATTTCTCTCTCTAACAATTAAAGGCAAACTAGACAGTTCTGTGCACTACAGGAATAAACATGGGGCGCTTTGGGTACAGCTCTAGAGTGGTTTTATTTTATTTTTTCCTCCTACGGCAAAGCCAAAAGAAGAGAACGGAGCGTGTTTTCTGACATTTTTGGGCAGATGCTCATTTCTGGGTAGGGAAAAGATGCCAGTGTCCCTGCAGTTTCTCTCTTGGCTCACTTGAAACGACTCCAGGAAAGGCCATGGTGTACTCCCTGCCCATCCTCCTGTGATGTGCGGCATCACGTGACAGCAGGACAGCCCCCTGGAAGCCAGCCAGCCCAGCCTCTTCCGCATCCAGATGGGAACCCGGAGGCTCAGCTCACTGTGGACCGTTGATTAACCCAAGGTCACCCGGCTCTGGTTTGTGGCAGAGCTGGAACTAGTACCCAGAGGTTTCCAGAATCTCAACACAAAGGGTGTCCATCAAACACTGAGGACGCAGCCCCTCCCTGGCCGGCGTCTAGGGGCACGTTACCGTGCAGACACATTTCTGTGGTTTTGGGAGCAGCAGGCGCACCTGTGCTGGGACCTGGGGACGTGGCTTCCTCTTCCGACCGCCCTGCCACCCCCAGCTCCTGCCTCCCCTTTGTTTCCTACGACTCCGTCTTCCTCTTTGAGCTCAGTTGCCTCTTGTGACTTCTCCGAGCAAACCAAGCCCCCTCTGTCACGAGTTCCCCTGTTATGATGACCTGCCACGTAACATTTACCCCAGGGGCAATTTTATATCGCTGTCTGTGATTCTCTGAGTGGTTTCTCTCTCCTCCTAGACTCCAGGCTCCCTGGGATCCGTGGCATTGTCATTTTTGCTCCCCACTGTGGGACCTGGTGCTTCGGGGGCTGGTGTGTTTGCTTCCCAGGGCTGCCCCAACAAAGTAGCACAAACTAGGTGGCTTTACAAAAAACCCCAACATTTATTCTCTCGCAGTTCCGGAGGTGTTGGCAGGGCTGTGTCATCTCTGACGGCTCCAGGGGAAAGTCCTTTGCCTTTTCTGGCTTCTGGCGGCTGCCGGCATTCCTCGGCATTCCTTGGCTCACAGTGACGTCACTCCAGTCTGTGTCCTTCATCCCATGCCTCCTCCCCTGTGTGCCTCCGCCTCCTTGGTGTCTCCTCATGTCATCTCCCCTCTGTGTGCATCTCTGTGTCCAAATTCCCCTCTTCTTGTAAAGCCACCAGTCTTTGGATTAGAGCCCAGCGTAATGGTTTCATGAGCACGGTATTAGTTTCCTAGGGCTACAATAAGAAGTATTACAAACTTGGCTTAAAACAACAGAAATTTATGTTTTCACAGTTCTGGAGGCTAAAAGTCTGAAATCAGGGTGTGAGCACGGCCGTGCTCGCCCAAAGGACCCAGGGAAGAATTCTTCCTCACCTCCTTCCAGCCTCTGGTGGTCGTTCAGAATCTTTGCCATACCCTGGCTTATCGAAGCATCACTGTAATCTCTGCTGGGCCATCCGCTGGCCTTCCTTGTGTGTCTCTGTGTCTCCCAATTACCCTCTTCTGATGAAGACACCAGTCACTGGATCTAGGGCCCACCCTAATCCAGGATGACCTTATCTTGATTGCATCTGCAAAGACCCTCATGTTCTGAGGTCCCCGGGGGTCATGAATTTTTAGGGGACGCTAGCCCAACACAGAAGGAATGCATATTCGTTGAAGGGACGAGTGGTGATGCCATGGGCCCTGGCAGGTCTTGGCCAAGGAGAGTCGCGTGGTCACGGCTGAGCAGAATCTAGAACAACACCCACTCCAGCGGCCCTGGGGAAGAGTCAGGCTCTGGGTCGACAGAAATGGAAAAACCCTCCAAGAGAGCCTCACCCTCTCCTGAAAGACTCCTCAGGACTGCTTTGCTGTCCTCCCCTCTGCAGAGTGTTTTTAATATGTCTATTTAAATGCAAATTTTGACTTTCTGTCTGTAATCATATAAAATGTTTGGCACTAAAATTTTAATCAGGAATGTAATTTTATACAGAGGCGGTAATGGAATGCCAGGCCACATGTAATAGAATGAGGCGTCTCCGGCGTGGATTCCCGGCACACGGAAGCTTTGGCCTCTCTGCTTCCAGTGGAGTTGGGAAAACCCTGCCCAGCGCTGAGAGACGCTGTGCAAAGATGATTCCTGCTCCCAGGCGTGTCCTTATATTGTCCCTAATCCCGGTGCTTCCTCGTCCTTTAAAAACGGACGTGGGTAATCAGGTATTCTTTCTCTGTGTCCTCTGGTCTCCTCTCACCCCTGGTGGGCCATGGGTGTTTCGAAAGAGGGGTCCACCCTGCCTCCATCCGAGATGATGGCTCATTTATCAAGATGGGGCTGGAGGCACGGCCACCAGAGCTGCTATTGTTTGGGAGGAAGGCTGCCAGCAGCAGATGTTTGTCCACGCCTCGGTTCCCTGCAGCCTTTGAGCTCCATCTGCCACTCACTCAGGCGCAGCCGGCAGCGCCCCCCTTCTTTGCTCAGCTTTCACCCCGCACGGAGGCTGGGGTGCCATGCTCCTGGGCCCACTGGGGAGATGGTGACCCAGATCCCGCACCCCTGGTGCCGTCTTCCTTCCCAGTGACTCCCCAGGCATCTTTCTGCATGTGCCTGTTGCCACTTTCAAAGCAGGTCCCATCGAGGTTGTTGAGAAAGGTTGGAACTGTAGTCCGTCACTTTGGTCTTGCCGTCCTGTTCCAGCTTGTCACAGCAAGAGTATCAGAGTACACATGGCATCTCCCAGTGGGGCCATCGGCTGGTGGGGGAGTTTGCACACACTCTCCCATTTCTAAGCTATGTGCTGCCTCAGGGTCTTTGCAATGGCCGTTCCCCAGTCCTGGAATGCACTTCCTCATGGGTCGGCTCAGAGCCCAGCCCAAATGTCACCCTGCAGAAGGGCTGTCCTTGGTCGCTCCAATTAAAGTAGGTAGCCCCAACATCGTGCACGATCTCAGCAACCTCCTTATTTTCCCTCACTGCCATTGTCTCCATCTGTAATGATCATATGTATAACGTATCTCCAGAATGGATCTTTAGGGTATTACTCTTCCTAGAGTGTGCAGAACGGATTCAGAGGTGGGACTGAGAGGGTGGGCAGAACGGAAGGAAGGGGCCAAGGGTGGAATTGGTGGCACTGACCTTGCTGAGAGAGCATCGTCCCTGGGAAGGAGAGAAGCGATGAAGAAGGAAGTATCCAGATGCAGACGGAGCCTTTCCCATGGCGGATGGGAAGAACCAGCGATTGTGTGTCAGGACTGAGGCAGAGCGAGGGTGACTCCCAGGTTTGTTAGCTGGGTATTCGAGTGAGTGGAGGTGACTTACCAAATACAGAATAGGTTTGAGTAGAAAGATGCTCAGCTCATTTTGGAAATGTTGAGTTTTTGGATCTTGTAGGACAGTGGTCCCCAACCTTTTGGCACCAGGGACCCTTTTCATGGAAGACAATTTTTCCATGGATGGGCGGGGTGGGGTGTCATGGGTGGGGGGTGGTCTGAGTGAGAAGACATGGTGGTCAAGAGTCAGGGTGGCCACGCACATCCCAGTAAACCAAGCTATTCCTGCGTCATGCCTGTTGCTCCAGCATAACTTCTAATGTCCTCACTTCCTTTCCCTTTCCTGTGTCCCAGTTTGGACAGCAACCCCTGTGGTCACCCTGCTCAGATGAGAAGGCTGGGGAAATTTAGAGTTTATAGGAGGGTGGAAAAAGAGCCCACTACAAACACTGAGTGTGAGCAGAGGGGCAGGAGGAAAACCAGGGCAGGGCTGAGTGGTGCATGCCAAGGAAAGAACACTTGCAAGAGCAGAAGGATCATTCGGGTCACGTGGCTCACAGAGGCACAGCCACACAAGGATGAGGAGGTGGGCCACTGGATTTGGCCACCAAACGAAAATGTCTTAATGATGCTGCAATCATGAGAGTGGGCAGAAGCCAGAGGGCAGTGGGTTTGAGGAGCGAATGGAAGGTGAGAAGGACAGTCAGTTCCACCAAGCTTTGCGTGAAAGAAAGGAGAGATGTTAGGAGAGCAGACAGACGTGGAAGTGAGCTCGAGAGAGGGTCCACTGCAGGGCGCTGCAAGCTTTGTCTCTAAAGGGCCGGATAGGAAATGTTTCAGGCTTGTGGATCATAAGATCTCTGTTGCTACTCACCTCTGCCTTTGGAGCGTGGAAGTGGCCTTAGACGATAAAGAAACAGATGGGTGTGACTGTGTTCGAATAAAACTTTATTTACAGGTGCTGACATTTGAACTGCACATCATTTCTATGTGTCATTGACTGGTATTCTTGCGATTAATTTTCCCTGCAACCACTCAGAATTGCAAGAGCCACTCTGAGCCTGTGGGTTGCACAAGAAACAGGCCGTGGGCCAGTGGCCTGAAAGCGTAGTTTGCCGAGCCCGGTCCTAAAACATAGCCCAGGGCCTGCAGCAACAGGAAATCCCATTTCACGCTGAGGAAGAAGAGAAGGAAAGCTCATACGTTGTTTTTTCGCACTTCCTCCCGCAGAGTGGGAAAGGCACAGCGCTGAGGACTATTCAATAATAAAGTGGCCAGATTTGGTGTCTGCAGATCCCCATCTCCTCTAACGAATGGCGTGTCCTTGAGGTGGTTGCGCCAGCTCTGGGCCTCGCTTTATTCACGGATGTGAAAATGCTCTGCGCTCCCAAGCGCATCGATAAACAGTATTACCGGAAGCAGGAGAAGACACACCTGGGCTGGGAAGGTCTAATCCTGACAGGTGGGTGTTACGCCGTGGCCGGCGCCGGGCTCAGCTGCAGAGGCGGCGAAATCCCACCGGCGGGCGGGAGAACTGGACATCCGGTGCCCGACAAGTTTGTTAAGGTTGCCCAGCCCCTTGCTGACACGTGCTAGCAGATTCTCTTGCTTTCTCCAAAAGAAGGGCGCGGTACGGGCTTCACTCCCACAATTTCGGTTCATCTTCCAAGAAGATCTGGCTTTTATTCTTTTTAAAGGAAGACTTTTATGGCCACCAGAGTGAAGTAGATTTCAGACCTGAGTGACGTTACGGCTGCAGCTAAACTAAAGCTGAATCTCTTAAACGTGGTGTCATTTGACTGTCCTCTTTGTCAGATCCCCTACACAGGACGCCATGTGGTCTTGGGGACACAAAAGCACGACTGTGTCTTTTCTTTCTGTCCAGAGACTGTCTGCACAATAGTACAGTTTGATTTTCCATCTTGTTTCTTTTATTTGGTTAAGAAAAGACCAAGTCACGGAATGCTCCATGCCCCTTCTAGAAAAACAACACAACACACAAGAAAAGTTAAGTGGTTACAACCAAAATTTTAAACCGATTGTCAAAGTACAGCAATTGCTAGGGGAAAGTAAAATCTGGGTTTTGTTGTTTTGTTTTGTTTTTCTTTTCTTTTCTTTTCTTTTTCTTTGTTTTTTTAAAGCATAATGGATCCTCTATGGCATGGGAAATTTCAGGGGGAAAAAACGATTTTTCGTTCTCTGCAGTACATTTTCTGCTATCACCCTCTTCCTACCCAAAAATGTTTCTATTTCACTGCCATTCATCTCTCTTGATTGGTTTTGCTTTTCTTCTCCTCAGATGTTGCTAAATTTGCTTGTAAAGTTTTGTTTATTCATCGGCGCTCAGTTGAAAGGTGCCGGATCATTAATCTAACTATTCAAGGTTAACCATGCTTTATGCTGAAATTGCCTTTTATGGAACAGATTTCAAGGTTTTGCAAGAGTTGAGTGCTACCTCATTTTTGACATTTCAGCAATGAATCCTGTTTGAAATGTGATTTGAATCCAATCATCATCTTATTTGTGGAGGAAGATAAAAATAATATACAAATATTGCAGGAAAATTGCATTTCTCCCTGCCCTCCCCCACCCCTATGCATTCCGATTGAGCTGGTGTTTGCCAGGGTGGCATGGAGCAATGTCATTCTTACTTTAATTCTGTCTTCCATTTTTCTCCTTCCCAGAAGGCTTCAACATATTTCTTTTATATGTAACATGCGTTGTACAGGGTTTCTTAAGAGCGTGCATTGGAAAATACAGAGCTTACACAATTACTTCTACACTGTGTTATAGAATCTCAGGGTAAACGGGCTTCAGAGGTCATGTCATTCATCTAGTTATGCAATCCCAGAATTATCTCTTTGAAGGAACAAATGAAGAATTTCATCTTCCAGGCCTCTTTGTAAGCATGTGGACAAGTTTATAAGTGCCTCGACCTCGGCGTGCATGGACGTGGCATTTTAATTAAAGACCGAGGCAGCCAGCTTTGCTGTTCCTGTGATCTGATACTGCCCACGGTTCCCATGTAACACCGTGTAGCTCTTGTTCAGCCCATGACCTGGGATGATTGCTTTCTAACCAAAATGTGCTTGTCCCTTAGAACTAGTCTGCAGCGGGTACCAGGCAGCCGCTCTTAATAAACTCACATCCAGAGACCGCACCATTTCCGAGTAAATTATAGCCACGTCCAAGTACGTCTTTCTCACTCCCTTTGGGCAGCACCTTCTTTCTGTTTAACGTCTACAAATTCTGTTTCTTTCTCCTTGCAAAAACTTGCTCTTCCAAAGGTTTTCAAACTCGCATTCACTCTGAAACGTTTACGGATTGGTGGTGTTCCACCGTTGCACGAGTACGGCTGTGGGAAGATGCTCACGGTGCGGACAAGATCGAGGCAGTGATGCTGGTTACGCCAAGATTTCCCGCATTTCAATAGCGGAGATGAGAAAGGGCAGTTTGCGTGGTGGTTAAGGACATGGGCCTGGGTTCAAATCCCGCCTCCGCCACATACCGGCTGTGCTGCGATATGTTACTTAACCTCTCTTGCCTTGGTTTCCCCATCTTTAAAATAGGGATAATAATAAACCTTCCTGATAACACTGTTGTAAGAACTTGGCAAGAGCATGCACAGAAAGTGCTTAGCACACTGACTCATGTATCACAAGTCTTCAAAGCGTAATTAGCAACAAGCTAAGCAAATGACTCCCTTGCTGTAAATATCAGGCTCTAGTACCAGGTGGCTGAGATACTAGTTGGGGAAGAGCATGCCGGTGCGATCTTTGTATGGGATGGCCTCCCACAGCTACTCGGGAATGCTGTTGAAGAGCACACGTTGAAGATTCACACTGCTGTCTTTGTCCTCACAATCGCAGGTCAAACTTACAGCAGCTTAATTTGGGCAGGGCATTTTGGCAGAGCAAACCAATACCCACAGAAGTAATTCGTACATTCTCGTGTGGGCCTTCCCTGAACCACTGACATTATTTCATACTATTCTTGTATATTGGTGTCAGCGAGTGTGAGTCTGAGTCCTCCCTTCGTTCAACTAAAAATTCCTGAACATCCACTCAGTCCCAATGGTGGCAACACACCAAACGTGATTCCTGTATTGACGGAGCTCACGTTCAGCGGGAAGGGTAGGGAAACAAACACCACCAGTAAGTGGACAAATGAATAAAGCAGTTGTAGGTTGTAAGATGTCTGTGTAAGAAACTAAGGCATCACAAAGACAGAAACGAGAAGTTCTTTCAATAGCTCCAGTTGCCAAAATAGCGTCTGACACATAGTAGGAACTCAGCCATTATTTCTTGAACAAATATTTGAGCGAGATGGAATCGTTTACGTAGGGAAGTCCATAAAGATTCCCTGAGGAGCTGATAGTTGTACAGAAAAGTCTACAGAGCTGTGCATGAGAAGACCGAGGGGCCAGATGGAGGTGGGAGGAAGGGTCACATTGACGGTGAGAAGGGCAGAGAGCTGGAAAGACACTGGATTGTTTGAGGAACTGCGGAATAAGGAATCTCTACGGTTGAAAAGTAAAGAGAGAGGTTAGGGTGGTGGCAGATTACGCAAAGAACAAGCTCAAGAAGTGTATGGGGGCCATGTGGTGGGGGGACAGGTGCTGGAGAGGAGCTTGGACCCCATTGGAAGTGCAAAGGGAGGTGACTGAAGGGTTGGTAGAGTCAAGGTTCATTGGTGACCACCCAAAACCCGTGCCTTTTAGGGTTCATGACCCTGAAGGATGAATAGTTGGTGCAGAGAATCGGGAGTTCTTGTAAGTTCTACCATTGGCTTTCAGTAACGGTCCGCATCACACCACGCACCTCCTGCAAGGATCCGCAGCCTTGGTTTTCAATGGAGGGAAAAGCAGTTAAGCTGCATTCTTCCCCAGTGCTATTTTGGAATCCACTCAGAACACTCAGTGCTTGTTCTCGTTCTCGTTGGAATATTGCTGTCACCATGCAACTTGAGTTCTATTTACATGCCATGGATTGGGAGATGCAAGTCTCGCTTGCGAGGGAAGATCCACCCCAGATATAAAAAGGACTTGATGAGGAAAGTTCCTTTTTGAAAGAGGGGGGTGTAAAAAAGAAAGCCATTAGCATCAACTTAAATTCAGGATATTCGGGAAGATAAATCTGCTTACGGGCTTGTAAAACAGCCACCAGCTCAAGGTCATGTGAAACAAAGGAAGATCCAGCACCGCTCAGCTGTTTTAGGCTGCCTGATTATTATATTTTTAACCTCACTTGGGATTCTGTTTTCCCTGAGAGTAAGTCATGTTTGTTGTGAGGGTGGAGAGTTGGCACCTGCCAGTTCTGCAGCCCAGAATCCATCCTCCTATGTCTGATAGAAACGTGCCCAGTTTTCTTCCAGGGATCACTACTCTCCATTCTTGGTCCTTGTGACTTTGGGGGTAGAGCTTCCTCTATCTCTGCCTGCAGGGAGGGGGCATGTGACCTACCCCTGGCTGGTCAGAGCAGTGTGTACTCCATGGCCATGAAAGCTGTTGAAAGCTGAGCATGTGTACCTACCAGAACCAGTGACATGAAGTCTGTAGGATTTTGAAAATTTACTTGAACTCGGGAAGGATGTAGTTCTGAAGTTTCTTGCAGCCCTTTTGGCACAAGGTGGAGCCTGAAAATGAAACATACACACTCCTGGAGAGAAAGGAGGAGGGCAAAATGGAGGAAGAGATGGAAACTCAGGCCCAATGGCATCCTTTAATGGCAATTCTAAAGATTTATTTTTTAGATTTATTATTTTTTAAATTAAGAATTATTTTTTAAATTTACAAATAAAAATTGTACATATTTATCCTGTGGTATGTGTATGCAACAGAATACTATTTAGCCTTAAAAAAGGGAAGAAACCCTGTCATTTCCAGCAACATGGATGAACCTGGAAGACATTATGTTACAGGAGATAAGCCAGACACAGAAACGAATGCTACATCAGCTCCCTTGCATGTGGAATCTAAAACAGGTGAACTTGTAGAAGCAGAGGGTAGAATGCTGGTTACCACGGCTGGCAGGTGCAGAGGGAGGGTTGGGGAGATGTTGACCACTGACATCGCTTGAACAGTTCCTGGATCCAGCCAAGCCTGAATCCCTCTGTATAGCCTTGAGCTGTCGAACTACCTGAACTATTACTAGTAAATACCCCTGTTTTTTTTTTTTTTTTTTTTTTTTCTTTTAAGCCAGCTCAGCTTTGCATTTTTTGTCAGTTCCCACTGGAAGGGTTCAGACTGTTGCAGGGGTGCCCATTAGTACTTTCAGATCACGAGAGGACTCTCGGAATATGCACACCGCAGAGGTTGAGGTGAGGATTGTTTTCCTCATTCCTACATTTTTCCGTTCCTGCGGGCGCTGGCAGGAGGACGCAGAGGGTGACGAAAGAACGTGTGCAAATGCGCACCGGACTCCGCAGACACCATGGACAGGTGTCTTCACGTCGGCCTGCCCAGCCCCGGGTTATCACCGATATCTTTTGTCTGTTGTTGAAAAGACTTTCCGATCATTAAGCCACATCTTGTTTTTTTCCTTGATAGTGCTCAAGAAAATGAGATCATTAAGTGCATCATCATGAAAGCAGGCGCCCGGGTTTTGAAATACTGGATTTCTTCACTCCCATCCCCTCTGTAGTTTGATTCTCGTAACTCCAAAACGAAGGCCCGCTTAGTGCAATTACTCTTCTAAGAACCTGTGATGCTTTGATCTTGGATTCCTCTACCTACGCTACGGTAGGAGGGTGGTGGATTAACAAGCATCTGAAATTGTTTGGCAAAAGTAAACAGGAGATAGGTTTCTCTCGGTGCTAACCAATGATGGCCATCCACCCTGCTCAAAAGTTCAGCTCAGGTTATAGCCGCCGAACAAATGAGCGTAGGCCGGAGGCTCAGGGCCACAAAGACATGAGTCTGCACCCAGGAGAAATCAGGCTGTGGACTAGTAAGGCCTGGAATGAAAATTGATGCTGCCTTCCCAGGCTTTGGGATCACGGGATTGTACCCCTCAGGGCTACTTGTGCCATCCGAATCACGTCTCAACATTTCCAGCAGAAATGCGGCAAGGCTGGTGAAATGTCGGGCCGTGGGCGACTTGTAAGCCGTCAGGAAGGCCAGGCGGAGTGTGTTTGGGAGAAACGGCTCCCAGCTGGAGCTCCGTCTCTTTTCATGGCCGTGAAATGGGGGAGCCTGAGAGAAGCCCAGCTGACAGCAGTGTCTGCACTGTTGTTCTCTAAGCGGATGCTAATCCATTAATTAGAAGGTTCGCAGTTATTGTTGGCACTTTATGCGTGCATACATTAGTGTTTCTATTTGTGCATGTGCATCGGATGCATTTACATATCCATAAACCCAAATCTTTCCCTTTATTTCTCAGAGATGCCATTCTAATTATTTTCTGCCTCAGAGGTGGAAAGTCAAAGTCTGCCCCCGTCCCCAAATCCTGGACTTGAGTGGAGTTGTGGTCATAGTCCCGAACCGAGGGGCAGTGCTGGTGCCTAATGTTTTACTTTGGGCCAATTATTTGTTAATGCACGCATTAATATTTTTTAGGAAATGTATTGAATGACTTAAAGATGCTTGGCACTGTTTTAGTTTCTGGGAATAAAATAGAGAACAAAACAGAGATGGCCTCTGCCCTTCTGGAAATTATAATTTAGGGAGGGGCAAAACAAACAAATAAGCATGCAAGGAACATATCAGAGGGCTAGGATTTAAATTATGATTTAAATAAGCTATGAATTAAAATTAGTTTGCATGACAGTGAGTGGCTAGTGTGTCCTTAAGCTTGGGGGGTAAAAGGTGGCTTTTATAAAGAGATGACCCTTAAGCTGAAATCTACATAATAAGGAGGGGGCATGTATAAATACCAGGGGGATGTTCAGCATAGCTGGAACAGTTAGTGCAAAGGTCCTGTGGCAGTAACAGGCCTGGAGTGCTTCTGGAACCAAGAAGGTGCCAGTGTGGCTGGATTTTCATGGATGACAGGGAGAGCAGCAGCATGAGATGAAGTTGGGAGTTGTCTCATGGGGGCAGGTTTCTCAGCCTTGGCATGGTTGACCTTGGAACCTGGGTAACGCCCTGCAGTGGGAGGCTGTCCTGGGCATGATAGGATGTTTAGTGGCATCTCGGTGCCCATTCACTAGACACCAGTACACTGTACTTCCCCAGTTGTGACAACAATAATGTGTCCAGACATTGCCAAATGTCCCCTCCAAATGTGACAAACTGTATCCTCAGTTGAGAGCCACTGAAGTTGGCCTTGCAAGCCTGCAAGAAGTTTGGGTTTTATTCTAGGTTCCATGGAAAGCCACTGCAAGTTTTAAGCAGGGGAATATCATGATTTGATTTACACTTTTAAAAGCTCACTCTGTCTGGTATGTACAGGTGGCTTGCAGGAGGGCAAACGTGGAAGGGAAAAAAGTTCATTGTCCCGGGGAGAGGTTATAGACATGGAAACAAAGTCCTGTGGGCCGATGTGTTTCGGCAGAGCTTATTTATGGACCAGATGGTTGGGCGGGGCATGGGGGGTGGGGAGGAGAAGATGAAGTACAATTCCTAGATTTTTTAATAACAAATAAAATACCCCTGCTGTCCTGGAAGAGCTCACACTGCAGTGAGGGAAAACAAACATATATATTGCACTCATTACAATGCGCTCTAATAAATGCATGTACAAAATGTTTTGGCAGCACTGAGGAGACAGTGAATAATTCTTTCAGAAAAAGTCAGGGAAGGTTGCTCCAGGGCTGTAAAAGCTTTTGAAGAATAAGCAGGATTTTTCTAAGTGAAGAAGGAGCCCAAGTTCCTGGTCTGTAATAAGAAGAAGCCATGAGAGATAGCCTTTCTTCAATAATTCACACTGTTGATAAGGAAAATTATGCCACGTTGACTCCGTCCTGTGTCCTGCGTGGAGAGCTAAGGTGAAAGACCTCTAAATTGTTGTCTTTGAAAAGACTGTTTTTTAAATTCGTGGGCCCAGGTAGTCTTTTACTAGTTAACTCTACCTGTTTAAGATGTTTGCAACTGTTTTAACTTACAAGAAGAAACTGAGTCTTATTTCGTTTTTATTGAATTTCAAAGAACCATGTGTAGGAAGAAGAATATTTACACAATATTTCTAGATAATTGTTTCTTTTCTGGACCACAGAGTACCTTAAATACATCACATCCTATAATTTACTGATCGTAATACAATTTTATGAAGAAACCAGGAGGTAACAAATTCCAGATTATCTATTTGTACTCCCGGAATAATAATTACTACTTCCATTTGTATAAAGGAAAAAAAAAAAGCAAAGTTAAAGCTAAATGTCCTCATAGTCTACACTCTCCGTAAAGTCAAATCCCGTGATCCTGATGGAGTTTGGTAACATTCCTTTGCTCTACTCCCAGCGCTGAGGAAGCTTTTCCTAGGACTAACAGACTCCCCTGATGGGACGCAGGCAGTGATTCAGGGTGGGTGATATTCCATAAATACTTGGGGGCACTCCAGATGGGGACCTTGAGAACTAGATCGTACGCTAAATTCCCCACCTTCCTTTGCACAGATTAAAAAGCATCCCTCAAATTGACAAGAAAATTGGACAATAAATTAATCGTTTACACTTTAGTAAATATATGCACAATTGAAGTTACACGTCACGGGGCATATTTTTTATAGAATGAAACACCAGATGGGGGATAGACCACATGATCCATTTTCTTCTGCCATGGACGAATGGTGGTCTGGAGGCTTTCATAATTGCTTGCTTCAAGGTGCTCACTAAATCAGGCTTGTGTCTTTAAGGGATGTGGAGCTGCAGACCAGGACGCAGCCGAGCAGGGACCCGACAGTAAACCGAGCACTCTTTCTCACTTAGATTTTTCTTTGAAATGTGTATTTGCGAGGCTTTCGCTAGGAGTGTGTTCTGCAGCCAAACGCAGTTTGCTTTTTGACTAATGGAGTTGGTATGAATTTTATCCTTCCATATGTAGATGCAGAAATGTCACATTATTTCATTTTTCTAAATCAAATTAAATGATTCTGAACGTCCTGTTGCCAGGGTTTTAAGAGACGCAATCACAACCATGCTTATGGAGAATGGAATGGACGCTGTCATCCTCTGATACGGGATACAGACTTTCGTCAGTAGGGTTTATGAATGCTCGGGGTATAGGGAAGGACTGCTGGTCTTTGGGATGTTGTGGGCATTACTGGAGTACTTATTCCTCACACTCTCCCAGACCATTTGAAAAGGGACCACTCTGCTAATTCTGTGCCACACCTTGAATAAGAAATCTTTATGAATGCTTGGATGTTCCATGTGTTTTCAAATCCTTAAAGACCCACTGAAAGACCCACGCCCATCTCAGTTTCTCAGTTCCCTTTTAATCTTGGGGTATCTCCCCTCTCTCAGAATTCACTGCTTCTGCCAACTCCCTTCTGTTCAATCCCTTCCATCCTCTCGGACTTCCTTCTTATCTCTCATAGTCTCTGCTCACCGTGTCTTTGAATATGCAACACTGTCCTCTTTCCAGAGCTCTGGGTTTGGGGAAGGGAATGGCCATAGTTTACTCACCTCGTCATGTTGCATTAGAGGTTCGGAGGTTTTACGGGGGACCAGTGGCTTCATCATTTAAACTGGAGCACCACTGAAATTGTAAAAGAGGAATCATTTCAATAACTAAAGTACCAACATAACAGGATGTTCATAACTGTCTCAGACAAACTGGGAATTATGATCTCCCTATGCAGGAAAGAAGAAAAAAGTGGGAGAGGTAGTCTGTTATGTTCCAACAAGAATCTTGGAAAGCGTTTTCATTTTGGAAACTGTTTAGAAGACGGTACTAAATTGTTACTCCATCTTAGTGACATGCACACAGCCTGTGATGTAGGCACCCGTGACTCTGCATCTCAAATGCTCTGAACAGGGCGCTTGTGTTCCATCCCTTGAACGTGAAACTGTAGGATTCTGAGTTCAAATCGGGCTCAGATGTCGATGTGTTGTTTGACCTTGAGCAATCTGCTTAATTTCAGTGTTTGTTGGCTCTTCTGAAAACAAAAGGGATAATGCTGATCCAGGCATATTGCAGAGATTAATTAGTTTCTGAAGTGCTGAGATCAACAGATGAAAGGCTCTAAGTGGAAATTATTTTGTTTTTGAAGGGATAATCGATGCGTGTGAATAAAAGAGAACTTCCTGAACTGAGTTACATGCACTTGGCTGCTGGTGGGAGTGGGGGAAGAAAGATTATTGCTTCTTGCAAAGAACCTTAAATTCACCCCAAAAATAGCAGTGGGAAAATTGCTTTTTTTTTTTTGTGATTCTGAAAGGATGAGAAATTATGCAAAGGAAAAGAGCAAGAATAACAGGAGAATATGTGCAGTTAAGACACATTTCAAAGTAACTTCCCTGGATAAACAACTGGGTATCTAAAAAAAAAAAAAAAAATTCCTCTGTGCTTAGGTCATTAGCCAAATGCTTGTAAACCAAAATGGTTCAGCCACGATCCCCAAAGAAGACTAATGACCCATATGTCCTTGGTCAAAGGACCAGGTTAAGAGTGAGAAACTATCTGTTTAAAAACCCCACAAGTATTTATCCTGGCAACATAACTAGCACTTATGAGTATGTTACTATTTAAAACCACTTTCTCTCTTGTTACACTTGGTCTTTCCTCAAATAAATATTATTATTGCCCTTGTTGTACAGATAAAATGAAAATCAGGGAAAAGAAATAACCAGTCAATGGCCATTTGGTTCGTTTAAAGGGTAGAGGCAATATTCTGACCTTGGAATTATGACTCAAAAGACTGTGATCATTGCACCAAAACAGAAAAATCTCTTAAGGGTATGTCGATATCCAGATGGCATATGGAAATGAATTATTTTCGAAGGATTATAGAAGAATTGGAATGAAGACAAGATTTTTTTTTCCAAAGAAAATAAAATTTTGTGACTATTAAACTAATGCATTTTTATCATAGACATGGTAGAAAATGCCAACAAAATAGAATTTCAAAGTTCACCCAAAGTCACCCATGTGAAATGAAGACTCTGTCAAATCTATGTTATATTTCTTTTTAGCCTTTTATCCATGCACATTAATAATATAGTATGATCGTGCTATTCCAAATTATTTTCGAATATGCTTTTAATGGCTCCATAACTTTCTACCTGTTGGCTATGGCATGGTTGTCTTGGCTTCTTCCTTACTTTTTTAGATATTGCGGTCACTTACAGTTTTTTACTTTTATAATGAACTTAGTAATAGATATTTTTGTACAGAAAATATATAACCATATATAAATGTATTACCTTACTACAAATTCATAGAGTTTGGATTATTGTGTTGAGGGAAATAAATGTTGCAATGTTCTTTATGTATAATATCAAATTATTTTATAAAGTGTGCTAGCATTTTTTGGGTAGATGCCCAGTAATGGGATTGCTGGATCAAATGGTAATTCTACTTGTATCTCTTTAAGGTATCTCCATATTGCTTTCCACAGAGGTTGCACTAGTTTGCAGTCCCACCAGCAGTGTATGAGTGTTCCTATCTCTCCGCATCCACGCCAACATTTATTGTTTTGGGACTTTTCGATAAAGGCCAGTCTCACTGGAGATAAGTGATCTCTCATTGTGGTTTGATATAGCACCTCTTATATTCTGGATAGAGCTGGAATGCATTCTACTAAGTGAAGTATCCCAAAAATGGAAAAACAAGCACCACATGTACTCACCATCAAATTGGTAGTAACTGATCAACACATAAGTGCACATATAAGAGTAACATCTATTGGATGTCGGGGAGGGGGGAGGAGGAGGAGGAGACGGGTATAGGCATACACAAAGAGTGCGATGCGCACCATCCGGGGGATGGACATGCTTGAAGCTCAGACTTGGGGGGAGGAGGGGCAAGGGCAACATACGTAACCTAAACATCTGTACCCCCATAATATGCTGAAATAAAAAAAAAAGAATTATAAAAGTAAAATGTGCTAGCATTTTTGCTAGTGACAGATATGCTCATCATCTTGATTATGGTGATGATTTCACATATATATGCCCATGAATATATGCCTATTGATATAAATATAAAAAATGTATATCAAATTATATACTTTAAATATATATACCTTATATGTTCATTATACCTCAATAAAGCTGTTAAAAATAGCACTAACAGCTTTATTATTATGACAATAACAGAATAGCATGTTTTGGACTAATCCTCTCATAGATAACAATTATAAATTCTAAATAAAATATTTTTAAATCACCTTCTATTTGATGGTACTTTACAGCAACCATAAAAAGGCAGAAATTGAAGAGGAGTTAACCCCTGAAAGAGCGGAACTACAATTTGGTGAAAGTGACGTGCATTTGGTATTTACCCTAAAAGTATACCCTAGTCCATGCGGTACACGGCAGATGAAAATGAAGAGGAAGGCTATAGTCTTACTGGGCTTGAAAAATGCAAGGATGAAAGTCAGCATGTCCAGAGTGGTTAGAAAGTGAATCTGTAGGTCACTTTGGGTAGTACAGACATTTTAACAATGTTGATTCTGCCAATCCGTGAATGTAGTATGGTTTTCCATCTGTTTTGGTACTAATTGATCAACGCTTATGTGCACATATGGTAGTAACATTCATCGGCTGTCAGGCAGGTGGGAGAGGGAAGAAGAGGGGATGGGTATATTCACACCTAATGGGTGCAGCGCAACTGTCTGGGGGATGGGTACACTTGTAGCTCTGACTCAGGTGGGGCAAAGGCAATATATGTGACCTAAACATTTGTATCCCTGTAATATTTTCAAATAAAGAAATAAAAATTTAAAAAGATCAAAAAAAGATATAGCTTTTTAAAAATAGGAAATGATTATTTCTTGAGCAACTGTTATATTTATGGAAATATTTATGTTTATGAAAGCTCATTTTACCATTTACATGTATCTGATAAACTAAACAATGACCCTGTAATGGAGAAACTATTGTTTTAGTTTTACTGATGGTGGGGGGGGGAGCCACTCAGGTTAAGATCATAAGTGACCATGGATGAGCCAGACTAGCTGACTCTGTAGAAATGTGCCACTGGCCCCATCATTTATGCCCTTGTCTACTGGTGGGATAAGGGAGAGAGGTCAAAGGATAAGGTGGCAGAGGAGAAGACCCTGAAAATAGCAATTGCTTCTGAGTCCTCTCCTGAAAAACACGCAATGCATTCTGCATTCACTCATTCATTCTACAAATTTTCCCTGAGTTCCTGCCCTGTACCACGAGCTAAGCTGAGCATTAGGAAGGACTCTGGCATTCGTTCCCACCTGCTGGGCAGAATCAATCTAGAAACCTTCCCATCGGAGGGGCCCATTCATAGACAACTAGAATCTTGTCCTTTGTTTTAGTAAATTAGGAGAAAATAAAATGAATGTGGATACTTAGGTTCATTTTTTTCCCCAAACAAAGATAGATTTGCTCTCTTTTTCCTTTTTATTTATTTTATTTTTATTTTTTAATGCACTTTCACTGGAATTCAATCCATACCTCCTGAAGGGTGGTTGAAATAATAAATATAGTCTTTTTCTCCAAATGGTACCCAAATGAAAGCAAAGTACCGCTTTCGGCTTAGGAATGTTCAGTCTTGTCCTTGACCTACACGTCCGCATTGCGTCGCGTCCTCTGCTTCACCCACGCGCTGTCTGCACAACGCCTATGTGCACACACACACCTTAATGATGCCTCGAGCCCATGCATTTAGAAATCACGGTCTGAAGAATATATTATATTAAAATCATTGTTAGCTAGATGCATATTTTTAATATCTAATAGTATTGCTTCTCTCCTGGGTTTTGCTTCCACTCAGGTTGTAGCCGCTTCTGCTTGCATATCCATTCTGGAAGAATTTGAGTGTAACCAAGCTATAATTGTGATTGAAGCAGTGAGTGAAATATAAACACTAATCAAAGCTTCAGTAGACATGTATTTTTGGTGGATTAATACATTACATTTTTCAATATTCAACCCCTGCCTTCTCAATTTTGTCTGCTTAATTTGTTTGTTTGTTGATTTATTTATTTAATTTATGGGATAGAGGTGCGGGGGATGCCTCAGTCTGTCATGTTAAAAGCTTTAGTGCTGGGATCACGAAGAGGACTGAGAACGTTGCTGTAGTTGCAAAAGTATCACCTGGGAGGTGGTTAGAAATGCAAACTTGCAGGCTCCTATTCAAAATCTGCATTTTAACAAGATACTCGGGTCATTTGTAGGCGTTTAAAGTTTGAGAAGCACTGCATCAGTTTACTCCAGCTGTCAAAGCCAAACCTGTCACTCAGCTGTTACGAACTCAACTCGATAAATTGTGTCTTGCTTTTGCTAATCTCCCTCTAATCTTATCAGAGACATTTCTGATGGGCTGAATAGATTTCTAATTATTGGACTCTCCGGCGTGTCTGGAGAGGACGCTGTAGGGATGGGAGGCCTAGAGCTCTGTGGTCGTGCTATGGACTCAGATGTGTCCCTCCAAAATCCACATGCTGAAGCCCTGACCCCAAATGTGACTCTATTTGGAGGCAAGGCTTTTAAGAGGTAATTCACATTAAATGAGTTCATAATCTAATAGGACTGGTGGCCTTATGAAAGGAGGAAGAGAGACACAGTGAGAAAGAGACTGTACTCCAGGAAGAGACCCCTCACCAGAACCCAAGTAGGTTGGTACCCTGATGTCAAACTTCCAGCCTCCAGAGCTATGAGAAGGTTAAATTCTGTCGTTTAACCTTCCTAGTCTACACAGCCAGCCCTCTGTATCCACGGGTTCTGTAGCCATGGATTCAACTAACTGTGGATTGAAAATATTTTTTAAAACATTGTGTCTCTACTGGACGTTAGACTTTTTTTTCTTGTCAGCATTCCCTAAGCAATATAGTACAACAACTCTTTAGGTTATTAAGTACGGAATGTCCAATGCCCTTAAGTTGACAGTTGTTATCTCTGACATTTCACTTTGACACTTCTTGTTTTATTTTTGTTGTGAAGGTGCATCCTCAGTCTTTCAAATGCACATTTTGGCTTGTGATTATCTGTCAAATTTTTTTTAGAGCAATTTTTGTGAAACTATGGATAAACCAAAAATTCATGTTATTTTCGAATATGAGTTCCATCATGGAACAAACGCAGCACAGATAGCTTGAAATATCAACGAAGTTTTTGGGAAGGATGGGGCTAATGAATGCATCATACATCGATGGTTTTAGAAGCTTAGTTCTGGTGATTTTAATCTTGAAAGTGAGCCACGTGGATGACCCGAGACCAAGGTGCATAATTATGAGCTGAAAGCTGCAGTGGAATCAAACCCATCTCAAGCTACCTGCAAATTAGCAGCAAGGTTTGATGTTACTATTCCAATATTGGACGTTTGAAACAAATTGGCAAGATAAAGAAGCTGGATAGATGGGTTCCACATGAATTAAACGAGCGTCAGAAGAGAAATTGTCTGGAAGCTTGACTTTCTTTGCTGTCACAACATAAAGGCAAACCATTTCTACATCATGTTGCTGCGTGTGATGAAAAATGGATTCTTTTTGACAATTTCAAGCATTTGGCACAATAGTTGGATAAAGATGAAGTGCCAAAACACAGTCAAAACTGAATACTCATCAAGAAAAAGCTAATGGTGTCTGTTTGGTGGTCCAGTGCTGGTATTATCCACTACAGCTTCGTGAAACCTGCTCAATCAATTACAGGGGATGTCTCCTGCAGCCAACTGGATGAAATGATGAGGATGCTTGTAATTAAGCAGCTGAGACTGGTCAATAGAGACAGGCCAATCCTCTTGTAAGACCACATGTTGCAAAAAACAACATTGCTCAAACTACAGAAGCTAGACTTGGAAACTCTGTCATCCACCGTATTCACCAGACCTCGCACCACCTGACTACCACTTCTTCTAGGCTTTAGACCACATCTTGCAAGGGAAAACATTCAATTCTCAACAAGCTGTAGAAAATGCCTTTCACAATTTCATTGCCACGCGCTCTCCAGGCTTCTTCGCTGCTGGCATAAAAATGCTACCGTTAAGATAGCAAAACTGTGTCGACAGTTTAGGTGCATACTTTGATGAATTCTATTGTTTCTTGTTTGCGATACAATAAAGTATACTTTTGATCTGAGACATTTCCTATTTAATGACCTAATATTTATACACATTTGCATTGTATTATGTATTATAAGTAATCTAGAGATGATTTCAAGTATACAGGAGAATGTATATGGGTTATATGCGAATACTACACCATTTTATATATGGACTTGGACACGCATGGATTTTGGTATCTGTTGGGGGGTTCTGGAACCAATTCCTGTGGATATGGAAGGACAGCTGTAGTAGTTTGTGCTGGCAGCCCAGGTAGTCAAAGACAGTTCAGTTACAAGTGCAGGTGTCTCCTAAGGTAACTTGGCTCCAAAAGAGAATTGGTAAATGGTATGTGTGTGCATCCTCCTGTCTGTAACAATTCATACCAGAGTGGGTTGTTAGTTCTTGACCCTTTTCCTTCCCTTTGCTTGGTGAACAACATTCCCAGTTTGCATCTTGGCCGGAAAGTGAAGCTGCTTGGTCAGAACTGGTCACATGGCCCCATCTGGCACAGGGGGACAGGACTGCTGGACTTCTGCAGCAGTCAAGGGAAGGAAAAACAAAAATGAAAGTGAATAGTGATGATATCGAATGCCAGGATCCAAGGGCTGCACCTCTCTAAATGGCAGACTAACCCCCCAGCACAGCCAGAGTCACCGATTTGGGAACTGGCCACTTGACACATAGACTCCTCTCATCATTGCTCTAAGGAGTAGGTGCAGGGATGTGTTTATTTAATAATGACCAATAAACCTCATATAAAATATTGAGGAGGCCAGCTGCTTTCGTTACAAAATGCAATGGTTTAACCTACTTTCCACAGATTAAAACTGAAAGTGCACGAGGACGATGCATCACATGTGCAAGGATATTCATGCTTTGGATGTGCACATACTATGTGCAGGAAGGTGACAACGCAGGGGCACCAGGGCCTCAGAGCTTGTCTCTTCTTGTTAGCAGCCAGTGTATCCCACGTGTCCTGTCCCTGTGGAACACGCAGGGCTCAGCAAGGATGCATCGCTCAACTTTTGCAATGTGTTTTGCAAGAGGGCAACGCCCAATCCTACGCTTTTTAGTGCAAGAGAATACTCAGTCCTTGCAGCTTTTCTCCGAGGACCCGAGATTCTCTTTACAGAGGCAACACCCATTAATTCTAATGCAGCCTCCTGTCCCCTGGGGATCGGTGGCCTTTCCCCACAGCGGCCCCTTCCTGTAATCAACCTGTAATGGCGTCTGTCTCCATGCGCAGAAGCCTGCACGCAGTGCCACACTCTGCCAGAAGAACACAAAACTTAGACAAAAACAAATTCATTGGTGCTGTAAAGTTATTTGCCATTAAAAATGGGAACATTTTTAGTACTTTGCTGTAGGAGGGGAATATATATAATGCTTTTAGGGTTATTTGGTCATTTGGAAACCAGCTTCTCTTTTCTCCATTTGCGGCACTATTTTTGGAAATCGAGATTTTTTTTTTTCTTTCAAAGCACGCTATTGATACTTGACACCTCTGCAGTAACGGAATTTTGAAGAGCTTATCCTGTTCCTATCCTAAGTTCGTGAATAAGTCTGAAAATGATGCTGTGGGGTGACGCTGGGACCCCCATCATTTCAAGTGTACATTGTCGTAAAGGGTGTTTGAAAGGCCGTGTGAGGTCAGGATACGTTCCAGGCCTGAAAACTTAAATGGTCCAATTGATGTTAGAAAAAAAGAATAGATCCATAGCTAAAATTAACAGTCGTGTGTTTATATGATGGCTCATCCCCTACAAGCTGTGTGGATGTGGGCAAAACAAAACCTCTGCTTCTCACCTTTAAAATGCGGATTATGTTGCCTGACCAACTTCTAGAGCTTACAGGGTTACTGAGGTCCAAATGAAATGAACTCTTTTGAGAAAGGTTTGGAAAATGATGAGTCTTTCAGAAAAGAATGGTGCTATGGTTGAACATCAGTAATAGGGAATAACTGAGGTCAGTACGTGAGTGTAGTGGTCAGCCATCCACTTGCCCAGCAACCGTCTGCATAATCTGTGTCTATATCTGTCTGCCTACATGTCCATATGTCTGTCTATATTTACATATCTATGTCCTTATCTCTACCTTTGTATCTGTCCCTATACCTTTGTCTAGTCCATATCTATATCTAATATATGTACATTTCTTTTTCCTTTTTCTATATCTATTGTCTATAGCTATATCTAGTCTGTCTGTATGTGTCTAAGTGTATGTATATATATCCTTACCCATACCTATATGTATAAATTTTTATTTATGTATATCTATGTCTAGGCCTACACACACACATACAGAGAGAGCGCACACCACATTCCATCCTGGGAAATGGGAATAGAGCCATAAATGCACTGGCGCGGTTTGACTTACAGCTCCCAGGAGGGACTTGCATTAAACAAAAATACCTTGAATGAATCGCAATTGCTGTAAGTGCTAGGAAGGAAAAATACCCCACCAAAATATGAATCTCATCCCAGCAGGGGCCATCAGGGGACACAAAAGAAATAAAAGACTATGTCACCAATCCTCACACAGCATATGTGGCCCCAGATGTGGACACCAGCTTTTGTGAGTAGATCCCTGCTACGTTCTGAATGTTTGTGTTCCCCCAAAATTCGTAAGTCGAAACCTAATCCCTAATGCAGCAGTATCAGGAGAAGGAGTCTTTAGGAGGCAGAAGCCTCACGAAAGGGACTCGTGCCTTTATAAAAGAGGACCGAGGGAGCTTGTTCACCCTTTCCCCCATGCGAGGACACAGAAGGTGCCATCTCTGAGGAACAAACCCTCACCAGACGTCAAATCTGCCGGCACCTTGATCTTGGACTTCTCAGCCTAGGGAACTGTGAGAAATAAATTTCTTTTGTTTATAAGCCACCCGGTCTATGGTATTTCGTGGTCACGGCTCAAGAAGACCAAGATAATCCCTGAAAGAAAAGCACTTCGTTCTAGAAAGCACTATTGTCTGAGTTTAATAAAACGTGACAGGGACTCTTCAAAGATGTTGGTCTTAAGGAATCCAGGGACAAGTCTAATTACTTAGTGGGCTATATTGATTATTTCATTTAATAGCCAGGACCTAATTGTTAGTATTTTTTAATGTACTGAAATTTCCATCAAGATAAGTTCTGGTTCTTTCTATAGCAGGTGCTCCCTAGCTCACCTTTACCTGCCCGGGCTCTGAGCTCTCGCATCCCATGATGGGGAGCAGACGCTTTAACTTTTCAGTGTTTTTTTGATGGGATGAACACAGTTGGAGTAAGGTCGTGTGAATTGTCGAGAGCTCTGATTCATCCAGGCTCGTTTTTCTTCTCCACTCTCCCTCTCGGACGTCATAATGTTATATTATGTCTGCGACGTGTATTTGTTATGGCTTTAGCACGTTCTCATGGCAAAGGACACAGTGTTGGGGAAACTGAATTCGCAAGGCAAATAAAAAGGCAGGTGAACTCCGGGAAATGACAAGGTTTTGCGTTTGCATCTTAATTTGATTTACTGCTAAACATGACCTCGCATGCTGGTGTTCTCTGTGATCGCAACCTTTATGTTTCTTTGTAGCTCTTCTCACAATTAATCAGCACACACATGTCTGTATTTTCATTTCCTCATGGTGCCATTTCCCCTCCACTCTCTGTAATCTCTCTGAAGGTAGGAGACCTCACCAGTGCATACTCATAGCCTGGGACGTATTTGACACCCCATAAATATTTGTGATTTGAATAAATGAACGAATGTGCAGGCATCTCCCCATGAACTATTCAAACACCGATGTTTTATAACAAACATAACTTTAGCAAACACTTTGAAACTGGAAAGCATATGAAATTGATTTTCTATTTAAAAGTTAAGATGTGTTTGAGTGTTAATTAAGTGAGTCTGTTCCATGGTATACTTTTTGGTAGTATACGTCAATTAAAAGTTGTTTTCTTTTGAGCTAAGACACATGACTTAAAATGTCCTGTGAAACTTTTAAAAAGGAAAGAACCAGAATGAACAATATAATATGGTCCCCAAACGATCATTTTAGAAGCAGGAGGAAAAGATTTCAGCTCAAATTTATCCTGTTACAAACCACTGTCTTAAGCCAGCACGAAATTTATATTCTTTGGAAGCAGAGGGAAAAATCAAAATCCACAAGTGAGTCTTCCCTTCCCATAGCTGTTTGGTACACCACTCAGTTTCTGGAGATCTGAGATAATCATTTTGTCCTTGAGAGTCTCGCGGCTGTGCTCTTGGAGGGTTTGGGTTTAAAATCTTAGGATTTGATCCTGTTCAGAAAAACAAGGCATGAGCACCCGCGAAGCATCTAAAATCAGCCGCTGCCAGAGGCTGCCGGCTTCACCTGTCTTTCCATTTCGATTTGTCCTCTATGAGCTGAGGGGGAGAATGCAAGCCAAGCCTTGCTTGTGGGAAAATGCCTCTGTTACGGAACCATTTCACATTCCTGGGGTTTGTTTTGGGATCACAAATTTGGCAACTTTCTTTTCCCTTTCGTGCAGTTTTAGAGTTTTAAGCACCAGGAGGCCGTGTGTGTGTGTGTTGGTGCATATGAATGTGCTTTTACAGGTACAAGAAAATAAATAATCCAAAGCAAGTCGTCCCCTTGGGGTGTCCTGGCGAAACTCTGACCCAAGGTTTTATCTATTTGAGGCCCTGTGTGAAGACTGCCATTAAGACCAAAGCGTGCAGAAGCACACCAATGCCGCTGCCTCTGGGGGATGCGTGTGGAATCATACGTGTCTATTCAAAAGGAATTTCTATTAACTTCTAGTGCATTTTGTTAGAAAATGCAATGAGAACCAGAGAAGCAGGCTGTGTAGATAGGAAAAGCAGACTGTGCAGGTGGAAACTAACCCTCCATGGGAGTGAGCACCCGTGTTCCGCACCATTCTGCGTAAGCCACTCAGTCTCTCTGAGCTTCAGTGTTCTCACCTCACAGTGGGGATAAAAAAGGCTGATTTACTGAGCACTTATGGGCCAGCCAAGGACTTAACACGTATTATCTGAACATCCCCACAATAACC
This sequence comes from Indri indri, assembly GCA_004363605.1. Lineage (NCBI taxonomy): Eukaryota > Metazoa > Chordata > Mammalia > Primates > Indriidae > Indri > Indri indri. The sequence continues at coordinate 296,215 of RJWJ010000004.1, read as the reverse complement.
CAGGATGCAGTTATCATGATCATTATCATTCTCATTTAGACAGAAGAGGAAACCATGGCTCACACTGGTAATAGGAGATGCCACCATTGTCCTCCTGCTCTGAAACCAATTCCACGGCACCAACTGGGTGTCCCGCAATTCAGTTCAGTTCTGACACTAACTACCCAGAGTTAGCACAGAACCTGCAAGTTACGGGCAAAGCCCTTCCCAAGACTGACCCCACTTCGGATGCCAGCCACAAATTTAGGTGTCCCCAAGCCACCTGCATTTCTTCCTGGGTGGTTACAAATTTGGGACTTCCTATGACCCCCACTTCAGTTTCAGCGGTGTGCTAGAATGATTCACAGAACTTAGGAAAGTGCTATGCATATGACTACCATCCTATTATAAATCATATAATTTTATGAAGGATACATGGGCCAAGGTCTGGGAGGGTCCCAAGTGCAGGAGCTTCTGTCCCTGTGGACTCAGGACACCCCACTCCCCTGTACATTGGTGTATTTACCAACTAGGCCACTGCACTGGGCCTTGCTGTCCAGGGTTTTTATTGGGGTCTCACAATGTAGGCTTATTAAATCCTTGTTCATGTAGCTGGACTCAATCTCTGCTTCCCCTCCCTTCCCCAGAGGTCGGGGCTGGCCTAAAGTTCCAATGCTCTAATCATGTGGTTGTTTTTTCTGGTGACCAGCTCCCCTCCTGAAGATGTCTACAGACCCACCATGAGCCTCGTCACCCACCCACATCTCCTCACCCTCCCCACTGTAGGGTGCCCCAGCCGCCAACCTGCAGGTCTATGCCTCTTGTTGTTCTCTTGCTAGAGGTGGCTTTCTTCCCCCTGCAGCAGGCTGGAAGTAACAGGATCCCTGCTGCCTGGGGACACCCAAACTAACAGAGAAGTGAAGCAGTGTGCAGAGTCCACACAGTGAATGCATGGGGAAAATGAGCGTTTGAACCCAGAGACTCGGACTCTACTATGCTTTGGCCAACCTGCTATACTGCTCCTTAGTTTAATAGCTACCTCAAAAACAAATCAGGGATGCTGCTAGGATGAAAGGAGGAAGTAAGTGATGATAGTCTCCAAGTAGTATGCAGACTGTGCTGTCTTAGGTGTAAAAATGGTTATTAATAATAACAATAATCCTGGAGTCCAGGAAAAGTATTTCTTTCTTTTTTTTTCTGATAGCCGTATGACCAGAGATGACCCTGAGAAAGGAATCCTGAGTCACTTGATCAAAGTAGCGATGTATATGTTTATTACTTCTGTTGTGTGTATTCCCAGTGAACTCATGCCTTCGTTATTAATTATTCAGTCTATCTTCTAATATAATTTTAGGTCTGGTGATAACGTCTGAACTTATTTATAGAAAACTTTGAACTTCATAAATATTAAAATGTCCTATTAGCTACATGCAGACTGCTTTTTCTATGGCCATAGAAATTAGGCAATTGTGACCAGGACTATTAATTAAAATTAAAAATAGATAAATAATGGATAAGGGATGCTATTTATGAGTTAAAAATGAGAAAATGAAAATTATTCTCCATTCTCTTACCTTGGATGAGTCTACTGTAAGCTCTCAGCTTTTATTATTGAAAGTTCTTATGTTACTTTGCATAAACTAAGCAGTTGGTTGTACGAGGGCCTTGAAGAGTGACCGATTTTCAGATGATGTGATTAAAATCTTTTCTTAATAAAATAATCAAAAAGTGGCCCCGTTACAATAGTCAAATACTGGGTAATTTCTATATTCTACAAGTTAAAGACTTGAATCTTACTGGAGAGGCTAAATCCCCCCAAAAGCATGAACATGCATATTGGGAACTATAAGAGTTGGCTTTCATAGACTGTCTATGATAAAATAATGCACTGTTGGATTTCCTCTGGTCAACTTGGTCTTCATTCCTCCGTGTCCACCTTTTAAAAAGATGTTTTTCTCTGGTTAATGGAAGATGCCTGTTTGTTCAGTTCACATTGTTCATGGTTCCCTATATGCCTTTAAATTACCATCCTCTAAAAGTTATCTTTCTACTCTGTTTACTAGATTTTCAAATGGAAACTCTCGCCAATGTCTTTGAAATCCTTTTGGTTTTTTACTGTGCCCTGTAATAAAAAATACATTTTGTGTTGGGAGTCAGCATAAACCTACAATGATGAAACAAATGTTTCCCATGCACTTTGATGTGCTGTATTTTATTTCTTTTTAGAAGAAAATGCTGGTCACAAATGGTACTGCTGGTTTCATGACGGCTAATGGACATGTGAAGCACTTATTAGATGTCTCAGGACCATCTAGAGATCCAATTCACTGAGCAAGATCCTGGAAACACGAACTGTCTTCCTGCAGTTCCTGCAGTTCCTGAGTTACTGGAGGGGGTTGACATTTGTTTGGTCTGTTTGGATGGTTTACATGGTACTATCACAAATGGAAATTTCAAAAATTGATAATTTTGGAAGAGAAGCCATCACTGAATACCCCTGCCTCAGATACTGTAACATTCAAATTATTGAGAAAAATTGCAACAAACTGTATTATGAAGAATTTGTTATCACTTAGAATTGACCCTTGACTTCCCTGTAGAAAAGAAAGTTCACTAAGTTCATGAACAATAGGTCAAAAGAACTTGGGACATTCTTGGTCAAACTGTTATTAGTTCCGATAATGACAATTTGCAGGCCAGAGAATAACCTATTATTACCAACGAAATTTATTTTTCCTGAAGAACGTTTAGGATGATAAGATTTTTAGTTGGCTATCATTACAAATGGCTGTTTGCAAATACCAAAACCACACTTTGAAGATGAGAGTTTTCACTCTTACAATGAACCAAACAATGGGCAAAGAAACAAAAAAAAAAAGAAAAGAAAAAGGAAAAAAATGGTTGCGAAAAGATTCTAAATAATGAACGTTTTGAATGAGAGCAACTTTGTTGAAAAAAAAATCTAGGATCTTTTGATGTGGCTACTTGAAGAACAGGACCCACATAGAGGTTTATGTTTTGATCATTAATTGACTAATAACCAACTAATTCTTAATCTCATCTACAACTCTCCTCTACACACCCATGCTGGATGCTGCTGCTTTTTGTTTTGTTTTGTTGGAGGAGAGCGATGACAACAAGTAAGGACTAAAAGAGTCTAGGAGACGAAGGCTGGGGGGAAGGGGTCACCCCCAGGGAAGTGGCTGGGGACCCATGTCTTAGAGGATGACACATGTCCCGTATATAAGTGAACACAGAGGAGAAGGGAATTCCACACAGAGGGAATGTTCGGAGCCAGAGTAGCAAGCGTGAGAGCTCAGCAAGTGCAGAGAACACCCAAAATACTGTGGGGAGGGGCTGGAGGGTAAAGCACCCCAAGAGGTCAAGGCCCTTGCACAGTCAGAGACTGTCAGAGGCTTTCAAAGCAGGGGAAGATGATCTCATTTACATTTTGGGAAGCTTCTGCTGACAAAACCCACGGAGAGGCTGATTCAGGCATTGATTCTGATGTTTGCCTGAATTTATGAATAACCTAAGGTACTGGTGTATGTATACATAGGTGCCGTATACATGTACAGTTTCTTAGTCACCTTCTCTGGGATTATGTGCCTGGAATATGTCACATCTGTGCACACAGATGTTTCCTGAGCACGTGTCATGGTCTCCACTCTGCCATGGGCGTGGCCATCGTGGCAGTGCCTGTGGCTAGCGGGTCCACTCCTCATCTGTCTGATGTGCTATCGGGAGGGAGGCAGATACTATTTAACAAGGAAATACCTAAGTGAACAAGGTGCTTTCTGGGAGTGACAAGTGCAAAGAAGAAAATACCGTGTAAGTTCCTTCGGTGAAGGAGTCTCATTTGATTCATTTGGGTGCATCCACCCAAATACCTAGCACAGTGTCAGGCAAATGGTAATCGCTATGCCCAGCACGTGCCTGCTGTGCCCTGCACTGTTGCCGGCACTATGCATGTAAGGCATTCTCTCTTCCAAACTGCTCTGCTGCATAGGGGTTCTCAACCAGGGTCGATTTTGCTTGTAGGGGACACTTGGCAATGTCCGGCTGGAAACATTTTTGGTTGTCACACCTGGAGGGAGTTGGGGAGTGCTGCTGGCACCTAATGGGTAGAGGTCAGACTCCCTACCATGCACAGGGCGGCCCCCCACAGCAAAGAATGATCCAGCCCCACATACCAACAGTGTTGAGGTTGAGAGACCCTGGCACGAAGGGTGATACTAGTGTTGGCCCATTTTATAACAGCCCAAAAGACCCAGGTCCACGTGCACTCAGCTAGGAAGAGCAAGTCTCTAAAACTGGAGTTGGCCTCTAGAGCTCGAATTTGTAATCCCTACAATCCCAGAATATTTGTGAGATACGCGAATGCACAAACGTGAGTGACTGTTCTGACAGCTAATGCAGGGACTTCCAAGTCTCTTTTGGTGTGAAAAATGAGAAACGTTTTTGCAGATGAGTGCCAGGTAAGACGGGCTAGCTTTGGGGACCTTGGTTTAAATGAGGAACTTGAAATTTGTTGTTTCCTTTTGCTTGTCACAATATCCCATTGTTAACACCTGCCAGCGTTGTCATCCTAAACTGTCGCTGCTGTTTTAGAGATGAGCCACAACAGGTGTGCCAAATATTGGGCCATTAGCAAGCGGTAATTCACCTGCATGAATATTTATCATCTTGTAACGAGAAAACAAAAGCTGTGTCTACTTTTTAGAACACGGTGCGGTGACGTCCTCGAAACTGAATTATTCGAGTTCCTCGCTTAGGCAGAGGAAGGATAACTCCTCTGTAATTTTCCATTAGGTGGATTTATTTTCTCAGTCTTCTCCACATCAAAACACAACCCCGACAAGCACTTGATTCTATAGAGCCGGTAAGATCACCCAACAGTTTAGAGACCTCAAACCTCTGATTATCAAAATATGCAGTCTTAAACTGGTTTTGAAGGCAGTTGCTTCTCCATGGGGAAATGCCCAAGATAATAGTCAGGGAAGTCTTTGCTTCTCTCAGTCTAATTTCCTTCCCTCCCCCAACACCCCCTTCTCCCTGTTTTGTTCTTTTTGTTCCTTCCCCTTTTCCTTTTTGTTATGAAACAAATTGTGCTAAAATGAGGAAAAGAGGAGAAAACTCAGAAAAAGATAAGAAAGAGTTTTAAAACTCTTTCTTACACGGTATTTTCTTCTTTGCACTTGTCACTCCCAGAAAGCACCTTGTTCACTTAGGTATTTCCTTGTTAAATAGTATCTGCCTCCCTCCCGATAGCACATCAGACAGATGAGGAGTGGACCCGCTAGCCACGGCCACTGCCACGATGGCCACATCCATGGCAGAGTGGAGACCATGACACGTGCTCAGGAAACATCTGTGTGCACAGATGTGACATATTCCAGAGCCTTTTACAAAGACTCCTTGTAAAAGAGTGGTTATAAATTTGATGTACTAGGTACGAACCCCAAGGACTGTGTGCTTTAAAAAAAAAAAGACCTAAGGCGGAATATGCCATCCACACCCCCGAATTACTGCTGCCTTTGAAACCCTCAGCATCGCCACTTGTCCCTGCCTACGCCAAGATTTTATGCCCAGCAATGCCATTATTATGAAATGGCTTATAATACACAGGTATGGAATGAAAAGGTAGCAATGCTGGTAATAACTGATTTGGGAACCAAATCGATTTCCCTGAATTCTGAGTATTGCCGTGACTGAGGGAATAATGATGGCTTCCCAATAAGTGTGTTTCCATTCTTCTTGGGATATCATTACTGACAGCACCCTTCTGTGCATGTTTGCTGATGATCATTCGTGTTTCTGTTCCTCACCTTAAATTTCTGCAAATTATTCTCCTTCTTACTCCAAAGGCATAGTTGAATTTGCACCCTCTCTTTTCCTTCCCACCTGGCTTCTCTACTGATTCTATCTTTATACTTGATCAAATAAGAGTGTCGGTTAGCCAAATATAAATTTGTTTATTTAACTGTTCAATGAAGAGGACGAACTTTTGATCTCCTTTCTTGCTGCTTTCATTTGTTTAATGATACATGTGTGTAAAATAAAGCTTCTTGCAAGAAAAGATGGGTATTTTCCCTTTTAGAAAGTTTTATTGGTAATATCTGATCCTTAGGAGGTGCTTAGAAAGTATTTGCCAAATGAATGAATGAATGAATGAATGACCAAGGTCAAATAAAGGACACAGGCCAAATTACACTGAGCTCAGAGGGTTCCCGCTCACTCATTACTCCCGTGACTGAGTACTAACGATAACTAACATTCGCTATGGACTTACTGGGCGTTATCATGGTTTATGCCATTTAACCTCAGGAGGAAGGCACTTGTATTTCCCCCATTTCTCAGATAAGTAACTGAGGCTTAGGGAGACTGCACAACAAACCCATTTTAGCTAATGAGAGGCCGAATCTGGAAATACACCACTTTATTAAACCGTTCTCACTATGGTTCGTGGAGAAAGAAACTCTCTCTTTTAAGGAAACTTCCAGGACTGAGGGAATATAATCAGAGCTGATCTTTTAGAGATGGTATCTACAAGTCTGGTTGTGATAACGTGGGATGAGAAATGGCGCTTATCATGACGTTAGCCGAGAGGGACTTGGAATTCACATTATCTACCATTTTGGACAATTGTCTTTCTGAAAGCTTCATAAGCTTTTCTCTCCTTGGGGCTCTTCCCTCAACTATTAATACTACCTGAACATCAGGAAGGTCCTCTATGTGGAAGAACCCGTGTATTGCAGATTCTGGGCATGAGAAGGAAAGTAATTTTGGAGGAGGAGTTTAGGCCTAGAAACTTCTCCCTGAACCAAAGACCATCTGCAAACTCTCGACTGTGACCATTTCTCCCAGTCTGGCGAGGCTTCCTCCCATCTCCGGGGTTACCTTTGCAATGACCCAGCCATTTTTCTTGAGGCCAAAGTGATTTTTCTTAAGTCTTCTAAACATTTTCTCCAAACCTTCGGTTTTCTAAAATTTGACACAGGATTTGACTTCTGTTATGAGACCTAGCTCAGATGCCCCCTCCTTTTGGGAACACTCCATTATATTTTTTTTTCCTGCTTCCCAGACATATTCTTTGGTCTTGCAAGTACACAGTTGCTCCTTTTTGCCTCGTTGTGTTAAAATCACCTGTTCCCGCATCAGCGCCCTCTGCTGGAATGCATGGGCTCTTTAAACAGAGTGGAGGGTGGGGCTTGGTGATGTTCATCCTGTGTTTCCTCATCACCACGTGTGACTCTGAAAGGTGGGCACTCCGTACATAGTGACAGAATGGCGAGATGAGGAAGGTGCCGGGGAAGAAATGAAGTAGGAAAAGAAACAAAAAATTACTTCAGCTACATTTCTACCAAATTTCTGGAACCAAATTCCCCAGCAAGGAGCCAGAGGAGAATATAAGTGTAGGGTGTTCCCATGCCAGTTTCAGTTCAGAAAACATTCAGAGAGATGCTTCCCTGCGTGGTTTGGTTGCAAAGAGCCCACCTGTACATCTGGACAAGCTACAGGCGGCCCACCCTTCACGGTCTTCATAGACCACATGACACGTCCCAGCCAACTTCTGTATTTTACACACGGTGCACACGCCACGGTTCTTGCCTTGTTGAGCTTTTAAAACTCTTATTATCTCCGATTATGAAGACAAGCTGTGCGGGGTATAGGCATGATCTCAAACTGAGTTAATTGAAGGTGTAGGTCAGTTCAGCTTTCCTGGACCATCAATCAGTGAAAAGTTTGCTTGTTTAATGCACAGGGAGTCCAAGAAATGATGCAAACCTCCCCCCCTTCCCTTCAGGGCTGTCAGGTAGATGTTAGATTTCACTGAGCTGTTGAAAATCTTAATGGATCCCACTGAGCTGTTTCAGGTTGTTTGTGACAATCACTTAATTTCCTTGTTTTGCAGCTAACAATGATTTTAATCTTCATTTCAGATTAGCCACATAAAGTCTCAGTGTCCTTTCCCCTCATTGGCCTCAGCTCTGTGATCGATGAAAACCAGAATTCTTTGTCTTTCTCTTCAACAGTCTAACAAAAACATACCTTCGGCAGAATTATATATACAGTAATGCCTAATATATGTTAAAAATGCATAGTAGCAAAGATTGGAAATATGGCAAAGTTTGTAATAGCAATTGCCTCTGGGTGGTTAGAGTATGAGTTCCTTTTTTTTTCCCCCCTATTTCTTTCATTTTTTTACAAGTTCGACATTTTCTGTGATGAACCTGTATTGTTGTTACAAGAATACAGAAATTAAAGAATTAGTGTTTCCAAATCAAGGAGGAACAAAGAAAATGCAATCTTTTGATGAGATGTTAAGCTGGAAATTTTTCAGCATTAAAGAGGGGAGAACAGCCACCTCGGGATGAAAGAGTGAGCTTGGAAGATGCGCTTGCAAGTTGAAGGATGGTCCTTATTACAGATAATGCCACCGACAGCCTCTGCGCATCACCTTTCTCATTTTTAGTGTATTGGGGTTTGCTCATATGGAAGTTCCTACGTTGTGCTGCTAATTATTTCATCGCCATCCACACGCACAATTGGCAGCCTTTGAACCAATATTACTGCAGAGACCAGAGAAATGATTCTCACAGAGCAACGATTGAAGAGGAGAAGATGGGGGAATGAAGAAGACTTATTTGGCACTCTCTGAGTGCTTTGTGTGCGGGATGAAGCTGAGATAGTGCAAGGAGTAAATAGCGTTGTCATTTTAAAAGGCTAGCCCTGCATTCAAGGGCACTTACGTTAAGCCTGAAAGCCAGAGGATTGAAGGACTCTTTCTTCCAAAGGCCCCTTGTTGCAACACGAATGTCTCCTTTCTTTGTATTGTGATCATCCTATTCCTTAATGGCTAATTGCTAGGCAATAGAAAACATAATTTACACTCCAATTTGTGAGTCAATCAAACGAAGGCTGGATGTCAGCGAGCTTGGAGATAAATGAACGGTGGTATAAACAAGAGAAGCCCAGAGGCTTGTTGATCCAATTTTTGGAATCCCAGGCGTTGGTTCAGATTGCATCCTCTCCTCCGGGAGGGAATGGAGGGCAGCCCACATCTCTGCTCTTCCATCTGGAGCTGCTCTCTCTGGGAGAAGGAGCCTTGGGTCCTTTGTCGGCTGCTGATTCGATTTTAAAAAGGAAAATCTGACAAATCATGTTGAACGAGAAAAGCGTATTATGTGAATACAAAAAAAAAAAAAATGTTTGCACGTCTGAGGACCACAGGATTTTATTCAAGGAAGTTCTACTTTTAAGGAGGTTATGAATTCTGAATCAGAATTTTGTTGTCAGGGGAATGCTTCTTAGAAGGAAGGAAATGTACTTTTTAACAAGATTTTCAGCAAACGTTGACACATTCATTATGGTCCTGAGCATGGAGGTGGCTCAAATATATTTTGCATAATGTGGAAATAATATTGCATTCTATTTGCTTCTGCCTCCCCGAGTCACCAGGAATGCTCCCAGTACCGAAGGAAACATGGGTGCTGTAGGTAACGAAACATCAGTTGGGGTGAACTTATCAACAAGCCAATAATCACAAAGGGGCTTCTCCATGTCTCTGTTTGGTACGTAGATTTATCTCAGCCCTGGCTTGTCTCAATGCCGGAGTTTCACTCTGTAAACCAAGTCCGCTCTGTCTTCTGCTAAGCAACCTCTCTCCTCATCACAAAGCCCATCGCAAGTCCCAAGGGCTGCCGCTGTTCCCTTCTTCTACTGTTTAGGACTAGAGCTCTCTTTCCATCGTGGTTTTTCCTGTCTCAGGTTGCTGCTGTTCACCTCTCTTCTCTCAATCCCCAACTTTCCCAGATAACAATATGAATATTCGTTGTGTGTTTCTGATCGATATTCCCTTCTTCCTTGTGAAGGCTGCAGAGAAACTCTTCCAGAGTCTGATAATACATCTTGCCACTGTCCCTGCAAGGAGTATGCCTTCCTGCCCCAGGGGGCAAGATAAAGGCCAAGAATAAGACACTAAGGAAGGACGGCCCTGAGGCAGGGTGGTGGCCTGGTGCGGAGGCCGGCATGCACAGTGACGCAGCCGTGGAGTGAAGGTTCACCTAAGACACAGCGCCGCGGGTCTAGGAAGGCCATGGTCTGGAAGGAATTCAGAAGGGAGACCCAATACGGATCCAGAATAAGAGATCTACACTTCACGTTAGTAACACACAGGGAGTGGGGAGCGTGGGTGATAAGGGCTGGGAAACAGGCTTGTATTTGGGCATGTTGTCTGTGCAAGAGGGACCCCTACATCAAGGAGGCAGTTTAAGCTGGCTGGCAACTTGGAGGACAAGTGTCAGAAATGTGTCGAAACTGTAACTCATTCAATGCAATGTTTCCATTACTGTAGCCCAGTGGTTCTCAGCAGGCAGTGATCTTGTGCCCTGTAGGGGACATCTAGCCGTGTATAGAAACATTTCTAAATGTCCAAAGTTGGGGAGGGAGGCACTTGGCGTCTGAGGGGTGCAAGCTGGGGTTGCTGTTCAACACTCCACAGTGCACAGGGCAGTGTCCCAGCATGAAGAACGGTCCAGCTTCAAATGTTAACAGTGCTGACGTTGAAAAACCCTAGCATAGCTTAAGAGCAGGTGAGGGTGTCAGTGTGGGGAGAGGATTATAACTTTGCACGAAGATTTATCAACAAGGAGGTTCACTGCTGCATTGTTTATAGTGTTAAACAATAAACCACCTAAATGTTGAACCATAGAAATTTGGAAAGACAAATTATAATTCCTCCTCTTCTAAGATGAAATGATCTTGCAGCCATTAGAAATAATGCCTTAGGACAATGTTCGATGAGATGGAAGAATGTTCCAGAGATACAGTTACACGGAAATAAGCTGCGCAACACTATTGGCTGGATGCTCCAAATTTTGTTTTAAAAAGGCTATTTGTAGATATTTATGTTTATTTGCATATAAGTCAATATACGAAATAGAATACAAGAAAGAAGCACTCTACAATATTATGTATTATTTCTTGGATATTGAAATTGTGGATGAACTCCATATTTTCCCCCTGTGTTGTTAAATATCATTTCAACTTTCCACGGGAATGTGTATGACTTTGATAATGAGGGTAAAATGACTTTACGTTTTCTAAAAAAATAGTATTTTGTAAAGCATGAAGCCGAAGTCTTTGCAGACAGCTGAGCCAAGAATTTTTGTCCTGGATCTCTTTTTGGGGTTAGCAAGTTAGACAAAGACTTCTAAATGAAGAAAGGGGTAGCATATGCTCCAGAAGTATGAGGTTCGGAGAGGGTAGCATTTGGCTCTCATGTTAAGTGTCAAAGGCCAAGCTGGAGGAGGAATACTCTAAACTCATTGTCTTCTCATTTAAATACTCTCGATTGAATTCACACCCTCTCCTGCATATTCCAGTTACATTGAGAATTGGCTGGAGTTTTAGATTTACCTTCTATGTTCCTCCCTCCCCCCCATTCACTGTTTGGGTGGGCTTGGGTTTAGGCCATGCCGTGAGTTGTGTCCAGGGGTCACTCTTGTTGGGCAGTGTCTGGACTATTAGAGAAACTGACATAACTTCACGCTCCTACCAAAGAACAAGGAGTTTTTCATCTACTGTATGTGATTTATTTCTATTATTTTTTGTTAAGAAAGCCTTAATTTGTTTTAAAACTGTTTGGTGGACTTTGCAGCTCTTTCTATTGGGTGGATTTGTTTCATCTGACTTATTCTATAGATCTAGTTGATACACTCACACATACACACACACACACACATTTTAATAGAGTTCGCAAAGTTTGCTTCTATTTCAGAAAGAGCTTCAAATCCTTTCCTTCAGGGATAAAGAGGTTAATCACCATTACTCTTTTTACTTTTTTATAGAGGCAACAGTCAGATAACATAATGTTAACCATTTTCAAGTGTGTAATTTCGTGGTATTCAGTACGGTGGCGTTTCCGAAGGAAGCTTCGTACCCACTAAGCACTCACTCCCCGTTCCCCCCGCCCTCAGCGCCTGGCCACGCTAGGTGCACTGCATATACTCGTAGTGCTGGATTTCAGAAACCTGTTGGCGTTTCAGTTTGTCTTGTGGCTAGCTGTTCCCTCCGTCTCTCTGCTTCTCCTTCTCTGCGCAAAGGCATACGGAGGAAGGTGGGCACAAAAGGAGGTGAGGAGATGAAGAGAAAGAGAGAGGTGAATGGGAGGGAGAGAAAGAGTGGAAAAGTCGGAGAAAGACTGGGCGGGTTTTGGAAGGGAGAACCCCCTCACCCACATACCTCAGAGAGATAGGCAGAGAGACCCCTATGCACCCATTGAGACTGAGAATCAATTTGAAATAACTGTTCTGAAATTCCAAGTATGCCTGGTCCTCTCTGAGAAAGTAAACAAAGGGAAATAGCTTAGACCTGCCGTGCCCACTGCAAACTCCTGCCCTGTGTTCCCTGGTTCTGCCAGTAACAAGCTCTGTCTCTCAGCGGTCTACCCTTCTTGAGCTTGGGGCGGGGGTCACGGAGTGATCCCTGAAGTCCTTCCATTGACACCCTGACACCTACCCTCCGTCACTGGTTTGGCTTTTAGGTTTTTTTTTTCTCACTGAATAATTGAGTTTCTTTGATTCCAGTGCAGACGACGGGGTGAACTCCAGATAGTCTGGTTATTATAGATTAGCCCTGCTGATACTGCAAGCTAGGGAAGAGTTGATATGCTGTAGAATGACATGGAAACCCGATAACAATGGGAAAAGAGACTTTTATATAAATCTTTTTAAGTATGGTATTTCCATATTAAATCTTATAAAGTGAATGTCTGGCTGCAGTGATGAATGTGCCCTCTGCTGATGGAATATGCTTCAGCCCTCTTGGCAGGCTTCCTGCGGATCCCAGGTGATAAAAGCTGACCAGAGTATTTCTTCATTATCATCGTCATCTTACATTTGCATTATTCTCCTTGTCACCGAGAACTCCAGACAGACTCCAGTCTGTAGGAAACGTTTCACACGTAGTCGAAATATGTGCGGTGGTGCGGAGGAGGAGCTCTGAACGCTGAACACAGCCTCCTTCGGAATATTTTAGGCGATTAAAGTTGTGCTGAGAATTTAGACAGGCCACTAACAGCCCACTGGCATGGAGTGGGAACAGGAAACATAAAGAGACTGATGGGTGGATGTGGAGCTTGTTGACTTCTGCTGAATGGTCTCAGCTTCTCCTTAACACCTTAGTGCAAATAATAAAAATGCTGAGGAGTGTGTGCAGCTGCCAAGGGAAGTAAAAATTAATTTTTGCCAACAATTATATTACCAGTACAATATAATGGTTAAAGGCACAGACTCTGAAGCCAGGTGGCCAGAGTTCACACCCTTGGTCCATCCTCTACCAGGGGTGTGAATGGGAGCAAATCATGCTCAAGGACTCAGTTTTCTCATCTGTAGAATGGGATAATACTGATCATCTATAGGATTGATGTGAGCATTGCTCACATCACATCACATCAGGAGTTAAAGCATGAAAGTGCTCAGAAAGTATCTGACACAGAGTTAGCATTTGATATGTTTGCTATCACCACTTTTGTTATCATTATCAGGACCTGGAAGCTCATATTCTGAAATCTTCAGTGAGAACAATATTTACTGAGCTGCATACATAAATATATGTATATGTATATAGTTCCTAGATATAATAATTCCTTCTTCTGTATTACAGAGGAATGTTTTATTATTAAGCAAGTTACACTCTCTGTGTCTCAGTTTCCTCATCTGTAAAATGGGGGCAATTCAGGCACTTTATAGGGTTATGGTGATTCTAGGAATCCATATATGTAAAGTCCTTAACACACTGTACAATAAATTTGCTAATATTATTATAACCGTGGTCATCATTATTACTGTTACTGTTAACTGGAAGCAGCTCACATCCTGAAATCTGCAATAAGATGAATCTTCATTGAGCTACATAAATAAAATGTACATGCAAGCATATATAGTTCTTTGATATAACCATTTTTATGCTGTATAATACAGTGTCTTCTGTTTTCCGGGCATATTGGCAATCCGAAGCCTAAATTAATTCAACACACAAATGAGGCTGTGGTTGCTTATTTTGCAGATTTATTAGCTGTATCAGAATGTCATATGGGAAGTTGTAGAGCCTATTTTTAGAGTACAGTGCATTTGAAATGCGGCTGGGTTTGTGGACATGCCATGGGCACAGACTTGTCGGGAGGCACCTGCTCCATGCGGTTCCCCTGGAAGAGGAGACGGGCGCCCCTCCCGGAGCGTTGGCAGGCGCGCTTGTGTTGGGGGGGATTAAGGAGCTTATTCAGTTATTAGCTATGAAATGTCGTCGCTGCCTCTGGATTGCCAACTGTGATTGGTGCTGGATTTTAATTATCATCGAGCAAGTTCCAAATGTTTGAAATGTGTCTGCGGAGACGGCTTTGGTGGAAGGTGGGAGGAAAGGTCATGATGACAGGGCAGACCGCGGAGTCAGCCTTGCACACGTTGCTGGGGTCCGCGCCGCGCCCCTGCTGATGTGGGGCTCCATGGTGACCGCGGGGCCAACCCCTTCCATGGTAGAATAATGGTGATTGTCAGCCATTTCTCATAGTTACTCAATATCTGCTTCTCTGTAGATTCCATAGGCCCTGGTATTTTCTCAAGAGCAATCCCGATGACTCTTCATTCATTAATTCATGAGCATCCATTCATCTGTTTGTTCATCATTCAGTAAGTGTTATTTTAATGCTTACTGTGTGCTGGTTAAGGTTCTCAGCACTGTGCTGGACACCGAGGAACCTAAAAAAGAGTGACACTTGATTTCTACCCTTCAGGAGCTCAGAATCTATCAGGAAAGATAGATATGAACAGGCTGCGACAACATGCTGTGATATACAAATGTCAAAAATCAGAATTTGTACAAAGAGAGGAGGGATGGATTAAAGTTGTCCTAGAGGGAAAGCTTGGGGATGCTTTATGGAAAAGACGATGCTTGCCGAGAGCTTTGAGGAGGGAAAAGGGAGTTCTCCGGGCAAACTCAAGTAGAGCAGACCTGGGAGGGAAGAAGACGGAAGGCGTGACAGGCCACAGGAACGGCACGTGCAGAGGAACGGAGGCAGGAGCATCGTGGTGCACTTGGGAGCTGCAAGTTCTGCTGACTTTCAGAGAGTGAGGCCGGGCGTTATAAGACGGGTAGGTAGAGGACGGTCACAAGGGCTGTCCTGGGAAGTTTAGACTTCATTCGGTAAAAGGAAGAGAATGACCAAGGCCTTGTCAACAGGGTTCTGTTAGCATTTTGGAAAGGCCACTCTGGGTGCAGGGCGGATAATGAGTCGATGGGTGCAAGGTTAAAGGCAGGGAGACCAGTGAGGAAGGTGCCGCAATGGTCTAGGTGGGGAAACACAGGTGATTGGACCAAGACAGGGGCACGGGTTTGGGGAGAAGCAGGTGGATTGAGAAAAGCTAGGAAGGAGAATGGAGGGAGAGTGGAAGACCCTGTGCATGGGGACGCAGAACCAAGAGTCAGGAATGATGCCTGCTTCCAGCGTGGGTGAGACAGGTGGGTGCTGGGCTGGCTGACAGAGCAAATACGGAGAGAAAGGCAAGACTTTTCACAAGCCTGGGAAGAAGAGGAAGGAAAAATGATTATTTTGGTGGCATGTAGTGACAGTCCAGCCAGCATCCAAGCCTGGGAAACACCACGTGGAGCTCTCAGCAGGCAGACCAGGCATCTTAAATGCATCTCCTGAGTGTGCAGGAGTCAGAGACATCTGCAAGCAGATAAACCAGGGTCCTGGGGTATAAAAAGTGGGGATTGAAAAGAGGTGAGCACAAAGATGAGGTCGGGGTAAATGGGGGCCGTGCAATGGTGTGAGGTCTTGGCGGGTATGGCAAGGCCTTGGGCATTTAGTCTGAACGTGATGGGAAGGCGGCCGTTACAAGGGTTTGAATCTCTACTTGGAACAAATCATTGTGCCTCAGTTTCCTCATCTGTAAAATGAGGTTCATACTGATAATTTATAGACTTGTTGGGATGATTTCAGGAGTTACTATATGAAAGTGCTCAGAAACGTGCTTGAGGTATAGTTATTATTTAATATATTTGCTATGATTTTATCATTATCATTATTTTCCCTGAAGCTCATGTCTCAAATATTTCAATAAGAGCAACATTTTCTGAGATCACAACACGACCTCCGTGTGTGATGCAATCCCTCTGCTGTTTGTTTGGAGGACTGAGGGGCTCAGAGGGGGAGCCAGGAGCCCCGCTGGGAGCCATTGCAATGGTTCAGGTGGGAGATGACGCAGTGGAAAGCAGTCAGGTGTCGTGTAGATGCAGCAGACGGGATATTCTGGCAGAGCAGGTGAGGGGTCAGAGAGAAAGACAGGAGTCAGTGCTGAGAAATAGGCAAGATCTGTTTTTGCCTTCAGCATCACGTTTTGTTGGATGGACAACCTACTGGTCTTTTAAAAACGAAGTCACTGTTTCAATTATTACTTCCGACACCATACAACCTCTGTCTTGTGTCCGCCCAGCCTGCCCCAGGCAATAGTCAGTCCGTCACCCTTCTCCCAGGGCGCAGTCATGGCGGCAGGTGGTGGGCCAGAAGGCCAGTCTGAGTGCGTGAGACTCACTGTTCTCAGAATTTCCCATCCCCTGTAGTGGCAATGCACTACCACGAACGCAGTGGCTGAAAACAATATGAATCTATTATCTTATGGTTCTGGAGACCGGAAGTTTGGAAGGACTGTAGCAGGGATACGAATCAAGGTGCCAACAGGGCTGAACGTCTCTTCTGGAGGCTCCTGGGAAGAGTCCGTTTTCTTCTGTTTCTGGTTTCTGGGGTCCGCCACCTTCCTTGGCTCATGGTCCCTTCCTCAATCATCAACATGCCTCACCCCAGCCTGTGCTCCCTCATCCCCACACCTCCTTTCTCTCTGTCTCCGACCTCTTCCACGTGTGATAACATTAGACCCACCTGGATAATCCGGGATAATCCCCCACCTCAACACCGTTAATTTAATCACATCTGCAAAATCCTTTCGGCTGTAGAGGGTAGCACAGTCACCGATTCTGGGGATTGGGGCATGGACATCTTTGAGGGGGGCATTCTTTCCCCCACATCTGTGATGGCCAAGGCTTTCATCCTGGCTTGGGTTTCTTCCTCATCTTCCTCTTTACCATGGCCATGATGGCTCCTCGGCCTCCCTGCATCTAGACTCACCCCTCAGTTTTATCTCACGTGCCCAGCTCTCCCTCAGCCTTAAGCTGAAGACCCTGCTATATGAACTGTACCTTGACACATGTAACTTCGTTAGCCGATGCATGTAATGCATGTAGCGCAGTGCCTGGCACATAGGAAGCAACTAAGAAAACAGAATCCAGTCTATTCTTGCAGTCTATAAATATAATTTTGAATCATGATTCTGTCACTCTGCTTGCAAGATCACCATGGGTCTGTGCCGTCTGTAAATTTGATAAACACGTCCCTCAGGTAGTCCTTTCCACTGTTTATAAAAATGTCCCACCAGACAGAGACTCGGCCTTGGCTCTCTAATAGCCTGTTGTCTATGTAGAAGTATTATATAGTTTTCAGAGAACGTCCACACACATTCTTCCAATGAAGTCTTCTCTTCCAACGATTTGTGCCTGACGCTCCTTCATTTGGCATTTACTAAGTTATACTATGTGCGAGGCAACCCGGGAGAGTAAATGACAGATAGCAAACAGAAGACCTGCTTCCAAGGAGCTTGTGAATCTCGTTGGAAGACAGGCGTGTGCACTAGACGGCGGTCCCAGCGATTAGCGTTCTTTGGGTAAATGGATGAATCAGCCGTGAGCCAAAGTGTTAGCCCACAGTCCTCATCTTTTCACAGGTGCCTTCCCATCGCCATAGATGTGTCGACAACATCAGTCACTCCAACAGTCTAGGACCTTAAAGGAATAGAAGGGAATTTGCTTGCCATCACTTTTTCCTGGTGAACCCATGTTACCTCCTAAGGATCGCCTGTACTCTTCCAGGGTGGCTTCACGCTATCCATTAGCGATCTGTGGTATAGCAGATGTTTTGAGCATCATATTTAGCACTTCCTTGTGTAAAGAATATGCCCCAACCTCCTTTATAGGTATTGGGGCATTAGCCCATTCCCAAGTGTTTTGCCTTCTCTTCTATCACCTGTGGTCACTACATCAAATTCTGAAATCATAATGTTTACAAGATTTTATGGCACCTGGGGCACAATTGATCTGGGTCTAGATTATTAACCTTAATCAAAGTTGGAGCTGGTTACCATGTGGCCTGTGGTAGTCAAACACTGGATAGATTTATCTCAAATGGGCGGTTGATCAAATTCCAATGTTACATACATTTATGATTTATTTACCACATGGACCGTGACTTCTCTCACGATGTTTTCCCACCGTGAACTTCACTTCTCTTTTGATGATGTCTGTTCTCCTCTTTGTCGTTTGGAGTTTGCCCTCTTGAGGAAAAAGTCAAACGCAAATGAGAAATGGCTAAAATTTGCCTTCTCTCTTTCTCTGTAAACTTCATTTTCAATGCAATGGAGAGAGACTCCCTTTGACTCTGGAAACAAAATGAGGAGAGCATGAAAATATGGTGAATGCTTTTAAAAAGAAACGAGCATTTTCTCTTCTGGTTAGAAAGATAAATGCAGGTCAATAAAGTTAAGTAAACATTATACCTGTTTTAAGAATGGTGTTGACCATGGGAATACAAGAGCTACCCTAATTAAAAGTGACTGTTCAAATGGTAATATATTATCTCCAATCACTAGTGAAATGACTTTCCTTCTTTTTTTTTTTTTTTTATTTCAACATAGACTTTCCTTCTTTTAAAGCCTTTTCTCGGCACATTTTACACCAACAGCCATAAGTACCCAGTACCTGGAAGATGCAGTTCTTGCCTTCACTAGAAGCTTGCTCTCTTGCTCAGAAAACAGGTATTTAATTCCCCCATCCATGACACAACATTGCAGTTATTTTAAAACATACTCTAAACAATTTTGCCAGTATCCTGCATGTTTTTCCTCCACTATTTTTTGTAAAGTTATATCTAGCATAGAGGTTCAAGTTTCAATGTTTTGTTTTCTGGGCGAAAAAAAATTCCCTCCCCATGCCCAGTTTCTTCTCAACACTTAGCATATTTATAATCAATTAATTGATTGATTATTTTGTGTGCCAATGCCCCTATTAGACTATACGTTGCCCAAGGAAAGACTTGATAACTTGTATCCCCCAAATCAAACACAACTTCTGAGCTATAGTAGTAACTCAATGAATATTTGTTGGATGAATGAAAATCAACCCAAAGTGGCACATGCATATTGAATAAATCAGGGTGATGGGAAAGGTCACATTTGCTTAGGAAGTCTGCAGAGGTGCTGGTGACATTTAAGCACACTGACAACATGGGGGGATTTATTATAATTTTTTTTTTCTCCAGTCGATGGGCATAATCATACTCCAGCCCTGTGGGCACAGAACCGAGCTGCCTATTTTGGAATTGCTATATATAGAGAGAAGAAACAGTCCTTCTGAATGTGGAGTTACTCAGTATTTTTGGCTCTTTGGCTATTTCCAAGGTTCTTCATCTGGACTTAAAAACCAAATTAATAGGCGATCATTTCCTCTCATCTTTCGCATGGACGCTATTTTCGGAGGAGATCTATCACCCGAGGCACGTCAGCGGGCGGACGGGCTGCTTTCAGTCTCCCACGGCATCTTTTTCACATGCTTCAGTAATTCCCTACTGACCTGCATTTAGTTTATTCCATTAATTTCAGCTAAATGAATTTTATTCTTTAAAAGCATCTGCACAGAACTGAGCGCAGAGAATGCGTTTCTGTTTAACTCAGTTTTGTTTGTGGCTTCAAAGCTCAAGTTGGTTTTTTATTTTTTTTATTTTTTTTTTTTTATTTTTTTTTTGCTTGGTGCTAAGTTTTTCTTGGTCGGTGTTGTCAGCATCTCTCATTTGATGATTAAACATATTTCACAACCCACTGATGCTGCCTCTCTGGGTTTGTCAGGGGTCGCTATTCTCCTGGAGACACAGGCCAGCCACCTCTGGTAGATGGGTGCCAACGAGGCCCTTCCAAGGGGACGGGACAGTGGCTGGATCTGCTCTCTGTGCTGTTCGTCCTGGGGAATCCCTGGGGTAAGAGACTTTGTGTTTCTGCTGACGTCTCGTTCAAAGACCGTGCCTTTTGTGAATTCCACTTCAGTGTCTTTGGTAAGCCCAAGTTGGGAAGAAATAATAATAATGAAAAAGACCCCACCATATAATAATTCCTGATTATTTAATAGCTGGCACTTAGTACATGCCAGACGCCGTGCTATTGGCTTCACAGGCATTATCTCAGTTTTACCCTGAGACAAACCTGTGCAAGATGTACTGTTTGTTCCCATTTTACATATGAGCAAACTGAGGCTTAGGGAGGGTTGGTAATCTGTTCAAACCACTTAGCTAAAAAGCGGTGGAGTCAGGACTCGCACCAAAACGATCAGACTTCCACACTTTCCTCCAGCACGTCCTGCTGTCTCTTGGCTTCGTGGTCGAGGGCTGGATGCTGTGTGAAGTTTCTAAGTCAATTCAGGCAAAGACTTTAGATGGTCCGTGTTTGGTAGTGGCCTGGGATCCTCAGGAGTTAATTGTTTTCACTGTTTTTAGTAACCTTAGGCTTTATCAAATGTATTAAATCACTTACAGTCCTACTTCTTGCTATAACTTCTTTGAACCTTCTGGGTTGAGGTTGGCATTTTTTGGTCACAGATGAGGGAGACAAAATCAAGAAACAGCTGTCAGGCATCCCATAGAGATTTCCTGAGCACCACATAAGGGCTTCATCTTGGGAATGGCAATGCACCGGTCACTGAGACCTGGATGTCACTATTAGGATCCCAAGTATCCTAAGTATGTCTTCTGTGCTCACCACTGTAGCCAGCATTCTTAATGTGGTGCGTGGCGCTTGGTTGGTTGTCTGAAAATATTTGTGAATTTTGCAGCTGGTGATGTGACCAGTGCGTGACTGTCGATGGAGGAAGGATATCTTCCTTTTGCATTTGCACTGCCGATGGCTTCAATTTCTGCACCCTTGGAATAGTCTGAATATTTGTGGCTTACAAAGGTGTCCTGGAAACTGACTCCAAATGAAAATTAATCCAGCCCATTTTTATAGGACAAGTCTGTTGTAAAAACCCAGGCACTGAAGGGCAGCCGGGTCCCACTTGAGCCGGCTGATGCCTCCTGGTAGTCTGAAGTTTGCGTGGTTGGTGAGGTCAGTTGCATACTGGCCATGAGGATGAGCGTGCAGGATGGGCAGGGCAGAGATAGCACATCCTGTAGCCTCTGAGGAGAGATGCAAATGGAAATGGCAGTCATGGAGGTATAATCAAACTCCATCCACCCATGTTAATGCAGATTGTCAGGACGGCCAACCTCTCCTTCCCTGGGAGCCTGACAGGCATGATTAACATGCTGTGAGCTCAGCAGAAATCACTGTGGTTCTTACCTCAGGCTGAGCCTCTGCTCAGGCCCGGACAAAATGCCTGGGCAAGGGAAGGAATTACAGAAGAACAAGGGACACCCACTCCCATCTCCTGTCTCGAGCTGGTGCAGTTTGGGGAGAAGGAAGTGTGGACCGGAGTTCACGGCAATATACGCCACCTCATTTCGTGACAAATTCTTTCCCCGAACCACCATTCTCTTGTGTGTGGCTCGGAACTATTTCTCGTTGCTAAGCAACCCACAAGCAGCTCTGGCCCACAGTATATCCTAGAGGTGTAGACGTGTTGTTTGGGGGTCCTTCCACAGCCCCTCCCTTCACTGGGAGATGCTCCGTCCATTTTGCAGATGCATCTGAATGGGCCAAGGTGAGTATCTGGCCCAAGGGGAGCTCAGATGTTGTGCAGAGAGATGGGGGCCAATCTGATTTCCTCCCAAAGTTTTCAATGAATAGGTGAAAACAATCCTCCCAAGGTCTTGAACTAAAACACAGTATAGACTTTGGGACTCGGGTGGCCATTTCTAAATAGATGCATGTTGGTGAGTAGTCAGGGAAAAGTGGTCCTTGGTGTGAAATAGAAGACTGGAGAGGAGAGAAAGGAGATAAGGACCTGGGGAATGGGGAGAAGGTGGAGAGAGCAGTAGGCACCTATGTCTACAAGATAGTTGGCACTATCCAAGTTTGGGATTTTTCCAGGAGAATCTGAGAGGGGCGGAGGAGCAAAGAACATCTGCCAGGGAGTGGTTTCTGTCCTGGCCTGTGGTATTTAGGCTGAGAAATTAGGAAGGAGATGATAATGATGAGGGCAGTGAAGAGTGGTGGGATGAAGGGACTGGTGATATAGACGAGGCGGGACAAGTGTGGTTGGTAGGGGACAGAGTGGGTGAGCTGGGAAGGCAGCAGGCAATGTTCCGAGAGCGAGGGCTCAGGAGTCAGAGCTGGTGAGAAGGTCTGGGCTGGGGCCAGGCTGTGTGTGGCTGGGGTGGAGTGGAAGGAAACGTTGGATTGGATGATGAGAAAGACATGGAGACCAGCATGTTGAAGATGTCATCCGAGTGATGACCAGCGATGGTGGAAGAGAAGGTCGCGAGCTAGGTGCCGATGTCGTCGACGGGGAGGATGTGTGTGTGTATGTATTGGGGGGTGGTCAGTGGATGGCAGCCGTAAGGAGGGGTAGTGCTAATACAGTCTGACGCCACTGCCTGTAAGTGAGCTGGGGCTGTGACGGAGCCGGGAAGAGAGAGAGTCGTGAGTGCGACGAGAAGACTCGCATGGCCTAAGGGAACCGGCTGTGCCCTGTGCACACGGCTTCCCCTGCAGTCCTGGGCGACACTCTCTCTCTCCAATTCTCTGCCTGTCAGCTTCATTTTCCCTTACTTCTGACTGGCTGTCTGCACATGGCAGGGAAGCGGCCCAAATTTGACATGTTGTAGCTTTGGCCCTTGCAGAGAGACGGATGAAAAGCTCTGGCTCTCTCATCCCAAGGCCAGGGTGGGGAATCCTTCTCTCTCGAATCAGTGTTTATCCCCAACTCAGTCACGGGGGTCAGGGTGGGTCATATATTTTTCCATTAGAATGGCTCTCTGTTGGTAGAATAGGTTCCTAGAAAGATATTATGGGATGAAAATTTCACGTCTGCCAGAGTAACTTTCTAAAGATTGGCCAAGGTGTTCACAGGCTTGGTCTCAAGCTTTTTGGGCCCTTAAGTCTCAGCATCTACCAACATTCCTTCCACACAGCCAGGGGATAGGAAGGGTCATCGTTGTCCAGCCCTTCACCAGCTAGTGAGAACAGCAGGGGATGGAGCTTGACTTTGTGGTAGCCCCTCAGAGAAATTCCTGGGTGTCACTTTGATGTTTAAAAGAGGAAGCATCCTAAGGGGTCTGCTCAGATATTTGTCTTTCTGCTTAGGAGCGAACACTCTCCCTCTGTCCTCTTGCAAAGGGAAACCCCCTCAGCGTACCTTGTTCTCAAGTGTGCAGAAGTCACCAGAAGTGAGTCCTTTGTGATGTCAGCTGCTCCATCTTTTTTCTTTGTAATTCCCAACAATCTGGGCTTTATTTCCATGACGTGCTTTTAAAAATGACTTCCCTTCACTTGTCCTAGCCAATGAGTCCAAGGTTGGCACATTGAGGGGGATCAGATCCGTCTCTTAACAGAGGGATACCTAAACTCCAGACTCTGATAAAAATGCACGTCCCTGCGTCCCACCCGCAGAGACTCTGATTTGGAAGTGGGTCCCAGGAGTCTGTATTTGAAACAGGAGCCTGGGAATTCTGCAGGATCCTCACTGGAAATGTTGTTTTAACACTTTATTAGAATGGAACTTGGCAACCAGCTTCCAGCTCTTGGTTTTCCCTGAAATGTTGCTGCCCGGTCTTCACTAGACCCAGGTGAGCCAGTGTGGCCCTTCCATGTGTTTTAGGGAAATATATTCATTTTGTGCTGGATTCTGGCCAGCTCAAAAGTGTGAAGATTTCTTTTCTCCCTTGTTTTCCTTCCTTCCTTCCTGTAGAATATCTCCCCTATGTCACCCCTCACCTTGCTTCTTTTCTCCCTACAGCCACACTAAAGCAAAAACAAAATAAACTGAAATACTCCTTCTTTTACAAAAAGGTTTCTTCTGCTGCTGTTTTCCCCCTCCCCCCAGCCTGGCTGAGCATGCTTGTTCAGGAGGTTTTGCATTGTTTTGATTTTTCCTTATGAAGCATTTATCCCCAGCAACTCTCTAGTACACAAGGACCTTTCTGAAAATCTCTCAAGGATGTGAGCAGAAGCCTTAACAATGCTTGAGAACACCCAATGTGCTCTGTAACTTCTCTCCCACTGGTAAAGGATGTCCTCACAGCTCGCAGATGAGAGCCTCTAAGATGTACTTGTTACCAAGGACGCAATTTTAATCAGTGATTTATAAAACTGAAATGTTAGGGAAAAAATGTTCTTTCATTTACTAAGTCATTCTTTAATTTGAACATCCATTCATCCATCCATCTATCCTTCCATCCATCCACCCACCTGCCTACCCATCCACCCATCTATCCATCCATCCATCCATCCTTTCATTCAATTAGCATTTATTGAATGTCCATTTTTATTCTAGACCAGAACCAAAAGTAATGATTTGAACTGTTGGCACTCAGGAAGGCTGTAGCGTAGTGGTGGGGATATATATATATATATATATATACAGAGAGAGAGAGAGAGAGAGAGAGACAGACAGACAGACAGACAGACAGAGAGGCTGTCCAGAAAGTATCCAGCCATTGTGTGCCATTGTTAATATAACGAGAACAGTTACTTTCCGTACAGCCCGTGTATATAAATCAGATAACATATAAAGTGGTCCTAAGTATTTCAGAGATATCTACAAAGTATCAGAGATATCTACAAAGTATCGCCTGAAGTGAAGAAGTTATTCTTTTCGTTCACTGCCCCCTCTTCAGTTTCTGCAATATCATGGACCATGTGCATTTTAAATCATTTGTTTCTTTACCTGGTTGTGTCAGCGTCCTCTGCACAGGTTGTAAACTCCGCACGAGCAAGAATGGTGTCTGCTTTATTCAACATGCTCTCCCCAGGACCCGGCACGATGCCTGGTGCATTTCGGGCACTCGAAAGCCCCCAAAGCGAATGTTCCAGGTGGAAGGTACAGTAAGAGAAACACTCAAGGAGGCGAACATGCAGAGGACAGAAAGGGGCAGGTAGGCAGGGAGGGACTGGAACAAGTTTGGTTTGGCTAGGGGGTGACATGCTGAGGCCTTCTGAAGAGCTGGGACTTTGCTTTGCGCCGAAGAGCAGGGAGTGCCACGAAGGTTGGAAACAGGAAAGTGCAATGCACAGACTTTCCTTCGCCCCGGGCTCCTCTGAAGGCCGAGAGCACAATGCATTCGAGAGAGGTTGACGCTGGTGGTGGGTGGGGACCGAAGTCAGGAAGCTGCTACAAGTGTTTCGGGCAGGAGATGATGAGAAGCTGATGGGGTGGAAGCAGAGGGCAGAGACGTGTGTGGGAGGCATTCAAGGCCCAGGGGGAGGGAGGGTGATTCAGAACGACTTCCAGATGTCCAACTCAGGGTGCAGGGTGGCTGGGGCGCTCCGGCAGGGAAAGAACGAGAGAGCAGAGACTACAGAAAAAACGGGTTCAGGAAGGAGTTTTTTTGGATTCTCTTTAAGGGGCTTGTGGAATATCACATGGAGATATCTAGTCAACTGTAGTCTTTTTTAATTTTATTATTTTATTTTATTTTTTTAATTTCAGAATATTACAGGGGTACAAATGTTTAGGATGCGTACATTGCCTTTGCCCTGCCTGAGTCAGAGCTACAAGCATGTCCATCCCCCAGACAGTGAACTGTGGTTTCTATGCATCCAGGACTCAAAGAAAAGCTCTCTCTGGGCTGAAGCTGTTGCATTGAGGTCAACAGTGTGGTCCCCTGTTACAATTGACACCACCCAGAGAGACTGTGCGAAATGAGATGAACCAAGGACAGGGTAGGGGCCAGGGAAGCCCATGGCACTAGAGACACAGCAGCAGCCTCTTATATCCGCCGTCTCCTCACTGCCTCGCCTCTGAGCTCACTGAAGGTAAAGGAAGGCTTATTGGATTCAGCATCCCTGGTACCTAATAGAGCATCTTACGCATAGTAGGTACTTTAAAAAATATGTGTAGTTCTTGGATTAATTTGTCAAAATTTTAAAGATTCCCAATAACACCACTTCAAAAAGGTAGGGAATTTAAACCATTATGTTGTTTTCAGAAAATTAAAGATTTTAAACTTCAAAAAAATTCTTATGCAAGAGGTACCCACGTCATCTAGAAGGGCCGAGGGCTTTGGAACCCTTTATTTATTTACTTGATGCACACACATGTATCAATGCCTTCTCTGTTCATTGATGAGTGAGGTACCCCGGAGGACAGGGGTGTGGGAGTTACGGCTAATGATTTAAGTTTACAGAGCCTTAGTTTCCTTATCTGTAAAATGGGTGTAAGAATATCAACTTTTAAGGATTACAGTTCTAGTTAACTATAGTTACTATGTGTAGTAAGTATAGTTAATTATATTTATTACAAATACTATTCTAAATCATTACATTTAATACCTAGAATATAGAACAGGCTGAAAGAAAACCAAACAGACAGGCACCATGATGGGATTATGATTATATTACCTGTGCTACTTAGTGACAGCTCTCAACTTAATGAGACCCAAAAATGCCCAAATTTCCCAAACCATTGCCAAACTTGGAGGTAACTGTCTAGCATACTAATAAGCAACGGTTTGGGTTTTTTCCCCCCTCTGGTTTTCTTTCTGCAGG
Organism: Indri indri; assembly: GCA_004363605.1. NCBI lineage: Eukaryota > Metazoa > Chordata > Mammalia > Primates > Indriidae > Indri > Indri indri. Next base: position 269,438 of record RJWJ010000004.1, on the reverse strand, counting down.
AGTGAAAAATATATTTTCACTCTTTGTCATTTTAATTAAATCAAGTCTAGGAAAACATAAAACGGGAGTCACATTCCTTTTCAACAGGAAAACTTTGAAAACCGCACACCAGATTGCAAACTGTTAAAATTCATTCATTAAAAGTTCATGGTCTATTGGACTTCTTTTCCTTCAAGCATTGCATTACGTACATTTCCTATCTATGTTTATGTGACAGATTGTCTAACAGATTTCTTGTACAGTGGAGTTACAGACTCTGCCAGAAAGGCCTAGTTTGGAACCTGTGGCCGTAAGTGAAATGGATTTGGAAATGTCATCTTGTTATCTACTGGATAATTTAGTAATAATGGCCTAACAGATCCCTCAAGACCAACAATTATATACCTGTTTGAAGCTAATTGGACTATGCAGAAATGGGAGTTATATGAATTATATGTTATAAAAATTTGGTAGGTGTTAAACGGACTGACAATGCATTCTGAGACCTGGTATTGACTTTCAATCATTTTAATGTGCAGGCTGCAGGAGCTGGGATCTTTGGCTGAGGTTGTCTCTCAGAATAAAAGTGCTAGCTTTTAGGCCATGTGCTAATTCTGCATGTAGCTATATGAATATGAATGTCTATTGTATATCTCCATGCATGGACAAATCACATATTTATTTACACTTAAAGTTTGCTGATCACAAGTGTTAAAAAAAATTAGAATTCATAATCCAGATTTCGAAACCAGCCTTTATGCTACACCAAATGACGCTTAAGAGTTATGGGAAGGCTTTTATTTTTAGCACTCAGTAAATTAAACCTTTTATTCATCATTCTGAAAGAAGAGAACATCCGTTCTTTTTAATTTAAGGAAGGGAAAGGCAGCCATCCAATCGGAGGGGACCGATGTGTTAGGGCTTGTTCAAAAGAGAGGCTCGACACATTTTGTCACCCTCAGATCAGTTAATTGATTGTCTATGTTACAATAATAAGATATTTTGGACAAGATACTCTCTTTCTCCGTACCCGCCCCCACTCTCGCTGACTTTAAGCACAGTAGTTGGAGTGTTATATTCTGGTTGCAAAGATACTTCACTTAATTCAAAGCATTTTCTCTGAATAATTCTTTTATTTTTTTTTACAGGGTATGTCTGAGCAGGGTTTCTCAACCACAGCTCTTTTGACATTTCAGTCCAGATGATTTTGTGTTGGTGTGGGGACATTTCTGTGCATTGTAGAATGTTTAGCAACATTCCTGGACTTTTCCTGCCAGTAGCAACCTTCTCCAGCTGTGACAACCAAAAACATCTCCAGATATTTTTTTTTTTTTTTTTTTTTTTTTGTCCTCCAAATGTCACCTTGAGGACAAAATCACCCCTGATTGAGAACCTATGCTGTGAACTCATGGTGACATCCTTTAGGTTATCAATGGGAAAATGTTGGAGTACATGTGCTTACGTTGGGTTAATTCTGCAGTGTTTTTTGTCCCTCCAACTGTCTTATCCTATTAAGTGTTCCCCAAATATAAAGTACATTGGTAGCCTCTATTTTTGTACTGGTTCTATGGAACATATTTCACTTTGAGTTGAAAGAAAGCAGCCATTTTCAGCCATTTTCAATTTGATTAAGATTTAATGAGAAGAGGAAAAAAGACATACATTTTCATAAACTAATTTCAGCAGATGTGTGGATGGTTTTATATAAAACTACATTGAAAGAGAAGGCAGAGGGTACCATTAGGACAGAAAGATATACAGTCCCATATTTCTGTTATTGTAAGTGTACCGTATGTCACACAGGTTCAGACTCAGAAATGCAAAGCATCCTTACAACTCATCACTAACAGCATAGACAAGAATGGGGGAGGGGGGTGGGATTTTGGAACACACAGAACTACAACAGCTTCACGCGATGGTTCTGCATTAAAGAGTCTCAGAATTAAATTATTCTGTCATCTACTCATTCAGAAAGAAATCATGCTCATTTCTCATGTCTGCTCCTGTTGCCTTGCATGGGGCATGCAGATGCTTCAAAAGCCTGAAATGTAACAATTAGTCTGTGGGAACTGCAGTGGCCTTGTTTTGGGGTAGAACATTCCGGGTGGTGGATTTCTTTGGAAGGCAGGCGTCTGATTAGGTGTTGCCAAAGGCTCTGCGTAAACGTTTGTTTTCTGTTGATGGAGGCTGAGAGCCGAGTGGTTTTATTTCCCTATAAACAGCTGCTTCCTTTCAGTTGGCTGAATCGGAGGATTTATTCTTTCTTTCCACTGCACACGGAGTCTTAGGATGCGCACTGGAATGTGGAAAGAGTGGCATCAAAAGGAAAAGTCATTCTGTCTTCCCGTCTTTAGCATCAACACTGGGTGAAATCTCTCCTGTAGAATTCTGGAGTGTTGTTTAAGAGTGTTCTTACATCCTTTGAATTCAAGCATGCTGCGAAGAAAGGGTACACGGTGGCTGATATTTCATTAGCAACATAATACATCCCTGATAAGGCCCTTGCTAATGATGGTGGTGTGGCCCCACTGCACCCTGAATCGGTGAGAAAGTGGTGTGAGAGGCAGACTGCAGGCAGGATTTTGAGAAGGATGTTTTCCCTCCCTTCCTCCAGATACTGTAAAACTTGGTGCTGGCCGATGCCAGATCAGCAGAGAGCCGTGTGGTGCATGGATTGAATTGCATTAGTTCCCTCTTAGAATTGCTTTTATTAGATTGCGATTTGGGGTCATATGAGGAGCCCATATCCAAGGACATGGCAAGAAACAGAAATGCCTTTTACGCTCCTACGAGGATGTGGGCGGATATTTGCATTTCAGGTCACCTGGCACAGTGAGTGACATGCAGATTTCAGGGTGGTATCACCCTGCCTGGGTCCAAATCCCAGTGCCACTCCTTAACCCAAATATTTCCCTTGATTCCTATAAGCATCCGATTTCTCCTCTCTAGTCTGAGGGACATGCCAGTGCCCAAGTCACACAGTCGTGAGGCTTCTGTTACACACAGCAGGCCCATCACTCACCTGGAGGGATGCGCAGGAAATCAGAGCTGCCCTGCATGCTATGTGGCAAAACCGCCTTCTGCTTCCACCTTGAGCAGTAATCGTGCTAATTTTGAACTACTGGTTCATTTTCATAATATAGACACCTGGAACGATATACATTAATTACAAGGTTTCCTTCCATGTTGATCGATTGGTAGGAAACCCGGGGTGACACATCGGCCCCTTCCCAGAAAGCATATAGAGGGCTCCGTGCTTCGTGCGCGAGTATTAACTTTGCTCCTGGCTTCCGCGTGTCCTACCCCTGTTTCCATGTCTTTACTTTTATCACCTCTTAACAAGATAAATAAATCTATTTTATCTTGCTGTATTGTGTTTGTCAATATGAGACAAATTAATCCTTTCTGGACCCAAGGTGGCAAGGGAATGAGTAATAAATAGGTCTCAAAATATACGGAACCCCTGAAATATTGATCTTGGCTTAATCTTTATACCCCCTAAACAACAGGGGCCACAAACTCAAATATCCAAGCAGATAGTGTCAAGGAGACAAATGGACCCAGTTTAAGACAATAGAGATTGGTGGGAGCTGCCGTAAACAGACAGGATATTTTCCGTCTCCAAAGACATCCCCATATTTCCTCACCAGAGCGCGTCTCCATCGCCCCATTGTCACGGTCCGTCTCTCAAGCTCGCGCCTTCAAAGTCAGTACAGTAGCCTTTGACTAAGCATGTGCTTGCAAGTTTTGCTAAAACTCTACCCGTTTTTTTTTTTTTTGAAGCAAAAAATGAAGTGGTCTAAAAATGTGTCTCATGCAAAGCATGCTATGGGTGTAAATTAATAAAAATTAGTAATTGTAATATCAGCATTAAGAATGATGGTCGTTGACATTTATGGAGCACGTGCTAAGGTTTTGCCCACTGTGTTGCAGGCTATGCATTATTTTTTTCCACTTTCAACCCTAGGAGTTAGGTACTCTTCCTATCCTCAGTTTACCAGTGGGAATACGGAGACACATGGAGACAGTGACTCTCCCAGGCCAAAATCCACTTGCTTAATGCTTCCACTTCTCAGCCTTTTGAGTGTGACTTGACTCCCCATGAAGCTGCCGCACCTTTTTGCAGGTGTGACCACCTTCACCTCGAAAGATTTCACAACCCTGTAACCTAGATACTTCTTGGTCATCTTTTAAGACTCAGCTCTGGGTATCACCTGCCTTGGAAACCTTCCCTGACCACCCCTGACTGGGTTAGGTGCCTGCCCCTACTGTAGCTCTCAGCTCAGCACCACTGGCCAGATGCACACGGTATTAGCATGGACCTCCGGCCCTGTGGTGCTCTTCCCACCATGCTTTTGTGACTCCAGCACCATATTTTGTAGGCTACAACTGTTGAAGGGGAGAGAAGACCTGGAGATTATCAAGTGATGCCCAAGGTGTGATGCAGGTGACTACAGGTGGTCCAAAGTTTAGCCTCTGCGGTTGGATTGCTTCAGTCAACACCCCATGTCCTGTATCACTCGCTGTGTGATGTTGGGTAATAATGAACCTCTCTGTGCCTCAGCTGCCACATCTGTGAAATGTGGGACATAATCATGCCCACCCCACGGGGTTACTAAGTAGATATGAGATGATGATTATAAAGCTCCCGGCACAGGGCTTTGCACCTAGAAGGTGACCATTAAATGTTAGTTCCTATTCTCCATGATGATTATAACTTGGGTGGTGACATTCCACATTTCTTGGGGGAGAAACGCCATAGGCAATTAAATTGTCTGTTCTTGAATTCTTATTTCCTCCTCTCATTCCACAGGCTTCTATTGCAAACTTGCTCTAGGGAGGGCACACAAGGGACAAAGCCCCTGACTTTCTAGAGCTTATTGTCTCTTCCCGTGCTGTCCATGATGGCAGCCATGTGCCCCCTGTGGCTATTTAAATTGAAATGTAAAATTGCAGTGCCTCAGTGGGACTAGTCGCATTGAAAGTGCTTGTTAGTCACACGTGGGTAGAGGCTGCCCTCTTGGACGGCACAGGCCGATCAGTTTTCTGGGGCTGCCACGACCAAGTACCGCGGACGCTGGGGCTTAAACAGTAGAAACTTACTGTCGCACAGTTCTGGAGGCTGAAGTCCCAGACCAAGGTGTGGGCACGGCTGGTTTGTTCAGAGGCCTCTCTCCTTGCCTGGTAGCTGCCACCTTCTCCCCGTGTCCTTGTGTGGTCTGCCCTCTGTGTCTGCGTCCTCCTCTCCTCTTCTCATGAGTGCAGCGGTCCTATTGGATTAGGGCCCGCCCTCACGACCCCACTCTTAATCACCTCTTTAACAACCCTCTCTCCAAATACAGCCACATTCTGAGGTGCCGGAGGTTAAGGTTTCAATGTATGAATTTGGGGGAGGAGGGTGCAATTTCAGCCCGTAACCACAGGATAGAACATTTTCATCATTTCAGCAAGTTCTTTTGGAAAATGCAAGACTAGCGGAAGAGAGCGACGATAAAAACTTACATAAATGTCAGGATTTCAGTATAATTTACTAACACCGATTCTATACTTCTTAAAACCACGATGTCGCCGCACGTTGCGTTATTCTGCCTGGGGGATGTCAACAGCGTGAACTCGGGAAGTGTGTTTCTCTGTGGCCCAGGAGCGAATGGCACTGGGGCGAGGAGCAGCGTGGCTCTTCTTTCCCCCGTTTTCTTTCCCCGCCGTCACCCCGTTTCACGCTGTCTCCCTCCTCACGTGCACTCTGCCAGCCCCTCTTTCGAAAGGTGAAAAACAATTTTTTTTTTTTTTACCTTTAAGGAACCCTCAGTCTACTGGGGGCCCAAAGACTTAAAACAATCTCACGGTCTATTGCCACAACTGCTGAGATAGAAGCAGGGGAAAACGAAACGGGGACCCCTAGGAGGGAGATACCGTCCCTGCTCTCTGATCGTGAGAGAGGCCGCAGAGGGACGGTGTCTCTTCACACTCGACCTTGACCTTCATGAAGTCCCTTAGCCTCCCCGTGCGTGACAGGCGGGATGTAAACAGCACCTATCTCTTAGAGGGCAGGAGTTCTGTGAATGCAATTATTAATCACTGTGAAGCTGTTGTAAACTATTACCATAAAACAACGCAACACTGCTTTTATTCTCCCAGATCAATATGACTGAGAGGCCTTTCGGTCCCAGGTTTATCATATAAACAGGTAACTCCTATCATCACAAATATATGAGGACTTTTCAATCAAGTGTTATTGGTCTTCCGCCTTTTGCAAAGCAGGAATGGGGGGCGGGAGGGGGGTGATGCCTGGTCGTGTTTGCTTTTATTTCAGGGTTACCTTTTTCCACCTCTAGTTCCAAAAATGATTTGAGATGGCTTAAAATAAAGATGCAGATTCAATAAACCATGAGATTGTTAAAACAAAAGAAATCACGTGAGTAATTTTTTTTGTTTGTTTTAATGAAAGGATGAGGGGAGAATGGTAAGAAAGGAGAAGATAATGGTAAGAAAATATACAAAGAAATCTTAAGATTTACTCAAATTGCTTGATTAAGACTCTTGGGCTAAAGCTACCCACTGGCATTGAGCACAAAGCTTATCTCTAAGAATTCTGGTGAAATGGAAAAAAAGAAAGAGAAAGAGAGAAAGGCAAACAAAGAGAAAGACTATATGTCTTTCTCTGTCTTGCTATCTTGTTATAGTCCATCACCAATAATTTACTGAGCACCTGCTCTGTTGCTGGTGTTTCGATAGAAGCTGAGGATCGGGGCAGAAAGATATAAAAATGATTAAGGCCAAGTCCTTTCAGAATGGCATGTGCAAAGGCCTGGGGGTAAAAGAGAACTGGATAATTTTAGTACAGAAAGCGAATCAGTGTGTGTGTGTGCATGGGTCCTAATCGAGTTTATCAGTGGTGATTGGGAAAAGCCATCAACGAACCCAGAGACCTGATAACTTAGGGCTCTGCTAAGGCAAGTTAAGGAGTTTAGCTTTTACTTTAAGGACAATTGGGAACCACCGAAGTGGATCAAATTTTCCATTTAGAACAATAACTCTCCCTGCAGTGTGGAGAATGGATTGCAGTGGGTCGAGACAGCAGAGGACCATCAGTCAGAGGACTGTTGCAGGTGAGAACTATGAAGGTCTTGGGCGGCAGTCGCAGCCACAGGAATGAAGAGAACTGAATGATCTATGAGATACAAGGTGAGAGATCCATGTGTTTAAGTTGTAGATTAATTGTACATAAAGAGTGAAGGTATGAGAGGAAGCAACGTGGACTCTCGAGTTTTCTTCTGGAAACTTCTGGTTGGATTCACGGGCCCTTTTACGAGATGGCAGAAATAGGAAGAGCAAAGAGATTACTGGGTTTTAGTGAAAAGGTAGCCAATTCAGTTACAGGTATGATGTCTGGGATGTTTGGAAGATACCTAGGAGAAGATTGATGTTAAGGAGACAGGTGTTAAGTAGGCAGCTGAGTGTATGAACTTGACACCCAGAAGTGAGATGGGATTCGTGATGTATTTGGAAGCCATGGACTGTAGATGGCTTTTAAGCCACAGAAATTGATGGGTGGGTCATCTAGGTAGAGTTTGAAGAGTGAGAAGGAAAGAGAACCCACATCTCTTTGGACCCCAACATTGAGAGGTTTCCCAAAGAAGAAAGAATCTATAAAAAAAAGTCTAAGTAGCCAGAGATATCAGAAAATCAGCAGGAAATAGGTGTGTCATGGAAGCAAAAAGAAGATTGTACACCAAGGAGTTGGTATTACAGAAGCAGAGAGTCCCTTGCTGATGGAAGCCATGGTGTTGGATAATAAACTCAAAAAGAACTCATAGTGAGAGAAGATGAGATTCCAGGACACGTCTTTGGGATCTTTGCGTGACCTTGAATTTCTGAAAATTCTGCCTGCGATAGCTTTGGTTTGACATGGCGAGAAGCGTGCCTTCTGTGGTGCACTGAGAGTTACTGAGTGCGTTTCCAGACGTCTTAACTGTGACTTTAATAATCGGAGCTCTGTCTCTTATCACAGTTCCTGCAGTGCCCAAGGACTCGTTACGTTGCCGGGGGTATTTGAAGGCCTCCCAATTAAAGACCCATTTTATGGGCATAGTTGAAATCCTGGAAATTATTGCCTCTTTGAGGCACAGGAGTGGGTGCTGATATCGGTTAGGATGAATGATAATGTGGACCCCTGTGATTTGCTGTCCTTCATCGTTTGATCCGCGTTAATGACCAGAGAGTAATTAGTCCATTGTTGTGTGCAGCTAGGTGTTACGAATGGAGTTGTAAATTCAGCAACTTAAAAAAAAAAAGTGAGGATAAGTTTCTCCCCTGCAATTCAGTTTACAGATGACTCCGGGGGCACAGTGAGATGAAGGCCAAGATGTCCTCTCAGGGGTGAAGTGCCTGGCCACAACCGTGTGCTCACACATGCAAGCGTGTGTTCTCAAAGCTGAATAATAATAATAATAATAATAATCCCTTTGATGCAATTTCTTTGCGGTGTGTTTTTAAATGAAGATACAGGAAACTGGTGACTTCCAGTGCTGGGAAAGTTCGAATGAGGGAACTAAAACTTTTGCAACTGGGTTTGTTGTTGTAACTGTGCACATACTTGTGTCCTTCTTGTACAGCAGAACTCGATATCATCCTGAGCTCTGGAAGTTAATACGGGCGTGAAGTTTTTAACCTGGTTGGCATCACTCAGCACCCCAGGGGGAGCGTGGATGCCAGGTAAGGATCTGGGATCCGCAGGACTGCCTGTGTTCTCAGTCTGGCTCTGCTATTTACTCTCCATTTGACCTTGGAAGAGATACTTAATGCTTCTGAGCTCCCAGTCTCTCCATCTGTGAAATGAGGATGGCCATAGTACCAGGCTCATTGACTTACTAGAAGAATCAAGGGAGAAATTTCAAGGCTTGACCGAGACCAGAGATGTCCTAGGTGCTAAGTATGTTAGTTATTATTCTCACATGTCCATCACGGCAAACAATTTTGGTCAGGAGAATATAGAAGAATCAGGCGTCAACCACTGGTATTTCAAAGCAGGAAAATAACTGATGTCCGGTATCATTTCCCGAGCTTGTCAAACTGTCCCCGACCACGCGGCAGTGTGTGCAGAGGTCTCTCAAACCACAGAGGAAAACAAAGTCCATGTCTTGGAGCGCTCATTCGACCTGGGAGTAAGGAATGAAAAATCGTATTTTATGTTAGAGCAATCACAGACATACTGTGGAGTTGAATGGGAAAGGGATGTGGATTTCTAGGATAGAACACGTAATGTCAAATGCATTTTGCCCTGGCAATACCTGATTCTCGTTGTGTCCCCAGGAATTCCTGGGGGGTGAAGTCACTCTCCTCTGCGGATAGCTGATTTTCTCCCCGAGACTGGTGATTAGAGGGCTGCGATGATGACGCTCACAGCGCTCCCCAGACTGGAAATGATAAGCACTTCTTGCGCTTTATTGAAGATTCTGCCAGAAATTCAGTGCTTTTGAAACTGGAGTTTTGAAATCAGCAAATTTCCTTTATTCAGGATATTCACTGGGCTTACAATGCCTTCCTTTCAAAAGAGTTTTAATCTTATGCCTGCTCTCCCTCCGTCTCCCGGGATATGAGTTTCGGTATACCAAAGGTTTTATCGAGATTCAAAATACCGTAAACTGTTTGAAACGGAAGACACCTAAGAAGGAAAATTGCTATGGCACTAATAAATGACTAACCTATGAGTCTTATCTAAAAGATTTTCCTTTATTTAGTGCTTCTTATGTCTTGAAAGATCGGCAATATATCCGTAGAGCTAAACAATATGTTGTGAATGTTCCTAAGGCCAAGACTTTAAAATCTTGCTGTTTCAATACCTGCCTACTGTTCTGTAATGTGGCTTGCACTGGTTTGCTGGGGCTGCCGTAACACAGTCCCATAGACTTCGCTGCTTAAACAGTAGAAATTTATTTTCTCATACTTCTAGGGACTGGAAGTCTAAGGTCAACGTGTCGGCAGGGTTGGTTCCTTCTGAGGGCTCTCTCCTTGGCTAGGAAGTGGTTGTCTTTTTGCTGTGTCTTTATGTGATCTTCCCTTTGTGTGTGACTGAGTCCTGACCTCTTCTTCTGATAACACCAGTCGGATTGGATTAGGGCCCACCCACATGGCTTCACTTTAACTTAATTACCTCTTTCAAGGCCCTGTCTCCAAATAAGGGCACAGAATGATCTTTCAGGCTATTTCTATTTGGTCTTTTTTTTTTTTTTTCTTCTTTTCTTTTCAAATGAAACAACATTTTAACAAATAATCCAACCATCAGACTCACGTAGTTAGAAAACAAAGAAATGTTTTATTGCAATTTGGAATTTCAGGGGGTTTTTGTTCAAGGTGAGGAGTGGTTATGTCTCCCTACAGGAATAAGTCGATTCTGTTTTTACAGGGATCTTTAATAGAAGATTGTTTTTTTTTTTTTTCCCCTCAGTGACAATCTGCAGATTAATCAGATAATTTTAGGTGAACCGAAGAGCTTGGAGGACTGTTCTGTTTAAGCTATCTCTGTGCCGATGTGGGGACAATAACATCATCCAATAAAAGGATGTATGCAATGATATCAGCGTTGTGGTAATTATATGGATATTTTAGTTGTTTGGTGCATTTAATTATGCTTTGTTAAACAGCCTGTATTAGCTTTCAGTGGGGCAAGCTTCAACTGGATTAATGCCAAGAGACTTGTACGTTGAATGTTCCACACGATGCATTTTCCTGGAAGCAGAGAACAAATGAAAATTGGGCAAAAGGGTCATCAATACCATTCCTCTGTTTCCTTTTCAAAAACGTTTTTAATTGAAATTTCCAGAGACAATTTTATCCTTTTAAAAAATATTTTAATCATTTAAAATTTAAAAAGTAATACGTGGTTTGGAACTATGAATAAAACATGGAACTACCTGAATTAAAATTAGCATGTGGCCCCTCTCCACCCACCCCCTCAGTCCTCCAGTCTCACCCCGGGCGGGGCAGAATTCTCACGGGTGAACTGGTTTGTGCTTTTGCGTCTCATCTCCTTTGCTCATATAAACACATGTGTGTGCATATGCTTTTTAAAAGATAGGCTCGTACTCTACATGTTACTGAGTAATTTGCCTTTTTCATATAGCATGATTATCATCTGTATGTGCCAATATTAAAAATCTGCCTGCTCCTTTTTAATAGCTGCATAGTATTCCATTTCATGGATGCATCATTATATGTCCAGCCACCCTCCCATGGTTGGTCTTGTCATGAGGTTATTTCTATTTTGGATTTGTTTGTTTTGTCTTCTGCTAAAAGAAGCATTACAACAATAAATATTTTGTCTGAATGTCTTTAGTTCTAGTACTTTTTCTTTCTATTGGATAAAATTCCAAGAAATGAGATAGTGAAAGTTTAGCAAATTTTTAATTTCAACAAATATCACCAGGTTTTCACCCAAAAAACATTGGGAGTCTTCCCAAATATGTTAGATTTCTTCCCAACACTGTAAAACTACTTGGCCAACACTGGCTATTAGCAATCTTTTAAAAAATATTGAGTGTACCTATGGCATGTGATATATTGCTTTTATTTGCATTTTCCTGACTATTTGTTATACACAACATCTTTCCTCTTATATGAATTATTTATGAACAGTATTCGTCCATTTTCAACTGATTTATATTTTTTTGTTAATTTGTGGAAATTCTTTGTATTCCAAAGCAGGTAACTTTAGCCAGTTAAACTTGAATGCATGTTACCGTTTACCTTTTGAGTTTATAGTATCTTCATCGATTTAAAAGTTTTCGTGTGTGATCGCTTTTATGAATGACTTAAGGAGCTGTCCCTCCCCTATCCAACTTTTATAAAAATAGCCTCGATACTTTCTCATACTATTTATACTTTTTATGCTTTATCTTTCGATTTTTAAATCTACCTGGAATTTACTTTTTCAAAATTAAGTATGAAATCTAACATGCACTATTTTTTTAAGAAAGGGTATACAGTTGGCCCAACATTTATTCAGTATTCCTCCCTTTTCATTAACTTGTGCATGTGCATACACACATGCAGATCACCGTGTCTGCCTCCTTCTTTGTTCCATCCAGCTATTTATTTCCTGTTCTGCATTAAAGAGTTTTGCTCATGGATGCCCTTTAGCCTTGGCATGATGCCGTGGGATGACACAGAAATGACAGGAACCCCCGACTTTAAAGAGTTGGGCAGGTAACATTTGCAGTCAGAAGCTTTTTGAACTGATGTATTCGTGTTTATTTGGGGGACGGGGGGCGGCGGGTGTGGTATAAATGGCAGAAACCCGACTCAAGCAGGTCCAAGCAAAAAGGAAGAGTATTAACTTTCAGAACTGAAAACTCCAGGGGTTGCTCTAAGTTTACTGGACCCAGAATCTCAAAGGCTGTCCCAGGACCAGGTCTCACTCTCGGTATCATTTATTTGTAGCTTTATCACCGCTACGTTTGCACTGGCTCCGCCATTGTAAAGTGGGAGGATGCTTACAGACCACTTCAAGTTTCATCTTATTCTCTGGAAGGCACCCATGTAAACCCCACGCCAGTCACTGGCATGACCTTTACCGTCAGAGGAACGCAAGTTCCTCATTGGCGAGATGAGCTCACATGCCCAGCATGAGCTGGGAATCAACTCTGCAGGAGAGACCCACATCAATGGCTCGTCCTCCCAGAGAGAAGGAGGGCCACTAAGAAAAAATTAAATGCTGTTACCAGAAAGAGGGAGTGACTCTTCGGGAAGCTAAAACTAGTGACTCTCACTACACCCGATTTAATATGAGTCAAATTTCCATCTGATTTCTGAAAATTCGCTCCGCCCTTTGAAGGGAGTCATCATTACATAAGCTACTGTCATTGTCACCGGCTTTGGGCCACATTCCGGCCATTGGGATGAAGGCAAACTCTTTTATCTAAGTGGGGACCAGCTTTCACTGCTGCATCTAAAGGCGGATGTCCTGAGAAAAACAAATTAAGATAACAATGAGATAGCATTTTTTTTTTATCTTGAATTGGCAAAGATTAACAAGTTTGCTAAGAGCCAATTTTGGTAGGACCATGAGGTAACAAAAACTCTCGAATATTTATGCTTGGAATGCAAATTGGTATAATCTTTGAAGAGCTATTTAAAAAAACATAGATATGTCTTATCAGCAATACCTCTTTTATGAATTAACTCTCTAGCACAAATATTTTCAATTGGTTCATCTTTGGAAAAGAGCCATACCAATGCACAAAAGTGTACATGAGAAAGTGTTCCATGCAGCATTATTTGTAATATCAAAGTCATATTCTGATCTAATGTAAACTAGCAGTGAACCGATTGCAAAATTGCTGTCTAGCCATGCATTTGCCTGACATTTGAAGAAAAGGCAATTATAGATTTTAACATCAGAAAAAAAAGTGTAATGTAAATAAAACAGTTTCTTAATGAAGATCTAGCCCTAAAATCACTCGTATAGTTAGTATTTTGCAACGGTTCAGCCTAGAGTGGTCAGGTCACCTCTCTTGTGCTTTGATTACACCTTCCATATGGATTACAGATCATATTCAAAACATTTAATTACTCGGCAGCGGCATTAATCACTTTGCTGAATATATTTCACCTTTTCTCCTTCCTGCAGTGTTCATTTAAGCCAAGTTAACTGGTAGCAGTGCATTAAAAGCTGGTAGTATTTTATGGCAGAAGGAGAAGAAAACCTCTAACAGAAAGATCCCGGGGTCAATTTATAAGCTCTATTACCCACAGGTGAATCGCTTACCAACGCCGATAAGTTTGTATCGTCTTTTGTAAAATGGTCGTAATAATCACAGTCTCTTATCTGTAGCCTGGTTATCATGAAGGGTAAATAGAGTACATATAAAATGTTCTATAAACCCCAAAGCCCTGGACACATGTGCAAATGTTGTTCTTATGGAACTACCTTTCATTACAATAACTCTCCATCCTCTTGTTCTCGAAAGAGCCGGATTTTACCCAGGCAAAGTGGTTGTCTAGGACTGTATGTATTTGCAGAGTGAGACAGAGGAGGTTATTTGGGAAAAGAAAAAGTGGAGTGAGTTTGTTGTTGTTTAGCTGTTTTATTGAGCAAGGAGATGGAGGAAAGTCTCCCTGTGACTTCCGCACAGAGAGGTGTCATTCTTTATTTAGACAGATGAGGCTTTAAGAGTCAAGGATGCACAGTGGCTTGGACCCATCCTTTACTGGCTATCTTTTATATCCATTTCTGTCATTTTCATTTCTGAGTTGGACTTAGTTCTTGGGTTCCTACGGCTCAATTCCTAGACTCTATATAGAAAGAAAAATGGTGATTGCTCTACTTGTGTGTTTAATGTACATTCATACAAGAGCCTTTATATGTGTGCGTGTGTATTTGTGTGTGTATTCTTAAGTTGAGCGTATTGGAACACAGCCCTGCGTATTTATTTCCATATTGTCTATGGTTGCTTTTGTGCTCAAAGGGTAGAGTTGAGTAGTTGTGACAGGGACCATATGGGCCACCAAGCTGAAAATATTTACTCTTTGGCCCTTTGCACAAAAAAGTTTGCTGACTCCTGATTTGGGCCAAAGTTTGGTCTGAGTCATTGTTCCATCAATAAAAGACTTGGAAACTATATACATTTTGTGTGCGTCCTTTAAACTTTCTAGTTAATCCTTCACTAAAAAAGCATGAAAAAAAAATAAAAACCGTAAGTAGTTATGATATCCTTGAGTGCATCTTAAATTAACATCATTGGTTTATTTTTCAGCCATTTTTAAATGTCTGCTATCTGCCAGTTATGGTGCTTTCACATATGTTATTTAACTTTATAATCCTCTCAGCCACCCCCTGAAGTAGTTGGTATTAAACCCATTTTGGAGGTGAGGAAACAGATGTTTGGGAGGATTTAAATAACTTGCCAAATTTCTTGAAACTGCCCACAGCCAGAATCCACTTAGTTATGTCTGAATTCAAGCTGACGGTTGCTGGGTTTAAGACGACTGGACTCACCCTCTCTCCTCTGTCCTTTCGACAATTCCGTGGGAGGAATCTAACAGGGAAGGCAAAACCAGGGACAAAGAATGTGTGTCACTTGCACCCAAGGAGGTTACAGGACACTTTTTTTTTTTCCTTTAGATTATGTTTCTAAGGTATTTTGAACTAGACTAGGCTCTCTCTTTGAATAATAGCATGTTGTTCAATGTGGACATCAATATTATACTTAGATTCTAGCAATGCGACTACAGAATAAGTCAAGAAAAAAAATAAAAGCTAATCAGATAGATTTCTAGGCAGAGAGGTACAGAAACCTAAAGAGTTCTTATTTGGGAATCAGTGTTCCCACTCTGTTGGTTTTAACATAGTGAAATGTAGGTGATTTAATCATTTATATTATTTAATGATTTATATTAATTACATTTAATCTGATATAATAAAGTGTACTTAATCTGTATTTAATATAATTAAATTCAATTAATATGGTTTAAATGGGTCAATATATATAAGGTGTTATAGTAACACTAGGAACTTAGATTACATTAATATAGTGTTTATTTTGTAGTATTATTATAATTATTTTATGACTATTAAATAAGATGTGTGTGTATGTGTATATATCTACATACAAATTTTTTTTTTTTTCCAGGAAAGGTGATGTTATAGCAGCTGGGTTTCCTAAAAGTTACTTCCCCTAGAAGTACAACTTTGTTGAGACAGGAGTTATTAGTTATGGAATAAATAGAGCTGGTCTTGTGGAGCATCAATTTTGCTCAAAGCTTTTGGAGGAAAGGCGTTATGAAAGCAAGCAGATATGTAGGTAAGACAACTGCATATGGACTTTCCAGAGAAAGCAGGAGACTTCAAACATCATTTAAGTGTCATTGGACCCTTCTAGCTATGGCTTTAGAACCCCTCAGGGTAAGGCTTACATCTTGTCCATCATTAGTTTGTGGTACTTACATGGGACATTTGGCAAAGCAGTAAATGATAACACCGCTCAAAAGTGGCTTCTATTTTTCTGTAAAGTTCTTAAGTTTGATAATGAAGCCTATTGCCCTTTGTCAACAAAATAGAAGAACATGGCCAATAAAAGGTCAATGGGAAAATCCAAAAATCAGCTTTCTTTTTAATGTTATTGATGGCCATCTTATGGCCATAGCATCGTTTAGAGTAAGGACAAAGGAAGTACCAAATAAAGAGAGTTTATTTGCATCCAGACCCAGGGGACAGAGGGTTTGGGTAGAAGGGGGTATGGTGATTTTTCTCTGCGAAGAACTGCTTTCTTCAAGTCAGCCCTTTACCACATGCAGCGGGGTGGAATTCCAACACCTCCCATAGTATGGTGGGGTCAGGGATAGTGAGGGACATTGGAAGGCTATTTGGCTTAAGTCTGTTTGTCACAAAGGGCCTATAGTTTAGATTTTTCACCTTTTCACCAAATAAGGACTTCTAGCAAGTCACTCAGTCGCTTGGTAGAATTGCAAGACTACATTCATCGTACAACTTTAAACTTGTGCCCCACTGCTGGGCCACATGGCGTGGTATGCACAAACTAATATTTTTTACAACTGCTGAAATGATCTTGTAAAGAATGTGCAATTATAGCTTAGGACTTTGCCATCTGTGGTGGGACATTTAAAACAGAATTAAGTATAGAGATTATGAGTGACACATCATTGTCGCTCAAACCGAAACTGGTATACCTTCTGTTTTATTAAAAATCCTAATGGGAAATTATTTTGCCACAAAAATTCTCATCTGTTAAATAGCTCTTGAATGACTTTTTTTTTTTTTTTTGCTTTTGCAAAGAAAAATAAAATATTTGTGTGTGTTTTAAAACATTAAAATGTTCAGCCTGGATTTTGAAACGTGCCCTGATTTTTGTTTCCCTTGCTTAGTCTACTTTTATTCTTCTCTCTGCCTCTTTATTATGGGCCAGAAGCCCCAGGAATTAGAAGTAGTCTAAGGCATTTTTTTCCTGACCCTTGAGCAGATCCTTTCTTAATACAGGAGCAACAAGAAGTGCAGACAGAAAGAGCACGTGATGCTGTATTGCACCCTAAATGTGGGAATCCACTTGTGAAGGTCACCGATAGAGTTGTCAAAAGGATGTTGAAGAGATCCGGGAAGGAAAGAAAATACAGAGGCAAGAAGAAAGAAAGTGCAGGGGTAAAATATAGAAAAGTGGAAGGGAAAATAAACAAAGGGATCCCCCCAGGATTTGCAGCAAGAGCAGCAATTCCTAATAACAGCACTAAACTGGTCACCTCTCACCTGCAGGTGAATGTCTCAAGTTACAACCAAGAGCTAGAGTCAAAGGTTCGCATGACAGTCCCTTCGGAAGGTCTCACGTTGAAGCCTGACCTATCATTTCTTTAGGAGACTGACACAGCCAAGTTTTTTTCCCAGCTCTGACATGGATTTCCTTCTTGGGCACCAGGTGAGGCATTGGCTTGATTTTAGGGGCTGTGTGCACCAGGCGGAAAAGATGTAGCTTTGAAAACAAGACTGACTCTGGGTGAGGTGAGATGCTGCTTATGCTCTGAGGGGTTTCTGAGAATGAAGAGCCCAGGAGGAAAAGCACGTTCACATCTTCCATGTCAGGCTCCGTCATGAGTGCACGTGCATTGCCTGGAATGCCGATGGCTTCACTGGCAATGCTCACATCCTCCCTTCTCCCCTTTCCTTGCTTCCCCCATGTTTCAGTCGAATGCATCAAACTTGAGTAAGATTACACTGTGACTCCTCGGAATCGGAACTTTGAGCTTCCTGTAGAAGCATTATGTAAGCATCCATGAATGCCGTGTTATCTCATAGGCTCACCAAGTGGGAGTTCGGAATTGTATGATGCCTGCCAAGACCTATGGGGCAGTATATACAAACCTTACCATCCTGTATTGTGTTTCACGTAGACTAAGCTATTAGCGTAAAGACACCTGCCGTCTCCCTGGGGTTAAAGGGCAGTTGATGGCAACTGAGCTCATATTCTAGACAACAATGTCACCCAAAGAAACCCTGCGTTCTACTCAAGCTTGGCACATAGTTTTCAAACACTCGTTAAGTATCTACCGACATTTATTTAATGAGAATGCTTTGTCATTCTATCGTCATTCATTTGAAATACAGTATAGAGAAACCTGACTTAAATACTATCTGCAGCAGAAATTCCTGCATCCAGGTAGGGCTGGCTATTTGCTTTAGAGAACATGTCCCATTATGTACTACCTGGACAGGTGGAAGGTGAGTAAGTTGAAAGGTAACATTTGATCCAGGCAGTTATGGTAACAGCTTGTTATTGCTTGAAATTAATCACCTCAATTCATTTAACTAGTTGTGAACTAGTCATGGGTATTAAATGTGTAGCGCTTAGGTTATTCAGTATGAAACATCCGATGTCTTTAAGCACTAAATTTGACAGTTGATATTTTTGATATTTCTGTTGGACACTTCTTGTTTTATTTTTATAATGAAGGTGCATCCTCAGTCTTTCAAATGAATGTTTTGGCTTGTGATTATTTATTTTTCAAATTTTTTTAGAGCAATTTTTGTGAAATCACGGAAATCACGGATAAGTCAAAAATTCGTGTTATTTTCAAATGTGAGTTCCATCATGGAACTAACGCAGCACAGACAGCTCAAAATATCAATGAAGTGTTTGGGAACAATGTGGCTAATGAATGCACAGTATGCCAATGGTTCGAGAAGTACCGTTCTGGTGATTTTAATCTTGAAAATGAGCCATGTGGGTGACCTGAGACTAAGGTGGATAATGATGAGCTGAAAGCTGTAGTGGAAGCAAATCCATCTCAACCTACATGTGAATTAGCAGCAAGGTTTGACGTTACTATTCCAACAATATTGGACCATTTGAAACAATGGGAAAGGTAGAGAAGCTGGATAGATGGGTTGCTCATGAATTACATGAGCATCAGAAGAGAAATAATCTCGAAACTTGCCTTTCTTTGCTGTCACGAAATAAAGGTGAACCATTTCTATACTGTAACCTTATGTGTGATGAAAAATGGATTCTTTTTGCAAATTGCAAGTGGTCAGCACAATGGCTGTACAAAAATGAAGTGCCAAAACACAGTCCAAAATCAAATATTCATCAAAAAAAGCTAATGGTGTCTGTCCGGTGGTCCAGTGCTGATATTATCCACTACAGCTTCATGAAACCTGGTCAATCGATGACAGCAGATGTCTACCACAACCCGCTGGACGAAAGGATGAGGATGCTTGTGAGGAAGCAGCCGAGATTGGTCAATAGAGACAGGTGGATCTTTTTGCAAGACAACACTCGACCACATGTCACACAGACAGTGCTGCTCAAACTACAGAGGCTGGAATGGACTCTCTGTCATCCACCGTATTCACCAGACCTTGCACTGACTGACTACCACTTATTCCAGGCTTTGGACCACTTCTTGCAAGGAAAAATATTCAATTCTCAACAAGCTGTGGAAAACACCTTTTGCGATTTCATTGCCACTCGCTCTCCAGGCTTCTTCGCTGCTGGCATAAACAAGCTACCGTTAAGATGGCAACACTGTGTCGACAGTTTAGGTGCAACTTTGATTAATTGTGCTGCTTCTTGGATATAATAAACTACACTTTTGATTCGAAATTGGACATTTCGTATTTAATGACCTATATACTGATGTAGGAAAATATAAACATGGCACAGTCCCATCTTCAGTGCATGTATTCGAATGCATTTTAAGACTTGATTAGCAACTGCATTCTACCATGTTGGTTTGGACATTAATAGTTTCAATATCAGAATCTTTCTGCTCTTCCACGGTCACTGGCTCTATGTCTACGGCTTCGGCTCTCCACGCTCATGAATTCCAGATGGTCTCCAGCTATCCTTGAGTACAAGACCTGTCCATCCAATTCCCTCTTGGGTAACTCTTTCTGGAGCTTCCATAGTCATGCCCAGTCCAGTGCAGCCAAAATAATCCTCTTATCTTTTCGAAATATTTATCTAATGCTCCAGAACCTGGTCATCGATGCCACCCTTCAGTGCATAACTTGTAACAGAGACCTAGGGGGTGACCTTGGCCTTTTGGCATTTTTTATTCTTTTTTGTTTAAGCCATCCCCACTCATACATATCTCCTAGTCATTCAGCCAGTCTATTTATAAAATATTTATCAGATTCTTCCTTTCCATTATATCCTACTGCCATGTCTTTGTTTATGCAAACCCTCATCAACTTTCGTGCTAAAAGAGTCTTTCGATGGGTCTTTTGGCTTCAATTGGTCCGTACTCTACACATCAGCTAGAGCGGCCTTCTAATGCTGACTGCTTCACTTTCCTTAGAGAGGAACAAAGTCCAAACTTGGTAGCATAACACGCAGGGCCCTTTATCATCTGACCTGTGTCTTCTTTCCCTGCCTGGTCTTCTAACTTCCACTTTGTCTCTCAGCTCACTCAAACTATTGTGCATGCTTTAAAACCTAACTCGAGCATTGCCCCCTTTTTAATTCTCTGCAATGTGCCTTCTGCCTTGAGGCAGAACGAGAACCTTCCTCCACCAAGCAGATGCATAGCACAAATTACTCCGTTCTGCCAATTATTACACTAATGATGACAGTAGTTTATATTATAATACCTATTTGTTATTTTCTTTCTGCAGTAGACATATTCAGCTTTGTATCTGCAGGCCTGAAGGTGTTCTGAGTACAGTGGGCATTTGCGGAAGTCGTGTTCAAAGGTGAATCCATCGATTGTATTTTTGTGACATTCTCAGGTAGGAAGACATCTTTATGCTTACAAGTGAAAGAAAAAAAAGAAAAGAAAAGAAAAGAAAAACAAAAACAAAACCTCCAGTGACAGAGAATTTGTGTTTGTTTTAGCACTCCGTGTTCATATTGCATTTCTGACAGGCAGGCCCACCAGCTACCCTGCATGAAAGATCTCGAGCCCCAGGGAAGAGGTTTTTCCATCTCAGCCTTGGGATATTTTGCTTTTCTTCAAGGAAGAGGGATCCAGGGACTCCTTTGCAGGCTGGCCATGTCCTGGTGCCATCCTGGCTATGTCTAGAGATGCTAGCAGGGATGGGGAGTGTGGTTGGGATTCGCAGGAAGGCGACCGGCATCAGAAGCACATAGGAAAAGGGAAGGGAAACAGAACGAAGGAAGAAGGCTTTCAACGGCCAAGGTGACAGCTCTCCCCGTCTCTGTCTTTCTCCACAACCAAACAGACTCTTGTTCCTGCTTATCTCCCTGTCTAGACCCATCCCATCGCCTCTCCTTCCTTCTCTGTAGACTGTTTCTCTTCATTCGTCATCAGACCCCACCAAGAAATCTACCTGATCTTCCAAGTCCTGCTCTTGAAGCTCACCTCCGAATCCAAATTTGTCGGAGAGACTGATGTGATCAGAGAGGGGCATGTGTCTGACTCTGGACCGTGGACGGGTGACTGGTTGAGGCGGGATGTGAGGGTTACACTTTCTCTGCAAAAGCCTGCAGGGGTAGGGGCGTGGTCAGCATCTCTATGGTAGACTTGGCAGAGGTGTGGGCTGAACGCCCTCACATGTCCCTGGGGCACCAGCAGCCTTTCCATCTTCTAAAGCCTGAGTAAAGGACACCCCCAAGCATGAGAGAGGTGTACCCCTTCCTGGGCTTGATCCAACCAAATCAAGTCATTGTTATTAGGAGTCTTATTACCCCCTCTTGTTTCCTTTGTGGGGTCAGGTACTGCTGACACTTGTGGGGTGCAGGGATTTGGGGGCAAGAGTGATTGGCAATCTCGTTTATGACTTTTTGTCCTCCAAACAGCTTGTCCAGTTTCCTATTTAGGAAACTCAAGGGAAAATTGTTCTGAGGATGGTAACATGATCATAAAAGAATATCTCCAAGCAAACTTCTTCCTCCTTTACAAGGTCTTTGCTGGTGTCACGTTCAGAAATACCAATGATAACGTCCGTACCTCTCTTTTGTGCCCCCAGTCTTCTGCCCCAGGGCTCCAGGCCACCCTGCCATGCATGGAAATGAAATTTCCCTCCTGCCTCTTAGCTCTCACAGCTCTTAACCTCAATCTTATTTCTAGCTCCACCTACTTGTCTCCTTTGTTTTTTGGTGATGAGTGAAGGTGCATCACCCTCCGAGTCTCCCTGTTGGCAGGGTACAAGTCTGCCTCATTTTTGTAGCTCTACAGTGCAAATGAGATGGCATGCACCCTGTAAATCTTTGAATGAAACAAAAACAGGACACTGATCTATGTAATGATAAATGCTAACAACCCCAGAATCTCATGAAAGGCACTCATCTCCATGTACTCCCATCTCACTGCAAGACTTTCTTCCCAGACAACAGTTGCAAAAGTCTGTCCGTGTCTTGCTTCTTGTCTGTCCCTTTCCCTAGAACATAAGCACCATGTGGATGATGATTTCGTCTATCTTGTTGACCTGACATAATACAGAAAATAAATAATCATTGGGGAAATAAACAAAGACCAACTAAATAAAAATAAACAGAGGCTATTTACTCAGAGCTTGCTATGGCAAGGGAGTCAGCCGCCATCACATGCCTGTTGGCAGAAACTCAAAGGCAGGCGGAGCAGTGGGAAGGCTTTATAGTGGAAAAAAGGGATCAGGATCGCTTCGATACACCCTGACACAAGGCTGTCAGCACAGGAGAGCTGCAGGTGGGCTAACTACAAGAGGGGCTTTCTGTGTGATTGGTTGGATGTGCACACTAGGCTGTCTCTGGTTGATTCTAAGTTAGAAGTGAGGACAAAAATTAGGGGAGCTGCCGGTTATTAATCAAGTCCTGGTTGTGAACCAACCATTACGGGGATTTTTGTTTGGCTTCCTGAACCAGTTACGAGAGGCAGTGGTCTGACTTCCTACGGTCCTGATGTGTGGGTAGCAGGCTGGTTTCCTGGGCTGGTTACCGTAGGTAAGAAGTTGGTTTTCTGGGCTGGTTGCTGCAGATTGTGGGTCAGAGTTCTCTTTTGGTACATGGTCTGGCCAATGTCCGTTTGTGTATTCAGTCTCTCGTTGATGAGAAGGAAGATAAGAAAGGAAGCAAAAGGAAGAACAAAAGGAAGGAAGGAAGAAAAACGGTTGGAGATGTAATAGCATTATTATCTGGATTCCATTTTGAACACTTTAATCCTATATTCATGTCAAGGAGCAACTCATTCCAGAGCTGACATGGCATCTGCTTTTAGGACCCTTTTTATCAGATCCCATAGTCCAAAACTAGAGCACAGGGAAGAAGAAAGAGATTCTTTCCCTGTCAATCGGCCAAACAAGAGCCAAAGGCTTTTGAGAAGGCACTTAAAGAATTTTCAGTTTGCAATTGTGCAGAA
Organism: Indri indri; assembly: GCA_004363605.1. Classification (NCBI taxonomy): domain Eukaryota; kingdom Metazoa; phylum Chordata; class Mammalia; order Primates; family Indriidae; genus Indri; species Indri indri. The sequence goes on along the minus strand of RJWJ010000004.1, from coordinate 246,158 downwards.
GCTGTTGTTCAGGTAATTTAACATTGATTTTAGTTTAAAAGGCAATTAAGACAAAATGGGCAGCCACTAGCCTCTTATGTTAAATAAGCTTAGATTTAAATTGCTCCCTATTACCACCTTTGTTTTCTACGTGTGAGCTCCTCTCTGCTAATTTAGCATGCCATGGTGTGCGTGGTGCGGTGGCCCAAGTGGGGTAGGTGGATGGAAGAGAGAAGCTGGCCAGGGAGATGGTTATTAAAAGAGGAAATAGTTGGCCAAAAATTGTTCCTGGGGTGAGATGGGCTCTCTTTTATATTGCTTCTGAAAATATGGATTTGCGTAACGTTCCAGGACTCTGGTTCCTTATATCTAAAAGCCTAAAAATGGTACCCACTTTTTGACTCAGCGGTTTCAGTGCTAGGTATTTATCCCTGAGATAATGAATAGAGACAAGCAAGCTCATAATATTAGGGTGAAGAATGTCCCTTACAGCCAGGTGCGGTGGCTCATCCCTGTAATCCTAGCACTTTGGGAGGCTGAGGTGGAAGGCTCACTTGAGGTTGGTAGTTCAAGACCAGCCTGAGTGAGACCCTACAAAAAATAGAAAAATTAGCTGGGTATGGTGGCGCACACCTGTAGTCCCAGCTATTTGGGAGGCTGAGGCAGGAGAATCGCTTGAGCCCAGAAGTTTGAGGTTGCTGGGAGCTATGATGATACCACTACACTCTAGCCAGGGTAACAAAGTGAGACTCTGTCTCAAAAAACAAAACAAAACAAACAAACAAAAAACAATATCCATTGCAATGTTGTTTAACACATAGTACAAGGAAACAGTGTATCATTGCAGTGGAATGCCAAGAATGATGTTATGATTTTTTTGTTGCTGTTACGGCAGAAAATGTTCATGATATATTGCAAAGTCAAAAAGATTGTAAGGCAGTTTACATGCTAAAATGCCAGTTGTGTGCTTATGTTTTTTTAAGTTAGATATGCTATGAAAAATGTCTGAGTGGATGGATTTGCAACAAAATATTACATGCAGCTCTCTGTGGGTGGTAAAATAATGAGTGACTTTTTCCTGTGCTTATCCAAATTTTCTAAACGTGCCACAGTAAGCATGCATTGGTTTTATAATTATAAAACACACGGAAAACAACCTTTGGTTGTGATGTTGAAGAGCCTTCCTGTCTGCTGTGTGCCTGATTCATGCCATCGCAAGGATGAGGCTGTGCGTACATGCTAAATTATGAGGAGGTGGATTGCAGGTTCATTTGCAATAATTCTGTTTCTTGCATGAAGAAAGTCTGCTAAGCTTTACTAAGGAGGGTCATTCACCTGGTCCTAGCTTAAAGGTGGAAGGTGAATCATTCTGCAGAGAACGCTTTTCAAATATGCTCAGGTGATTCATGCATTTGTCTATTAGGAAATGTGGTCATTTGCCAGCTACCACTGTAGAGCTAATGGGATTCATTTAGGAATATAACCACAACAAGTCTACCATAAATCGTATGTTCTCCCATCTCAATATGCTTCATTAAGCTCACCTTTCTTAATGCAACTGGATTATTAGGTATCAGGACAAAGAAAATCATTAGGCCCCACTGTTCTAACCCTGCAAAGTACCAATGTGGTTGCTATGTAATTTTATTTTTTTCAGATGGAGCCTGCTTTGTGCTTTTCTATGGGAAAATATTTTCAAACTGGTAAGGAAGCAATATTACTGTATTGTGAGGCATATTTCAGTAGATCATTACCATACCATCTAGCAGAAAGGATAATCTATGTCGCATTTTACTTCAAGGATAAGATTGATTTTTATAAAAATCTTTAGGGCATTGAGGCTTAACATTTTGTTTTTTTTTTGTTTTTCTTTTTTTTCCTCTGAAGAAGCAATTAGATATTGGAGTTTCTCAGAAATGTTAGGTGAGTGTAAACCAAACCTTGCTGTTTTTGTTTTTGAAGGTTTTATCATCCAACATGTCAAGAGAGAAGGCAGTTCCCAGGTGAGAAAAATGATATTGACACAATGCCAGTCATCAGCGCTCACATGGCCAGGGGGTTCCACCCTCTTATTATATTTCCATCTATTTGGAAAATTGAGAAATACAGGAAATAATAAAGAACAAAGTAATAAGCACCTATATTTCCACCAAGACTACCCATTTTGAATGATATATTTCAGTTATGTGTGTATATACATGTGCCTAGAAATACACACATACACACATACATACTTTTAAAAATGGTATATGTGGTATATACACACCATTTACACTTAAAAGAAGGTGTGCATATGTACAGATGCATTTCGGAAATAGTGTGGGTCCAGTTCTGGGGCATTACAATAAAGTGAGTATCACAATATAGGGAGTCACAAATGTTTTGGTTTCCCAGTGCATAAAAAATTATGTTTATAATATACTGTAGTCTATTAAGTGTGCAACAGTGTCGTGTCTAAAAAAATGATGTGCATACCTTAATTAAAAAATACTTCATTGCTAAAAAATGCTAACGATCATCTTGGCCTTCAGCGAATCCTAATCTTGCTGGTGGAGGGTCTTGTCTTGATGTGGGTGGCTGCTGACTGATAAGGGGGAGGTTGCTGAAAGTTGGGGTAGCTATGGCAATTTCTTAAAATAAGACAATGGTGGAGTGAGCTGCATAGACCGACTCTTCATTTCATGAAGGATTTCTCTGTGCCCTACAGAGAAATCTGTACCCTGCGGATAAATGTTTGATAGCATTTTATCCACAGTAGAACTCCTTTGAAAATTGGAGTCAATTCTCTCAAACCCTGCCGCTGCTTTATCAACTCAGTCTATGGAATATTCTAAATCCTTTGTTGTTATATCAACAGTGTTCACAGAATCTTCACCAGGAGTAGATTCCTTTTTAAGAAATCACTTTCTTTGCTCCTCCAAAGAAGCAACTCCTCATCTGTTTAAGTTGTATCGTGAGATTGCAGCAATTCAGTCCCATCTTCAGGCTCCACTTCTAATTCTAGTTCTCTCACTATTTCCACCCCATCTGCAGTTACTTCCTCCACTGAAGTTTTGAACCTCTCAACGTTATCCGTGAGGGTTGGAATTAACTTCTTCCAAGCTCTTGTTTTGTTGATATTTTGACCTCTTTGCATGAATCATGGCTATTTTTAATGGCACCAAGAATAGAGACTCCTTTCCAAAAGGTTTTTCAATTTACTTTACCCAGATGCATCAGAGAAATCACTAGCTATGGCAGCTATAGTTTTACAAAATGCATTTCTCAAATGATAACACCTGAAAGTCAAAAGTAATCCTTGATCCATGGGCTGCAGAGTGGATGCTATGTTAGCAGGCGTGAACACAACCTTCATCTTCTTGTACGTCTCCATCAGAGCTGTTAGGTGACCAGGTGCATTGTCAATGAGTAGTAATATTTTGAAAGGATTTTTTTTCTTTTTTCTGAGCAGTAGGTCTCAACAGTGGTCTCAAAATATTCAGTGAACCATGCTGTGAATAGATTTGCTGTCATCCAGGCTTCGTTGTTCCATTTACAGAGCAGAGGCAGAGTAGACTTAGCAGCACTCTTAAAGGCCCTGGGATTTTCAGAATAGTAAATGAGCATTGGCTTTAACTTAACATCACCAGCTGCATTAGCCCCTAACAAGAAGGGCTTGTCCCTTGAAGCTTTGGAGGCAGGCATGAACTTCTCTAGCCATGAAAGTCAGAGATGGCATCTTTTTCCAATAGAAGGCTGTTGAGTCTACATGGAAAATCTGTTGTTTAGTGTGGCCACCTTCAGCAATGATCGTAGCTGGACCTTCTGGATAACTTGCTGCTGCTTCTCCATCAGCACTTGCTGCTTCTGCTTGTACTTTTTTTATGTTATGGAGACGGGTTCTTTCCTTAAATCCCAGGAACCAACCTCTGCTGGCTTCAGACTTTTCTCGTGCAGCTTCCTCACCTCTCTCAGCCTTCCTAGAATTAAAAAGAGTTAGGGCCTCACTTTAATGAGGCTTTGGTTTACGAGAATGTTGCGGCTGGTTTGATCTTGTATTCATACCACTCAAACTGTCCCCATATCAGCAACAAGGCTGTTTCACTTCCCTGTCATTGGTGTGTTCACTGGAGTAGCACTTTTAGTTTCCTTCGAGAACTTTTCCTTTACGTTCACAACCTGGCCAACTCTTTGACACAAGAGGCCTCATTTTGGCCTGTCTCAGCTTTTGACATGCCTTCTTCTCTAAGCTTGATCAGTTCTAGCTTTTGATTTACAGTGAGACAGAGACCTGCAACTCTCCCTTTTACTCGAACACTTTAGAAGCCTTTGGGGGTTAATTGGCCTAATTTCTCTATTGTATCTCGGAGAATAAGGAGGCCCCAAGGGGAGGGAGAGAGATGGGGGAATGGCCAGCCAGTGGAGCTGGTAGAACACAAACAACATTTACCTCATTTATCTATTAAGTTAGTTGTCTTCTATGGACATGGTTCATGGAGACCCAAAACTGTTATCAATAGTAACATCAAAGATTAGGGATTGTAGAACACCATAAAAGATATAAAATAATAATGAAAAAGTTTATACTGTTGTGAGAATTACCAAAATGTGACATAGAGGTGCAATGTGGGCACCTGCTGTTGGAAAACCTTGCAGGAGGCAGGGTTGCCACAAACCCTCCATTTGTCAAAAGCACAATCTCTGCAAAGTGCAATAAAGTAAAGCACAGTGTGTGTGTGTGTGTGTGTGTGTGTGTGTGTGTGTGTGTATAACTGTAAAGGTGTCATACACAAACTTTCTAAAAAGGTGTGCATGTGTTTGTGAGTGTATACATTTGTATGCATACACACTTTTCACTTAAAACGAGTTATATATACATTATGTATGTACACATATCACCTTTTTAAAAAGTATGAAACCAATAGACAAGTGTTCTCTTGAAGAAGTGGACGCTCAATCTCCACTATCAAAACTAGTCTCCTTCCTCCTGCTCTAGAGATAACACTACTATGAATCTGAGGCCCATTCTTCTAGACCAGGGACCAGTGAACTTTTTCCCTAACGGGCCAGATCATAAACACTTGAGGCTTCCTGGGCCATTTACCCTTTCACAGCTACTCAACTCTGCGGTTGTTGAGCAAAAGCAGTTACCGGCGACGTGCAAACCCATGGGCATAGCTGTGTTTCAATAAAACCGCATTCATGGACACTGAAATTTGAATTTCCTACATTTTTCACACATCACAAAAATAATATTCTTTCGATTTTTTTAACCATTTAAAACATGAAAAGCATTTTTAGCTAGCAGACCATATGAAAACAGAAGTAGCTAAATTTGGGCCTAAGGCTGTAGTTGGCCATCCCTGGTTTTGGACTGTTTTCTGTACATTCACAAATAGTTATGTATCTGCAAAAAATCTATAATATTTTATTGATGAATTTCCTTTCATAAATGGTATCATAGTGTATGAGTCATTCGAAACTTGTGTTTTCATCTAGGCGATTTTTAAACTGAGAAATATATGTATATATAGTTGTACTAAGTAATGTGTATCTTTATTTCTACACATTCATACCCAAATCTGCGTGGTTATGGATGTATTTACATGAGGCTTTCACTGATTCTTTTCACTGCTATGTAGTACTCCATTATAGGATACACCGTATTTTTTATGCCATATGGGTATTTAGTTTGTTTGCCTTTTTTCTCCCGTATTGTTATACGAGCAGTGGCAATTTTGTCCATGAATATGTCTTGTGCATGTGCTTTCTGGGGCAGACGTTAGACGTCGAACTGTGCAGTTACAAGGTGTGCACATTTTCCTTTTTAAATCAGCTACTGGTAAATCACCTTCCAGAGTGACAGTATCAATTTAGAGTGCCCGCGGGAGACTCTCCTGTCACTGTTGGTTGTGGGGACTTCATCCACTGCTGTTTTCCTTATGAGGTGGGAGCAAGGAAACGGCCTCTGTGTCATCTGGTCTTGTCGCTACAGATGCTAGTGCGGACCTTCATGTCCCTTTGGGTGAGCGCAGACACTGCTTTAACTCTTCGCTGTGTCACTTGCACAGGAGAATAGCAATTTATATCAATAACCAGGTCTGGCAACATCTGCCAAGGTTGTCACACTCTGTGATTAAATAGCCATATGTGCTGGAGAACGTGGGGACAGTGGGGTTGTAATTAGGGTTTGCTGTCTCTCCGCCGGCCACCCCCACCACGCTTCACTTCGGATAACCTTGCTTTTGTGAACCGATTTGTGAATCAAATTATTCCACTGAGAATGCCAGTTTGTGCTGTGATAATAACAATGGTTTGTATTTGTGAATCTCTGTAATTACACAGGATTCTGGTTAAGCAAAAGTCTGAACACCTTTTTGCCATTTTACCTGATGCTGTTGAAAAACACGTCCAGGGGATGATGTAAGGAAGTTCACTTTTAAAATCGTCAGGGAGTATAGTATATTCTGCACCACGTCATCATTGGGAAATAAAGTTTTACCTAATGTTATCTTAGCACCCTTTAAATGCCACTGCCCCCAGGAAAGGCAGACAGAGAGAACACACATAAACTTTTCTTGCCTCCACAAGGAGAAAGTTAAACACTGTATTAATGCCATATTAAAAACACACTTAATGCACAGAAGAAGAAAAAAACCACAACCCTCCTTGTTTTGTTACTGGTGTGACAGAGATGGATGATCGTTATGTAAGGACTTGGCATGTTCCAAAAAAACTGGAAATATTGCCTCTGGGTATGGAGCTGTAATAAATTGGAAAATAAATATTTGAAAGATTTATTAGCATTTTAAAATTTGCTTACCAATATATAAATTCCTAATCAGTTGTGCACAGATCTTTAACTGAAATAAAGTACCCGAGAAGATGACACAGGAAGCCAATGAATATTTCACTCACTGTTAATCAAACATAGGATGGATATATGTACATGAAACTTTCTTCCACTGATAGATCTTTCCTGTTCAACTAATAAGTGCTTGAAGAAGCAAGGCCATCTTAGTGCATAGAGCTTGCAGTTATCACTGTGAAATAAAAAAAAAATAATAACAACTGGTTTTTCAAACTCAAAAGATCTCACTTCCAGGTAGCCAATAGTTTGCTCTCTCCCAAAACCAACACTTAAGCTGGGGATAGCTAGCACCTGGTGTAACTCAGGCCTATTTACCAAAAAAAAAAAAAAAAAACAAAAACAAAAACAAAAACAACCCAGGAAAGACAGAAAGAAAACAAAATAGATCCATGAGGACTTTTTTTTTTGGGGGGGGGAGAAATTTACCTTGATGCCATTATTATTCAAGGTAAACACATTTAAAAGGTGATCTCTAAAGTTCAACAGAAAACAACAGATGTTTTCCTCCTAAAGTCAGGCTAGATGGAGTGTCCTCAATTTAGTACATAATTGGAAGAAGATTTGAGATCCCTGAGCCTCCGCTCCTAAATGAAGTACAACTGCTTCTCGGAGGTGGGTGGAGGGAGCAGTGAAGGAAGCACATCAGCTGTTTGGGGTGGGGGCGTCGGGTCTTGCGTCTTTCGCTGGTATTTCCAGGTGAAGTAGCACGTTGGAAGTTATAAATACCGTCCCGTGGACATTCTGAATAATGCAGGGGTAGCGTAAGTAATTGGAAGTGCTTATATCCCGCCTTTAGACGTTTGATTGCTTGCGAGTTAAAATTGGTTGTCAAGCGCGGACTCAGGGGACCATGCAAGGTGCCCTATTCTGTCATGTGGTACATATTTAATGCCTGAAAGAACAAGGGAAGGGACACGTGCGGGAGAGAGAGGGAGGCGAGCGGGAGATATTGCTGCCAGCTGGGTGCTTTGCAAGTGCTTCGGAAGCGTGGGGGCGGGACCCACGCAGCCTCGGCACCCACCGCCTTCCCGGAGCTGCAAGACTTTGCAAACACGTTGGGCGGCTCATTTGGCGAGCGTTTTGGCGCGGACCGAGGCCGAGGCTGCCCGGGCAAGCTGGACCCGTGGACCCGGGCGCGGTGCCGCGGTGGCCTCCCTTTGTGTGCGCCCGGGGTGTTGATTGCCTCCTCGCGCGGGCCGCTCGCTCTCGCGCCCGCGCGCCTGGGGCGTTCTGCACCTGCTGGCGGCCGTGCCAAGCAGCCTGGGCAAGCGAAGGCGCCGCGCGAACGACAGATGACTTGGAGTCATTTACATTGCTAGCACGTGGGTGCCGTTTGCTGTTGCCTCGGACTTCTCTCGTGTTGTGTTCTCCCGGTGAGGAAACAGGCGGCACTTTGCAGCCGACGATGAAATCCTGGCAGCTAATTGCAGTCGTGGGAGAGGCCCTTCAGGTAAGGCGAGCGAGGAAGGCTCTGAAACACTGTCAGGGACGGAGGGGGAGGGGGAGAGGAGGCGGCTTGTGCAGGAGCTTCCCAAAGCCCACTGGCTCTGCGGGAGGGGGTTGCGGAGGGACGGGGGCGGGCGACAGGGGGAGGAGTGTGCAAATTGACATTTTTGGCTGCCTGTGGCAGAGGAGGCGCCGTCAGCCGCTGTCCAACGTTAGCGCGGGGACGGTGGCGGCGTGTGCGCCTCCGCGGCTGCTGATCAGAACAGGGGACTTGGCCGCCGCTGCCACCGCGAGACCCACAGCCGCGATGGAGGGATGAGGCTGCGTTTGCAGCGGGTGCACGGGGCACGGTATGTACGCCCGGCTCGGGGAACCTCGCGGGCTGTGCCGGGGCTCGCCCAGCGCGCCCCCAGGGGGCCCGGACGCCTGGAGAGGGCGAGGGAGCCGTTTGGAGGGACCGGGGAGCCCGGAGATACATCGATTTTTCTTTCCCGACTGGAAGTTCGTGGGCAACTTCATTGGCAATGCTCATTGGCTCCGTTTAACTTTATTCCCGGAGATGAATAAGCGTTTATTAAGAACCGATGTGCAAGTCCCAATAGGCTAGCGATGGCTTCGCGAGAGAGATGCGCGGCTCTTCAAAGGAGAGGTTTGGGGAATGAATGGCCAGATGGGTCGTGCGTGCGGAAAGTTGGCACGCTCGCGTTGCAGCGGGGCGTGTGTGCGCCCGGGTGTGCATGTGCGTTGCACGTCTGTGTAAACATGTCCCCCGTGCCAGCGGTGCTGGTGTACCCGCCCCCGATTCCCGGGGAAGAGAGATTCAATTGACAATACTGAGGATGCTCTGACTGGAGAAACCAGCTCTGTACCGTTTTAGTAAATGGAATGAGAGTTGTTGTTCTGGAGAGATCGAAGGAGGGGGAATGTGTTTTGCCTTCTAAAAGTGATGGCATCAACTGCCAGGCATTTTTAAAAATACCCAAAGTGTGGAACACGACATTTCGTCAGACTAGAAAGGCTCATCTGGGAGTCTCACTCTCAGCCTATCCCTCTAGCCTATTCTCAGGCTACAGTGAAATTGGGGGTTTTATTTATTTCTTTTGACAAAAGAGCCGCTGTCTCCCCCTTCCTGCTGAAGAGGGATCCAGGGAGGAATTCTGAATCCAAAAGTTTTGTTGGCACTGTCATCTTAGTGACATTTTATTAAATTATTTGCTGCATGAGTCACTCTCCCTGCGTCTTCGGGTATCTCATCATTTACTCATTGTTGACATGATTTTAATTTCGGTCACAGAAACGAATGCGGTTTATAATCGAAGCAGTAAAAAAACGATTGTGTAATCGTCTCTTGATTTGGGTAGCTGGGTAGCACATTCTTTCACTTAAGACCATAAAATCTTTCTCAAACGTGTTCCCTATTTTTGATCAAAATGTGTGCTCAGAAAATCCAAACGTTGTGAGTAAAAATGTGTGTGTGGGACGGAGTGACTTGCGTTTGTGGTTTGCTACAATCAAGTTTGAAGAGGGTTGTTCTTCCAGGAAGTAAACTGAAGTCAGCAACAGCTCCTTACCACTCAGGTTCACAGGAATGCAGGCAGCGTCAGGATTTTCAGAGAAGCAAGATTTTCCAACTCTTATCTGCCCACAGACTCCCCCCACACACCCATGTTAGAATACTCAGATTAGGAAGATGGGATTCTTCTCCGAAGAGATGCAGGGGGTGATTGGAGGGGTTCCTCCCTCCCTCTCTCACCCTCTTTCTCTCTCTCTTTCCCTTCCTCTCTCCTCTCCTTTTTATCCGTCTGTGTTTCTTTCCCTCTGTCTTTATCGTTGTACCGGGAGCGCAGAAATCTTTTCGGGCATCTTCCACTACATTTTTTTTTTAAACAGATATTTTGCATCCTGAAGGATAATCGGAACCTGTTTTGTGTGTGTGTGTGTGTGGGGGGGGGAATTCTCTGCTCACACACAAGAATTATTTAGTATCAAGCAATTCCAGTGTACACCGGTTTTATAAAAGTGAGTATTCAAACTTGTCATTTCATTTTAACCAAGCAACTCTTGGAAAAGGCTTTTACTACATGGAAAGAGCTGTATCTTTTTTCTGTTATCACCAAACGAGGGATTGTACAAAAGTGCTCTTTGTCTCTTATCACTTTCTTGGGCTAGGCATATTTCACATTTGTCTGTTGAGACTTTACTGCTCAAACTTCTATTTTCCCTATTACTTGTCTTCGTTTTAGAGTCTGGATTCATTTCAATCTGTATTTACTCGGACTTGGTAGAAATAACTGTCCGTGATGACTTGTGGGCCGGCTTATTGAAGTACAACAAAAATAGTTTTGTTTTTTTTTTCTGTTTGATTGCGTTTCTTTTTGCTCTTAAAAAGGACCTGCTGATCACTTTCCTTTTTTTTTTTTCCCCATCTCTCCGAGGAGTACAATATAAAAGTTGAAGCAGAGCTCAGTAAAGGGCTTTTTGCAACAATTCCCTTCTTCTAAATTATAGGTGCAAAATTTTGAAAGTATATTATCATGTTTTATGATAATATGACATATTGCCATATTTTGAGAATCAGTACATATTCCTTATTGTCTTTGAGTATAGAGAACCTGGTTGGATGGGTCAGTCTCTAGCTAAGTAAATATTACTACATCCAGTGAAAGGTAAATTTGGTCTTGTTTTTTTGTCTTAGGTTACAATTTTTATATTATGTTTTGAGCAAAGTCGACAAGTGGAAAGTAGGTAAAAAAGGGAGAAAATACGTGAAATATATTGTTTAGTTTTTAGCTTTTATTTTTAAATTTCACATGTGTTAGTCTCGAAGTTATCACAGAGGTAGTCGAAGTTCCTTGACAGTAATTCTAATGGAATTCAAATGAAACTTTTTTCTATGAGTTTTTAATCTCCATCTTATGTTGATTTTATGACAAACATAAATGGGGGAGGAGACCACAGACCTTTAAAGTTTTGTGTTTTTTTGTTTTGTTTTTTTTTACATTTTAGGCTTTATTTTGCTATAGATCCCCAAACTTCAGAGTGTGATAGTACATTGAATCTTTGTATTTCTGGGTGTACACTTTTGTTCTTTTTTCTTTAATTTCAGAATATTATGGGGGGGTATGTTTTGATTATGTGGATTGTTTTTGTACTGCTTGAGACAAAGTTATAAGGGTGCCCATCACCCGGATAGTGTATATCCTACTAGTTAGGTATGGTTTCACCCGTCCCCTCGTTCTTTTGTTTGTTTGCTTTCATTTTCATGCAGTGTTGAGCAGCTGTGTATCTTATGAGCAATAGTAAACAGGAACAAATAAGAGAATGAAGAATTTTATAATCGTGCATTTGATTTGTTTGGATTAAATCATATGTATTCAGGATAGCAGTCCTGAGGATTCGGTATTCGTGCTATACCTGCTACACTTGCATAGCACTAAGAGAAAGAAATAAATCTCTAAAAGTCAGCTTTTAAGACTCAGTGCTTGGCTTGGAAACCATTGTATATTAAATTATTCAGTAACTATAATGCCCCAAACAGTTTTCAGGGTTTTTTTTATTAATATAAATAAAGTTTATATGAAAAGTTGTGGGATTTCTGTGTGTGCGTGTTTGCCCAAAAGGCCGAAACAGCTTATGTCAGCTAGAGCAACTCGTTTTTGATTCAGCAAAACTAGGTTATGAATTCAAGCAATTAAAAATGACAAAAAGCCCAATTTCACTGCCTAAATTAATATGCTTCCAATTTTTCCTGCTCCATAAAAATTTCAAAGTGTTCTTTCTGGTTAGGTGCTTGCATAATCTATAGGGTTTTGGAGGGTCTCCGTTTCACGTCGGCTTATGATGTCTGAATACTTTGATGTTGCTAATGTAAATAGGATCAATGGCACGTTCTTAACACAATTTTGTATTTGCCAGTTCTCATGAAATTATTTTCGTTGGGTTTAAAGGAAAAGGAAGAAGAGAAATGGTTAGTTTCCTAGCATTTTTGATGGTGAATGATCTTTCAGCTAGTTCCAATATCACAAAGGCCAGGGAAGACTTTTCAAGAGATGATATAATTATGGTAGAAATAGAGTATCCAGCTTCCAAAGATGGCAGTGATATATATATATATTTTTTTTTCTTATGCAGTGGTGGGCATGTTCATTACTTTTTCTCTATTTCTAAAAAAGTAAAGTCTGGAATTCTGGATTCATGCTTATCTAATTAGCTGAAGCTCACTGTTCTTTAAAATGGTCCTTTTTTCCCCCTACACAGTAATTAGCAGTCCCAGCCAGTCACATTGAATTATCTACAGTTTTTGGTTCGCTGGTGAAATTTTCCAACCTGGTTTGAATTACCTTGATGACACAAAGAGCGTACACAAACACACACAGGCAATCAAGAAGACTGTCTTCTCTCACCGTTTACCCCACGTTTCCAGTTCAACACGGAAAAACAGCAACAGCCTAACAAGTCAAGGTGCTCTATTTGCCCAGTATTTGCTTTGCAGAGAGGACCACTTGATGACTGCATATTAGGAAGGCCTCTGCTTGCCCTTGCTTTTTCTTTATAATTCTGCATCTGTGTTTGCTACATTACTATTGATGTATTTCTTTGTTGTTTAATTGAAACCCCTACTTAGGAGGAAATCAGTTGCTTGTCTGCTAAAGAGATGGGACTAACAGTTTTATCTATTGTAGTTAGTTGGATGTATAGAGGCCTTCCATTTTTATTATAATGATGAGGCTGAGGCTGTGATAACATATCAACAATTACGGTAATAACAGTATAATGCCGTTTTCTTCCTGGGCACTTACTGATTACCTCTGGGTATCAGGTGTTGGGCTGGGAGCTTTAATGTGTTTTCTCTGGTCCTCACTGTAACTCTGCAAGGTGGGTATTGCTAAGCCTAATTTAGAGTTGGGAAAGCCATCTTCCAGCCTTTTCTGTAATTAGAAAAGGTGATTAGAGTCCAGGATTTTCTGATTTCAGTATACCGAGGTGCCATTGAAATTTATTAATACGAATTTAGAAAGATACACAAAATGGGTACTTAACAGATACCCTAGGCCGGTGGTTCTCAACCGGGAACGGTTTTCTCCCCCAACCCGTAACAACGTGTGGCAACATCCTGGGGACATTTTTGGTTTTCGTCATTGGGCAGGGATTGTTACTGGCATCTAGTGGGTAGAAACCGGGGATGCTGCTAAACCTTCTACGATACACAGGATGGGTCCCGCCCCACAAACAACGTGGAATCATCTGGCCCACAATGCCAACAGCGCCAAGGTTGAGCGATCATACTCTACTCAATATTGGCGATAGTATGACTGATATATACACAGCCTGATTTTTCAAGTCAGTAAATAAGGGGCAGGAATTTCAGTTATTAAACTTTCAAAATCTCTGATTGGAGACTGTGAACAGGACCATGATGGAAAATCAGAAGGTCCATATTTCCTTACAATGTGGGATTAAAATTGTTGCAGCTGCTCACTTTAAATGTCTTTCCTTATCAATATGACATGGGTCGTTGTGATTTTAAGTGCCTGTTTTTTCCCAATTTACTTAGTGTTACGTCAGACAAGTGCTGGAAAATGAAATTTCTTTCCATGGTACTGATGTCAATAGAAGAGAAATGTAACATCAATAAATGATTTATGGAAAAGCAAATCTAAGAAGCTTCCCATATGGCCCTTCTTCTTCCTCAGTATTCAAATGGCATTATTTCTTTCTCATCTTTAAATGCTTGGCACATAGGCATATTTGCTCATTTGTTTAAATAAACACTTAAATAGTGTTTCGTATTTGCCAAGCACTATTGTAAATGATTTAAAATATCAATTAATTTAATCTTTAAGCCAAGCCTAGGAGGTTGGTATTGATACTATCTGCTTTTTACAGAGCGAGAATTGAGGCCCAGAGAAGTCAAGTAATGTGTCTGAGGTCACACAGCTTCTAAGCGGCAGAGCTGGGATTTAAACTCCAAAGTCTGTGTTCCTAGCCACTTTGCCATGATTAATAATTTGAGTTTCTAAATGTTCAGAAGCATAATTGTTTAGGCAACACTTGAGTTTGAAACAAAAGACATTTTTAAGTTTCATTTAGGGGTGGTTGATTAAGAAAACTAACTTAGCTATTTTGAAAGAATGTGAATCATAATGTCTACAGGTTTATTTTTCACTGTTTAAATACTCCTGTATGTGCACTTCACCAGGGTCAGAAGACTTGTGAGTTCTTTCTACCATGACTACCTCCAACAACAAAAGCCACCAAAGAATACACTAACATTCCGAAGGGTGTGATTGACAAGATCAACGATCTCTGTTTTATTCCCTACTGAAAATAGAAATTATTCAACCGGATCTCCTAAGAGGTCTTCAAGAAACTTAACTCTTTGTATTCTGATGCTCTTAGAGCTTTCTAGGGAACCCAGTGTTATCCGTGCCAGGTGGGTAAAGGTGGGCGTGGGTACATGGATTCCCACCTTGATCTTGCTAACACCAATCTGTTTATCATCCCTCAATTAGGCCTTGGGAATGAGCATGCCCATCTCATCCTCAGTTGAATTTTTAGCATGTAGCAAATGCTATGACAAGAAAACCAATTTAAGTTGATTTTTATATAGAAATGCCAATGTGACACATTCTATTCTGCTTTAGGGAAAAAAAAAAAAAAAACTTGCAAGTATGCAATTAAACACATACACATGCAGTATCCAGAAAACCAAGACGGGAGTAGGGAAGCTCAGTACATTTCAGCTGAATGGATGAATCAATGGATGGAAGACTTTGTATTTTTAAAAATTTCTCATCAAGGATATGTATGGGTTTGTGCTTTGGAAGGAAATGTACATCTTAAATGCAAGCTACTGTGGTGGGAACTCCAGGTCTGACAGATGTCAGTTTCATGTCAGCCGTCTCCTCAGCCTTCTCATCCAAACTTGTACATTACTTACGTGTTGGTGCGTAGGTACCTGCTCACTATTTCTTGCCCTAAAAAAAAAAAAAAAAAAAAAATGCCCAAGGATGTTTAACCACAACTTACAAGCCCAGGCTGCAGATTTGTTTATATGAGGGGGAGTGGGTCACTCCTAAACAGCCTGGCTCTGCCCATGGAGCAAAACTAAAGCAAGAAAAGGGCTGTCGATCTACACCCCCCTCCCCCAACACCCGGGGGCAATGCAGGAACTGGGCTGGAAGTGGAGAACATTAGTGTTCTTCCTTTATATTTCAGGCCCAATAAACTCACATTTGAACAAAGAAAGCAAAGAGTGAATTCCATTTCAGAACTGTCAAAAGACTGATGTTGGATCCATTATCGTCGAATGTCCTTTTTTAATACAGTTCATTGAATTGGCTTTTGTGGAATACCTATTCCATCTAAGAGTTGATTCAGAATATAGTTTAAAATGAAACCAGAAGTTGTTCTTCAACGGTAAAATAAACGGGAAGAAACACACATAGTCAAGACTACCAGTGAGGTCCTGTGGATGTTGTCTATAAGGGTGCAGTGCTCAAATTTAAATTACACACACGTGGATATATAATATACAGAAAATTGACTAAAATAAAGAATTGGATATTAAAATAGACATTTTAATTCTGTATCCAGTGTAATAGGACTCTAACGTATTTTCACATTTTAATGTGAATCTCCTTTTAGAAAAAAGTGAGTAGTGATAAACTTTTTGTACCAACAGCTAGTGAGAGGAAGGGTTGCTAATCAAATTTGAAACTTTGTGACTTCAAAGGCCATTCAAAACTCTTTTTGACTCAAAGCCATAGGAATCATTGTTCTACCATTGGTGAAAAAATGAATCTGACACAGATCAGGACATCTGTGTAGCCTTAGGAAGTCCCTGTGACCCTCTTATTAGGATTAACCTTGTAATCTTGACAGCATATGCAGGTGGGTAGATGGATGGATGAACAGATAGATGGGTAGACATATAGATTGAATAATGACAGAGAAGAAAATTGGCAAAGGACATGAATATAGTTTTCAGAAGAATAAGTGTAAATGTACAAGTATATGAAAATATGTCTATATATACATATATTACATATATGTGTATATGTTTGTATATATGATTTACCTATATGTGAAAGTTTCATATATTGAGAAATAATATGCATGATGAAACAAGCATTTTATATACTGTTGAAGAGAATGTGGGATGTTACCTTCTTTTGTAGGGGGCTATTTGGAAAAAATACATATATTCTTTGACCCACCATTTCTGTCTCCAGGATTTACGTGATTGCTCGAGTTTGCAAAGATGCAAGCTGGTTTACTGCAGTGTTGTATACAGTAGGGAGAAAAACTGGAGCAAACTAAATGCCTAACGAGAGGGGACTGGATGCCAAGGAGCATTAAAGAAATAAAGTAGATTTGTCTGGACCCGAAACTACATCTAAGATGTTGTAAGTGGACAGAAGCTCAAACTTCAGAAATTTGTTAGAAAAAACTTTATTAGAAAACAAAACTACCCATGCAGTTGTTGTGTATAGATGGCGGGATCGCAACAGGTAATTAAGGGGCTGTGAGCCGCGATTATCTTCCTGGTAACTGGGGAGTGTGACTAGGAGAGGACCTGGGGAGTGATGGGGCTTTTGCCTCTAAGATTATACCTTTATTCCTTTTTATTTTCAACAAGTATACGCTATTTTGATAATAAAAATTTCTTTTCTTAAAGAGCATTCATTCTGTAAACAATCCTTGATCACCTCTTTATCTGTAAACTGACAGATCAGTTTCGATGCCAACGTAGATATTCTGTGTTAAGCATAGGCAACCCAAATTGCTCTGAAATGTACATGAGGCTTAAAAGGAGAAAAAGAAACTTAAAAAATTATTTGATTCAAAATCAGGTTTTGGCTAAGGTTTGGGGTCAATATGCTATCTGGAATGGGGTGGTTGGATGTCAACAATTTCTAAAAAATGATAAGGTTAAGTGTTAATGGTGATGGTTTGGCCACAGAGGAAAACCAAATTCTCCTGATGCTGTGGACACTTGTCATTCATCAGCAGTACTGCAAAATCATGATCCTTATCCTCCCAGCCGCGTGTGTTTGTCGGGGCCTGGAGGCTGCCAAAAGTTGTATACAGTACTATTATTTTTTTTTTTATTCATCTCTGGGTCATTTCGTCTTCCTGTGCAAGCCACATGAATGGCTGTGTATGAAAATTGTATTTTGTGCTGGATTTCCCACTGTGAGAGATGTTTACTATATATTTATGAAAACACTGCAATAACAAAACCTTTTATATAGCCTTTCAATTTGCTGTAAGGACAGATAAAATATTTTTATCTCAAACTGAACTTCATACCTTGGGAGATTCAGCTGCCCTGACTCAGAATAATAAAACACTTCAGAGAAAGGCAGGCAATGTTCAGATTGCTTGGAAAACCTGTGCACTTCACTCAGGATCTCAATACCTTTAATCTCAATACCTTTAAACGTACTAAAGAAGTATACAAAAGCTAGGAATAATCAGTATAGCTTATGCAACATTAACTACAAGAGATCATAATTTTTATATTTATTAAATAGTTCTGTGACGTGTCTACAGTAGATTCAGGGTGATTCTTAACAGCATTTTCCTTCTTGCCAGAAAATACAGAGAGGAGGTTTCTTGTCACCTGCATATATTGAAAATTTTCATTCTTCACCTGCATTTAGGCTTCGGCAATATTTTTAATTGGGGTTTTTGTAGAGATAAGTGTATCACGTGTGGTTGTGAAAAATAATATAGAAAGATCTCTTTCACATACTCCCCCAATGGTAATATTTTGCAAAACTATAGCATCACATCATATCCAGGATATTGACATTGCTGATCTTATTCAAATTCCCCTAAATTTACTTACACTTATTTGTGTGTGTGTATGTCCTTAGCTCTATACAACTTCATCACATGCGTAGGTTCCTGTATCCGTCGCCACAGACGAGATACCAAACAGTTCCGTCACAGCAATCCCTTTCTACAAAAGGGATTTACCTCCCTCCCTCATGACCAGCTACCCCTGTCAATCACTAATCCGCCCTCCATTTCTAAAACTTTGTCATTTCAAAAGTATTATGTAAGTGGAATCACACAGTATTGAAACTTTGGGGATCGGCTTATTTGCTTATCATAATTTCCTGGAGTTTTCCCTAAGCCGTTGCCTGTATCAGTCATTGGTTCCTGTGTGTCGCTCAGTGATATTCCACAGCATGTGTACGTACTGCAGTTTTACCATCCACCTGTTGAAGGGCATCCGGGCTCATTTGGGCTATCACAAGTAAAGCTGCCTCGAACATGTGTGTATAGGATTTCGTATGACCGTGAGTTTCAGTTCTCTGGGATAAATGCCCAGGAATGGGCTTGGGCGATCTTTGATTTATACATATTATGGAAAACATCAATATGTTGCACCCATGGGAAGTCAATGCCAGTTGCATACAAACCAATATGAGGAAAAAAAGAAAATATTACCCAACATCGTACTGTTTATTTTTACATAAACATGGCACTAAACACAGAGAATAGCCAGCATTTATGCAGCATCCGCCATATGCTAGTCTGTATTCTAGCCCGCAATGCTTGCTAGCTCGTGGGTGCACACGGGAGCCTTATGAAGTATGTACTACTGTTATCCTCACTTATGGATGAAGACTCAAGCACAAAGTGGTTTAGTAACTTGCCCAAGATTATACAGTCGGTGCCACGTAGAGGTAGTCAGCCTGGCTTAAGAACACCTTACTTTAATGGCCATTCGATGCTATCTCTTTCACAGTTCTGTTGGTTGTAACTTCTGGGTTGGCTGAGATGGCACCGTTCATTCTGAGTAAACATCTATCAGCATGACTCCGAAAAAGAAATAATAAATGGAATCGGGTATATAGAATGATCAGCTAGCTGACATCATCGTCCCTAAACTCACTGCTCTGCCTCGAAGCTTGCTTTATTTGGCCATCTCAGACAGATGGATGCTGCTTCTGGCTTTCGGATCTCCAAGAAGTAGATTTCACAACCCTCCCTTGGTTACACACTGCAGTAGTTAACAGCTCTCAGGAGCAGCATGTTCTGCCTTTCTGTATGGCCAAATCTCACAGCACACAGAGCCCCTCATCCTTTGTCCTGACTGCACCGAGGATGTGGGACCGATGGTCAGTCACTTTGCTCCCCGGTGCAGCTTAGAGGGATCTGTTGCTAACAGAATCTTGTGTGGCTGCTTTACGTTAATCGTTGGGATTCTCATTCCTCCAAAGGCATTTCATATTTCCACCAGGCTTATAAAGTATTTAATATTGTCATATGCGTCAGTGTAAAGCCATCTGTTGCAGTGACAGGACAAAATGTTGAAGACAAGAACAAGCGTATGTTTATGGAAAGATTCCATGAGATGTTAACAGGAAAGATACGTGCTACTCTGGGGTGTCTTGTAGGCAATGGCCAGGGGGATTTGGAAGGCCGGGCTTACAGCATTGGTGTTTATAAATTGGTATTTATAAATGGCACGTGCTCTTTTATGACTGTACTATAATTTTAGACTAGATTGTTGACGTGAGTGGTGGGGCAACCTCTTTGCCAGGACAGAGTAGCATCGCCTAATCTTTGGAATTTTCTTCATTTCATTTGTTCCTCATTCGCATGCTTCCGTTGACTTTTTGCTATTCCTTTGAACAAGCAGATTGGGAACCTGTTTTGTGCCAGGCGTTCGTGTTGCTGGAATAGCTAGATTGTGTTTCTAAACAGCCAGAACTGTTTCTCCGTACCTTACTTTTAATAGCCGTGCTGTAGCCTTGCTAATACGGAAACAATCAGACGCGAATCGGTTTTGGCTGCCCGCTTGAACGTATCAGGGTAGGCACAGTTATCTCAAACTGTGGCCGCACCTCATTGCCCCTCACCGAACTGGGCTCAGAAAATCAAAGCGAATCCCTCCAAGCTAAGCTACCAGTGCTCTTGGGGAAAAACATAACAGCTACAATACATTGAGAATAGCATCTGACAAGCACTATATCTTGATAGGCTTATTTAATCCTCAAACATGTCTTATGTAGCAAAAGGGGCCATTGTCTTCATTTTACAGATGAGGAGGCAGTTTTTGAAAAGGTAATTAGCCCAAGGCTGGTATCAAGTGGACCTGGAATTTGGCAACATGCAGACTAAACCCACAGCCAGCATGCTTAATCACTACATTTTATAACAGGCTGGAAAAAGAAGAGAAGCTTCTTAGCCAACCTTCCAGACTAGCTCTCATGGTGCCATTAGCTGGGACAGGTGGGTCAAAGATTAAGCAGATTGGCTGGGCATGGCGGTGGCTCATGTCTGTAATCCTAGCTGTTGTGGGAGGATCGCTTGAGGCCGGGAGTTTGAGACTAGCCTGGGCAACATAGACCCCATCTCTAAAAAAGAAAATATTTTTTTAAAAAATTAACCAGGTGCATTGGCATGTACCTATAGTCCTAACTACAGGGGAGTCTGAGGGGGGAGGATCACTTGAGCCCAGAAGTTCCCCTGGAAGGTTACAGTGAACTATGATTGCACCACTGCACTCCAGCCTGGGTGACAAAGCAAGACCCTTTCTCTCTAAAATAAATACGTAAATAAATAAATAAAAATAAAGATTGGGCAGATTGTTGACATATGACAGCTGTGGTTCTCTAAACATGCTTCAGCTCTTGACTAGTCTCTCACTTGGTAATTAAAGTTAACAGTCAGTGATTCCTCGAACCTCAGAGGGATGCTTGCAGGAAAAAGTTGGTGTAAACATTACAAGAACAGCTCTTTAAAGTGCAGTAACAAAGCAAGGTCCCGTGGAGTAACCCCCAGAGAACTCTTTTATACCCATTTTTGAACTATTTTCTACTAACAAGCACGATAAAGTGCCTGAAACCAATCACTGACATTCAATCCTATTCATCAATCAATTGATGACATAGGTAACAGTGGCCTGTGTCCACGTCCAAAGATGACAATTTCAGCTAGCTATTCTGAGGTTGATAAAATTAAAGAAATGGTACAGTTTAGTGAGATTTATAAGCAGAAATATATTAATATATTGGCGAAAAGAGCTGAACACCCTTGAATCAAGTTAGTAGAGGAAAAACAATCAGGATATCTGAGAGAAAAGAAAGACCAGCCAGCGCCTGAATACTGTTCATTTATTTCAATCAGCCTCCGTGGAAGGACGTGGGGATTTGTTCTATAATCAGGCCCTTTTAGACCCATAGATTTTGCCTGCAGGTGTTTCTCTCAACAATTAGATTGTGATGATAGGCTATAAACTTCATGAAGACGGAGAACAGGTGAACAATATATAATTAGTTCCCAACACAATGCTTGCCCATATTAGGGCCTCAATAAATGTTTTCAAAGAATGTGTGATTGTATTGGATTGTGACAGAATATTTATGATGTATTAAGTCTTGGATAAATCTAAATAATAATTATATCTGCAATAATTGTATGATGCTTTCAGAGTCCTATTGAGGAAAGACAGTGTTATTCCTGCCTGCTGGTTCCCACCCTCCTAAAGCCAAGGTATGTGGGCAATTCTCTTCTGAATTATAGCCAGATGCATGATAAAAGCAGCGGCACAATTTATATCTGATCCCTCAACTCACATATTGACACAGCCTTACAGAGGCTATACAACAAGCAGCAATGCCTAACAGCCTTCTCCCCCAACACACCCCACTGGCAAGAAGTGACTTACGGTTAATGCAACAGTGAAAATAAATTATTACCATTCTATGATTGTGTGACAGGTTAGTAATTAACTTATGTCACCAGTTGGCTTCCCACAACTGTGTTTATTCAGCTCCGTGGAGCACTTTCCAGGGAAAAAGAAATGATCGGCAAGGCATTCTTTGTTTACTGTCGATGCTGGTTGCTGGTGGACGCATCTTCTATTGGCCAGGAAAGAAGTTGGTTCTTAGGACATGATTTTCCATTCTTCAAAATGATATGGTGATGCAAGGAACTCGAAAGCTACCCTGGAATTAGAAAAGCTTAAAGAAACTGCCTTTTGTGTGCTAATTGGGCCATTATGCCTGTTTTCTTTGGGGTGGTTTTTACTGTATAGGCATGGCAAGGAGCCATGTGTATTAAAAAAAAAAAAGGTATGAAAAATTTTAATTAAAATAAAAAAAACTGTAGTGTGTCTCCCCGCCCCCCACCACTGTAGGTTAAGTGCCTATCACACAGCCTAGGGACAATGGTATTAGATTTGTAATAAGTACAAGTAAAGCTTTTCGTTTTGATTGGATTGGGTGTATTTTTCATCAGCATCTCCCGTGTGAGCCATGATTCCAGGACAGAGTCTTGTAATCTTCTGCAGTGGGAATGATTCAGCTTAAAAATCAATAGGGCATGAGGTATTTCAAGTTCTCATTATTGTAATGTGTCAACATCACTTCGGTGACCCCAGAGTCCCGTGTTGGCTGGTTTTCCCCCTGATTTATTGTGCAATCTCGTAGGGCAAACTATAATTTCACTTGGAATCAGAAAGTCTCCATTTATGGTTTGTGTCCCAGTCTCCAGTCATTAGGGCTTTCTCGGGTAATCGATACCTCCTCTTGTTGCTAACAGCCGAATGAAGTTGTCACCTGCTTAGATTACAAAGGAGTCGGGTAAAAGGATGCGGTAAGGGTGAGCGTATTGGACAAGTTCTGTTCTGAGAAGGGCTTTCTCTGATGTTTACCTGCAGCCGCTTGGAGGGATGTCAGCATTTCTCAGGACCTTGGTTCTAGAAAACCCTCATCACTGAATTAGCACAATGTTTCATTTGTTCTTTTGTGAACCGTTTGTGGAAGATGTAATTCCCCTTGGTTAATAAGGTGAGGGAGCCATTCTTGATAGTCTGTGTTCTGGCACATATTCCAGAACCTGTTGAGTCATGCCAACTCTTCTTCAGTACCCAATCATCATGCTGAGATTGTAAAGACCGGATCTTCCATCCTTTTCCTAATAGGCAGAATACCTAGAAACTTAATGAAACTTCCAGTAAGTTCACCATCTGCTTTCAACGCACCACACATCAGTGTATACACAATCTACGCTACTGCATGTAGACATGGCCGCCCATGCATAGGCAGGGACCCTCTCCTGAGGGTATCCAGTGAATGTTTATATGATATTGTCAAGTCCCCGACAGCACGGTGAGTCCATGTTGCAACCGCAACGCCCAGTACTTAGCCAACACTGAGAAGGTCTGCACGGGTCAACCTTTGCATCGTATGTCCCGTGGTCTTGTGAACACAGTAGAGTTCCATACACCAACTTAGATGTGTGTGCACAGGATAAATCTCAATGTTCTAAAGTTGACCTTGTCCATGAAGATCATTCTCTTTTGTCTCAGCCCCCTTGGGGAATAACTTACTGATCCAGAGGCCTCCTCTGTATCTGAGGTTTCAGGTTGGCTTTGCTGGTTCAACCATGTTCCTGCCTTTTCTTGACATCCTTCCTGGTGGAGCCTCTTTATCTTGCCAGTTAAACATTCTTATAGGCAAGAGCTCCTTTCTATAAAGCCTGTGATCTTATTCCAAGGCATTCATTCATTTCGCAGACATTGCTTTGGTAGGGTGCTTGGTGCCAGGCACCTCTTTTCCAAATTCTTTTCCAAGCTGATAAAATGGGTGATTCTTCCTTGAGGCTCTCTGTTAACACTGGGGGCAATTCTTCTTGATTTTCACACCTCTCGTAGGGCTTGTCTTCTACTCTGAATTTAATCATTCATTGATTTCCTCAGTACTTGACAGAGATCCTTGCAGGTGCTGAGGATATAGGGGTGAAAAGAATATATAAGATTCTTGCTATTGTAAAGTTTATATTGTTCTAGGGAAGGTGTGTCCTTGACTTTATGGGTTTATAGGGGTAGAACCCTGGTTCCCTAGTTTCCTGGGAATGGGTTGGGCTACTCTTTCCTTAACAGAATATTACCTAACTGGAGCTTAAAAATTACCTCAGTCATCCTTCAGACATTGGCTTTAGGTAGTAGGAGGATATAGAGAAATCACACGGTTCTATTAGATGTTTCTGAGTCATGGGAAGTTATGCAGATCCATCTGCTAGCATACCCATATCTGCTAGCATAGTGGTGGACCCAGAGAAAGTTGACATCAGAATCCTTGTAGCACATGCCATGCCTTCTGCAAAGCATGTAACTTCAGGCCTGTGATGTTCCCTGGGAAAAGCCTAAGAAGAGCTATAGGTAGGAGCTTAGGTCTTGACTCTACCACTGAGGACCTTGGGCAAGTTATTTGGTCTCCCTAAGTCTCCGTTTGCTCATCTGTAAAATAGGTTGGTAATAGAACCCACCTCAGAAGACTATTTTAAGAATTACATGAAATTGCACATCCAAGACCTTAGCACAGTCCCCAACACATAGGAGGAGATCTTAGTAATCATGAACTATTATGAGAGAGGCCAAGAAGGAGAGAGAGAGAGGGTGCATTGATGGTAGATGAACTGTGCTGGCAAGTCTGTGTATGTGACTTTTCCCTTGTTAACTCTTTCACTTCCTCTATTTTAGGCCAGTACCACCTGCCCCCTGTGTAGGGCTCGCCGCCTCTGGGGTGACAGGTGCCCCTTGTGGACCACCTATGTCAGTTTCCTTTTAGACGTGGACCCACGGTGCTTTGCTCCTGGTATTTTATTCTGTTCTTGCTGGTCTGGATTGAATCCAAACAGTGACTGGGGTTATGCCTGTTTCATAGCAATCCCATGTTACTACTTGTATAGAGTCACATTATGCAGCCACTTACAGGATGAGGGAGGCCTAAATGTGACATTATGGAAAGAAAGATGACAGATATCAAAACAGTGAGATATTAATGTAGGTGTAGATGAGTGGTGGAAGGATAGTCCAGAGCAGTTATATGCTGTGATGTTTGCATATAGGATTTATACATATGGATGTGTGGATATATTCTGAAAAGACATATAAAAAACTGTTAATGGTGATTATTCCAAGGAAGGATGCTGAGGCTTCATAGTAGGAGGATACTATTTGCTGTATGCCATTTTGCATTCACTGATTTTTTTTTTTTGCCATGAGTATTCATCACCTTTTCTACTCAAAGTCATATTAAAAATGAATCTTAAGCATAACCCCCAGCATCTTTATAGTTATCCTTGAACAGTCTTTCTTTATCTCTTCTACATTTCTCTAAACTAAATATGATAAAAGAGATTACAGAAGGTCAAGAATTCATAAAATTCTTGTTCTTGTAACAGTTAGCTTTTGCTGCATAACAAGCAATGCTGACACTTCACGGCTTAAAAATCATCTGTTAGCTCACATTTCTCTGGGTGAGCAATGTGTGCTAAGTTCGCCTGGGCATCTCTTCTGCTGTTTTCACCTGGGATTGTCTAGAATGGATTTACTCACATGGTTGGTGATTTGCTGGAGTGCTTCAGTTTTCTTGTGTGTGGCCTTTTCGGCAGGCTAGCTCTGGCTTGGTCGGCAGGCTAGCTTGAGTCCTAGAGTTCCCAGTGCAGTAACAGGACCATCCCTGACTCAGGAGCACTTCCCAGCCCCGGCTTTCATCACATTTGCTAATGTCTAGTTGGCCAAAGCAAGTCACAAGCCAGTCCCAGAGTCAGGGACTGAGGGACACCTAGTGATGGAGGCAGCCATGAACTCACCTTGAACAGGTGTGTGCCAACAGGGATGGGATAGATTTGTGGCCATTATTTTCAATCCACTCCAGCCCTCTTTGATGCAAACCATATGTGAAAGGGAATAATGCCCTAGGAGGAGGATGTTCCTTAATCTAGATCTTCCTCCTTAAATCATCCCTGGCAGTTGAATTCAAGACTGTACGTGATCTTTCCCTTCGTGAGAGCAGCTTTTTACTTGCTCATACCTATGCCTCCTCCTCACTTCTTATTGTTTAAGCGCTAGTGGTAATAATTCTGCTTTATGTTTTCCCCCCACTTCCTTCAGTGAACTGGCAGCCCAGAGATAAGGTCACATGCTTCTAGTGACACAGAGCATCCCCCAGATGAGGCCCCACACATCTCCATGGAGCTCCGCAGGGGCCCGCATGACACAGCCAGCACCAGCGGTGTTCTGACAAGTTATTCTGCTCCTGAGCATCCTCACAGCTCTCCTGTTGGGGAGCCGTTTGCTTTGCATCAAGGGCACCAGTGCATCCAGCTCCAACTTCACATTGCCCTGCCCTTGCACACCAGCCAGTTTATTTCGGAGATCATCTGGGATCTAATGCATTTACTTTTTTGATTCTGCTGGCACTGGTTTCTGCTTTCATTGGCTTATGGATGCACAGATTATGGGGGTAGTGAGAGGCTGAGAAAAGCTGCGCAGCACCCTTTTAATGGGCAGCTCCATGGCACTCAATTAAATGTGCAGAGGGCTCAAGGTAACAGGCAAGTAGAACGAAGGCTGAGATCTGCCTACCTGCTTTTCCAATATACCGAGTCTCATTTGACACCTCAGATTGGTAGACACGTGGGTGAGTGTGAAAGGTCTCTAGTGTGATCTCCCCCATTGCCCTGCTGCTTTTCTGAAAACTCCATGTGCATGGGTTTAGTGGCACGCTTGCACACTTTATTCTACAAAAGCAGAACACAGGGTGTCAATTTGGCACATCTGTTTAAAAAAAAAATAATAATAATCCACTCAAATGGTTTTTCTCTTCCCCAGACTTGGGGATTCTGCCCTGGTTATGCAGTTTCTTGCTCAGCGGATAGATGTAAAGTATTCCTTTAAGCTGTTGATTGCCAATCACTTCTATACAGTTGTCACTTTCAGTATGTCTCAGTCAATAGCAGAAATGTAAAGCTTGCAGACACTCATTCTCACTCTGACATCCATGACTCAATTGAGCTTTGTTTACAAAAGGAATCTAAAAATACCCCCCCAAAATTTATGATTAGTAAAAATGGCTTTTGGAGAGGACCCTTTAACAAACAGGAAAATAGCATTTGGAGACAAAATGCCTCCATTACGTCCAGGAGGAATGTGAATTTCCAAAATCCCAGATAAAATCAGAATAGAAAAGCACATGAGGGATCCCCTAACGCAGTGTTTACCTGCACGCTAACCCCGCTGGCTCTCCGCGCCTGGCACAGCGAGGCAGAGATGGGGCAGTGCTGGTGTGCGTTCGGAGAGAGGCGAGATGAAGCGAGATAAATAAAATGTTGGTTCAGTTCTTAAGTGCTCGACCCAGTTAAGTGGACAGAGAAAACAGATTAGCATGAGACATTCAAGGACAAAGTGCAGCACTGCGTGGTGCAGACTAGATCTTCAACAAGGGTCTAGCGAAGGGGAAATCACACGGACAAGGGTGATGGTTGTCGCACCTCATTCCTTTATTTCAAATGCATCGAGGTCCTGCTGAGTGTCGGGCACTGTGCTGGTCCAGTGGAACAATGAGCAAGCTGACCGACAGCTGTTACCTGGGACACACAGTGGAATGGGGTTAGGAGAGGTGGGTAGATGGGGGAAACCCACATAATCATAGCAGCAAACCCATAATTACCATCCGAGATAATTGTCCTGTAGGAAAGGCTCACTCTTGGTCCTAGGAAGGCGGTTAGCAAAGGAACTCGGCCTAAAGTTGAATAGGTCAAGACGTGCCCTGCTAGAAAGTGGTACAGAGCTGGGAATGGGAGGATGAGGAAGGGTCCGATCAGCACGGGGAGGCTGTGGTGTGGGGAGGGTCTTCCAGACAACAGAAGGGGGCTGCACTGTGCGAGAGAAGCCAGCGCTATTGGGACCAAGGGAGGACCGGGTTGGGGAGGGCTGAGGGTGAGGGGGGAGTGGCGTGAAGGCAGCCCGCAGGGAGGAGAGGGGCTGGAAGGGTCGGTTATTCAGATCTGAACAGGCGCAGGGAGGGAGGGCAGCTCGGGCGAAGGCAGGACCAGCGTAAAGGAGGCGTAGTTGGGGGAACACAAGGAGGGAGGGTTTCATTGTCAAAGGTGATGAGAAAGAGGCTGTGGGGAGGAAGCTAGATTTTGGCTGTGCAGACAAAGATGGGTCAGGGCTAGGTGGAGACGGTTCGTAAACCTGTGACTTCTGTGGGCGCATAGTCTAGTCTAGACTCGTGTTTCATGCTGCGTTTGTCATTCTATCGATATGTGACAGTTAGGATTAGGGTAATAGTAATGACAGCAGCTAGTCTTTGCTGAGGGATGACTCTGCCAGGCGCTGAGCTCAGTGTCTCAGAGGTCTCCCTCCCCCACCCCATTCATCCATCAACGTGTCCGTCACACCTCACCCCAAGGTTCCTCCCAAGTTGCCACTTATCACTGCCACACCCTGGTGCAAGCCGCTGTTACTTCTTACCTCTGCTACTGAAACAGCTTCCTAACTGGCATCTCCCGGATCTACTTTGTCCTTCCTCCAGCCCATCATCCACATTGTATCCTAAATCATTTAAAGTGTAAATCAGCTGCACACCCCGTCTTCACAGCAGCGCTGTTCACAGTAACAGAGGTGGAAGCAGCTCACATTGAGTGGATAAACCAATGCAGCCTGTCCATACAATGGAGTATCATCCAGCCTCAAAAAGGAAAGAAATCCTGTTACATGCTGTAACATGGATGAACCTTGAGGACATCATGCTCGGGGAAATAAGATGGTCACAAAAAGATAAATACCGTATGATTCCACGTATATGAGCTCTCTAAAGTAGTCAGATTCTCAAAGACAGAAAGTAGAATGGTGGTTATCAAGGACCTGGAGGAGGGGGAATGGGGTGTCGTATTTGGGTACAAAGTTTCAGATTCGCAAGATGAAAACGTTCTGGAGATCTGTGGTACAACAACGAGGATATGCTTAACACTACTGACGTCCCCATAAAAATGGTTAAGGTGATAAATTGTATGTGGTTTTTTACTATCACAAAAAAATTCAGAAAACGAAAAAGAAAATATAAACCAATTCAGTGAATCCCCTACTTGAAACTCTCCAGCGGTGTCCCATTATGTGTAGAAAGAAAAAAAAAAAAAAATGACTGCAGTCCGTAGGGTCCCGTGACATCTGCTCTCTGCGTGCCGCCAAGACCTCACTTCCTGGCACTTTGTTTTTTCTTCACTTTGCTCTTGTCCTTTTCCTTCTTTTTCTCATTTAAACATGCCAAGGTCATTATAACCCTTTGCATTGCCAGTTCCTCTGTCCCAGATCACTCTACCCCTAGATTCATAGGATGAATTATTTGCCATAGTTAAGGCTTCAGGTTAAATTTAGAGAAGACATTTGTCCTTTATAATAATAACAAGCAAAATAATAAGTGGAAATATGCTTATTATTATTTAACAGTATTATTCTGTATGCCTCAGGTTTGACACCTGTTTTCTCAGTCCTAAAGGAATGTAGAGTTTACATCTTATAGGATTTTATTTCATTGGTATTTAAGGTCACCCTTCAAAATAGCACCATTTTGGGAGATGAGTTTTTTTTTTTTTTTTAATCTACCACTTATCTTGAAGAAATACCGATTTTATTTCAGAACAGTGACAAAGATTTTGTTTTAAGTTTCCCATAATCTTTAGGCGGAGAGGATCTTCCTGTAAGATCACATTGCCTGGTAAAGGCTTTTCTGGGAGCTGGCCAACAGATGGAAAATTCAGGAGAAGCCAGGTTGGAGGAAATGTAAAATGAAATATATCTCTGATCATGAAGGAGACGCTCCGTGAATGATGGGACATTTACTCAAGGGCAGACGTGAAGTTGGCCATCCTTGGGCCATTGGCCGCATGTGGTTCAAGATGTGGGCGGTGCTTGTTGCCATGACCCAGCAGCTGCAGGTCACATGGCAGCTCTCCTATGGATGCTCATAGTTACTGAGAGCTTCTGACTCCAACTTGCTGTTTCCTGAGCTCTTTGATCAGAGTCAGCAGAGAAAGAGGAGGAGAAACATATGTATGCTCTTTCTCATTACAGAGATTTATTTTATTAGCCCCTTTGTCTCAACGTGGCTGGCACTGAACAACCACAGCAGCACCATTATTGGATTCTGCAAGTGTATCCGAAAGCCAGCTTTCCAATAACCTCGTGTCAAAGTGTTTTTGAGATTTGAACTGCTTTTGTTCGTGGAAGGTCACATGCGATGCCACAGAAGCCAACTCCCAGTGTCCCCATGCAGTTCTGCTCTTGTTCTTGATGACATGCTGAGTCCCTGACCTGGCTAAGCTCCCTTACTAAGAAACATGTGCTTTTGGTCACAGAGGGGACCAGGTGAGGGATAGCATGCACAGATGACAACACATTATTATCATTCATTTGTTCCCCGACTCCCTGAGAAATTGGAGTCTATTGGATTCCAATTTCTTCTCCTGTTGATGGCGGAGTCAGTAGGATGAAAGCCTGTGTATTCCTCTGGAGACTCCACACCAAATGAATTTTAATGGTCTCAATCCCTCCCACACACACAGTTGGATACTCTACTGGGCAATACAGTTTAAAGATTGGAGAAACTCCAAATCTGTGCACAGAGAAATCTCTGCTTTATTGTCCTGGACTATTAAAAAAGAAAAAGACAACAATTCATTGCCAGTACCTGGTGGGCTGCTGCAGGTTTCTGTCATTTGTTAAGTAGTACTGTAGCATTAAAAAAGAAAGAAAGAAAAAAAAAGCTTTGCATGCAGAAAAAAAGAAAGAAAGAAAATAACATGCCCTCTTTAATACTCACTGGCGGGCAACGTAATTTTAGGCATAAAAGACAGGGAGTGGATCTGAAACGTGGTTTGTGCTGCTTTTCTCTTCCACTGTAACATTGAATGCTCTAACAAGCTGCTAAATGATGAATTCTGAGGGATGTATGTTTTGAAAGCACCATTTAGGTTAAAGGCATCTGGGATCATTGAGGTAGAGTGGATCAGAGTGGCTTTTCCATGTAAGAGCAGGCAGTGGAGAAAGCAAAACACTCCTGCTAATGTTACAGTGGATTTGAGGAAAAGCCCCCGGAAGAGCTACACCGAGAAAGATGGAGGAAAGAGAGAAGAGTATGATGTTGGGATGTTTTGGTGCCAGCATGGAGGGTTTCACAGCAAACGGGGGGACAGGCCATTATGCCTGGTTCACTTTGGCTTGACACCTGCAAGTTTCCTAAAATTCGTCCTATACTTTTCTCGGTGTCTATCATGTGGCTGAAATGTGTCCCTTTTGGTAGATGGAGAACAATCATATGCAAAACAAAGACCTGGGAATTTTCCTGTCATCTTCCTAGGCACTGAACCGACATGGGGGAATTTTTAAGCATGCGCTTTTAGAATCAAAATGAGTTTTCACGTCTGCAGAGGCAAGGAGCCCATGGAAACTACCAACTGGCATTGCTAAGAATAATTATTGTCAAATTGAGTCCATTGTGAATAGTCCTCATAGATAATTGCCCTGGTTAGAGTGAGCACCAAAGAGGGAATTTTAATATTTACTAACTCCCTGGTGAAGAAAGAAACCTTTTGCTTTATGAAAGGCGGTGGTGTTAGCAATTTGCAGGTGGAATGCATTAGTGACATTCACTACAGATGGATTTTATGATAAGGCATTGTCCAGAAGAGATGATTCAAATTCCACCAGTGGCTTTCCTCTTTATAGAAGTATCTAGACTTGAAGTCAGAGCTTTCTTCTATTAAAAATATCTTGATTCTGTAGGAAACCTGAGAGTCTGCTGAGCTCTTTGTAAAAGAGCCCGTATCATGAAGTCTATGGGATTATGTCAGTATTTCATAATGAACACGTCTTTTGCCACGACTTACCCTTACCAGGATAAGGGAACAGGCATGCCCACCTATGCATTTCCTTAACAACAACAACAAAAATCACATTATCATTAAACATACAAAGAAAACCACTATATACATGGGTGCTCAAAATTCAAACCCTTGGGTAGGGTTGGGAATACATCGCATTCAGATATTTGGCATGTTTTTCTTTAGAGGTGAGTCGTGGAGTTGAGAGCTAGGCGTGAGAAATTTCTGGAGTCCGATCCAAGAAGCCTACCAGTGGGCATCAGGCCCCAGCCTGGATG
The DNA here is from genome assembly GCA_004363605.1 of Indri indri. Classification (NCBI taxonomy): domain Eukaryota; kingdom Metazoa; phylum Chordata; class Mammalia; order Primates; family Indriidae; genus Indri; species Indri indri. The sequence continues at coordinate 213,908 of RJWJ010000004.1, read as the reverse complement.
TTGTAGATTATACAGGAAGCCTCTGTGTTAGCCTTCTGCCTCTTGTGAATACCTGTCACTGACCCTGGAAGATGGGTGCTACCCATTTCCAGAGCTCGCCTAAGAAGAAGGCAGTATTTGTAAGATCTTTCCTCTCTTATTTAGTACCCAAGTGCTACAGGGACCCTTGTTGTCTTGTGTTTGCTTGTGTGACCTTCATTTGAAGGAAGCTACCTAGAGAGAATGTTAACTCTCAGTTGGCCTCTCTTCTTGTTAGTACTTCCACCTTTTGCCATTTAGACATCTGTTTCTGCATTTGGTTTTGTTATGGAAAGGAGGAATAGAGAGATTTTGATATGAATTCCTACCCCTCATCCAGGTCCCCTTCCCACTCTGAGAATCAACCAATGTAGCATAGCATTGAGGAGTCCAAGTCAGCCACTCCTAGAGTGGCTTCGAATCCTAACTCTACCACCCATTCTTAGGTGAAATCTTGGGTGCCTCTCTAAGCTTCACTGACCTCATCTCTAAACTAATGAGAGCAATAGTGCCTAGCACAGTGGGTTTTAGGTAAGATTAAATGAGTTGGTGAATATTGGGCACATAGCACAGAGGTTGCCACGTAGCAGGTGCCCCATAGGTGGCAGCCATTGTTAGGATTGGGCTGCTGGCAATGATTCTCTCAGCTTCACCCCTTTTGGGGGCCAGCTTTGTGCTCAGATAGTGTCTCCTCAAGGCGTCATATCCATATTATCACACTTTTCAGGGGAAGAGAGAGCACACTGATCTCATCACTCTGAGTAAAGGTCTGGAGACCATGATGCTGCCATCTTTGTTTCCATGGCCACAGGAGAGCCAATCAATGGGAGCAAGAGCAGGGAATTGTCTCATTGGCTTAGTCTGGGTCACATGATCCAATGCTGGCGCTTGAGGGAGAGTCAGGCCGAAAGAGATAGAAATGGAAAATAGGGGCTGCTGGGAAGGATGGAAATGGGGGAAATAAAGATGGAGGAGTCCCAGTGGGCTTTGCAAATTGCTCATGTCCGCCTTTTAGGGAATCAATGCCCCGAGACATGGACCTTGTTGTTCTTTAAGCCCATAGTCATTGAACTTTTAGAATGAGCCTCTCTGTAATGGTGAACCAGAAATAATGAGCCCTAGATGCCATGGTCAGGCCAGTGCTCTTTCTGATTCTGAGCCACTTAGAAGAAGCCATATGCTTCATCTTTTGGGGATACTGTTTGCTTAAAAATAGATGCTATTCATGACCCACACACACTGGTACTCTCTCTCCACCTCCTCATACCCTATTCGTCAGCATTTGACCTCCCGAGAGTCTCTGGAGTATGGTGTGGAGGCTTAGTAGCTTCCCTCTTCCAGAGAGTGGAAGGAACTGCTTGTATCCATGCCACACTCCTTCAAGTGCCAGGTTGAGGCCCCTACTGAGATCACACTTAGCTCCACTAAATTATTTTCCATTTAAAAGCAGCCATCTATTCGCAGTCTTTTATTTTTGTCCCAGTGATGTTTGTAAACATGCTTTGGCAGTTGGAAGCATAGGGGCATGTGCATGGATACGCTCTCTGTTCCATGTCACACGCCCTTTGTGTCTAATCCATCTGTAATAGGACAGCAGAGACTCTCTCTCCTGGAGTGTTTGTTGCTCAAGGATCCCCCCTCCTGTGCAGTCCTGAAACTCCCAATAATAATCACTATTTTTGTAATGAGGAAGAAGAAGAGAAAAAGAGAGGGAGATGGAGAAAAAGGAAGAGGGGGAGGGGGAGAGGAGGAGGAGGAGAGGGGGAGGAAGAGGAAGAAGAACCAGAGCAAGAACAACAACATAGTAGTACTAGTAATAGGGAGACCAGTTTGACAAAGTCTTCAATAATTTAAGAGAAGGAAAGAAAGGAAGGAAGTGAGTGCATATTAATGATTTACTATGCTCTAGGCACCATGGTCAAAACTTAACATTCATTTTCTCCTGTAATCCTCACTCTGTACGAGATCAGTCATTTCCTTCTCATTTTGTAGACAAGGATGCTGAAGTGCAGAGGGCTTGCTTCACTCTTTCTCTCCTGATCAATCCATTGTGCACTCGGCCACCGGGTTTATCTTCCTTAGACACAGTACTTGTGCAGTCTTGTCCTCAAACAACCTTCAAATATTCCCAGTTGAGCACAGCATCAATACCAAACTCATGAGACTGAGATTTAGAGTCCTCCCATTTCGGTTCTGTGTATTTCTCTCTTAGCATCTAAGCCTTAGACTAATAGGCTATCTACTCTTCTGTTCATACTCAAATGACCAATTACAGTGTTCTCAAGTCACCCCTTGAAACCAGCCATTTATGAACCTCTGTTTAAAAAGAATAATTTTCTCCTTGAGGAGGCTTTTTACTGCTCAAAACCCTTCAATTATTCTTCATGCTTACAGAATTGAGTCCAAATTATTTCCCTAATCTGCCTGTTTTATTCCATTTCTCAAAACCGTCCCCCGTTTCTGCTTCAGCCTACTCCATACCTCCACTGTACTAAACTAGTGTTAGTCTTAAACTTATCTCGTCTGCTCTTTCCTTTCTCTGGAATACCTCCTCCATCCACGTGAAGTTCCCCACCCATTCTAATCTCCACCTGCATGACTTTCACTCTATCCTTTCATACCTAGCTCACATGTCAGCTTTGCAAAATAGTCCCTGATTTTCCAAGACAGAATAAGCCTATGAAATCAGTATTCTTTTTATATATCTCTACAGAAATACCTGAGCCCTGTATTTAGACTTCCTGGCTCAAAATTTCAGCTCTGCCTGGTACTAAATGTGTGACTTTGGATAAGCTACTGTTACCTATCTGAGCCTCAGTTTCTTCATCTGTAAAATAGACTTAAGCTTCAAACCCACATCATATAGTTGTGAGGATAACAAAATGGCAATTGTAGAACACTTAGTGTTCAACAGCAGGCGTCTGCTGCTCTGTTATTATGAATATTTTATGTTTATATATGTTTAAAAGTGTCCTTTCAGAGGAAAAGCTGCTCAAGAATAAGGTGTATTCACTTTTATAACCCTAGCACTGTGTACATGCACAGTGATTAGTTCATAAATAAAGCCCAACACTTTTATGGAATTGGAAAAGAATGTTTCACTGCAAAAGGCACTGGGAGACAAGCTGTTTGTTGTCAGGATTTCGATAACTCACCACCAATCATTTGTGGTGCTATTTGGAAATAAAATGAAAAATCTCGTTTTCTCCATTTTCATTCTGGATTTAGATAACTTAGATAAAAATGCGTATATGAACTAATAATTCCACCCATGGTTAGTAGAGAAGTTTGCAACAGCAAAACCTGCCCAGGTATGGGGGTAGGCACACAATGGGTTACTATGGGGATGTCACCTTGGAGAAAGAGCCCCAGTCTTGGCACACTGTGATCTTCTGGGGAAAACTACCCTCTTTCTCCACAAGACATGCTGTAGGGTCAGAGATTGAGTACCAGGCTAGATCTGTGAGCATCAACGCCTGCTGGTATAAACACCACCATAATGAATTTTTCTTTTAGCCTCTTTATTCAAATAGGTGGAAACATGGCAGAAGCGTGTCCAAGCCTGTGTAACAGGATAGCTGGCTTGCTGTGGACCAGTTGTTACCGAGAAACTTCCAGCACAGGCTGGTTCCTAATTTAAGTCCTTGGCTCGTCTCTGACAAGCCACTTTATGGAAGGGCATGATGATGTATGGCCTTTCCCTGCTCCACGGCTTACATTTTGACATCGCCCACAATTCTGCATATTCAGTTTGCTCCGATCCAGAAATAACTGTTCTCCCTTCACCTTTAGTCTTCAAGGTTGCATCCGGATCCCAGTACATCTGTGTTTGGGGCAAAACTGGAGGGTCGTCAATTAATCTTATGTATGACAGTTAATTACTCCCTAAAGCCGCTTTTTCTCCTTCCCAGCTGGACGGAGAAATGGAGAGTTCTCGTTTCTGACACCGGTGTCTCCCACCTCCTGACTGGCTTCTCGCTGGCAGCAGTTACTCTCCACCCACGCTGCTGAGGATTCGAGGGCTTATATTCAGGAAGAATTTAGAAGTGCTTTGGATTTCAGAGAGTGCTTTTCCCGGGCATTTAATCCCTGTGACCCTTAAGCCCACCCCCACCCCCCAGACAGGACTCGATGGCTAAAATAAAATGGCCACTTTCTTGTTCCCCATTCTTGATGACAAAGCCTGTCTTCACCTACTATTGTTTCCATGATGGACTAAGTTCCAAAATCACCCTCCCCCGCTCTCTGCCACATCCCTTCATGTCCAGGATTTTGCCAAGTAGTAAAATTTTGGCTTTTCTTTGGTGGTTACTATTTTATTTTGCAATTCTTAAATAGCACATGGCCATATATGGCATGAGAAATACATTTTCTGTAGGGTCTAGGCAGTAATACTGGCGGGAATGGTGGTGATGACCACTTTTGCAATCCCCCAAGTTAAGTGAGGTGCTCGATGCCTCTGTGACTCTGGTATGTTCCGTACATTCCTGTGTCTGCTGGGCCAATTTAGGTTGTAGATTTTCTTAGTCTGTTTTTTCCCCTCGAATGTCACTGTTTCTGCAATGGATGGAAATATGGATTTGTTTGCTAAGAAGTCTAAGGGAATGAGATTGATAGTCTACCGCATGGCTGATACTTGACAAGGGTTTTTTGATTAAATTAAAGGTTGCCTGGTCCAAAGACCATGCGCCATTTAAGAAGACAGTGGTAGTTAAGTGAGGTTATAATATGACTTAAAGGGGGAAAGAAACACAGCATTGCAAGTAAGGTACCTGGGGAAAGGTCAAACTGACAGGTTCACTGTTCTATCTCAAAGCTCACAGTAGGTGTCAATTTGGGGGTCGCTGGAAAAGAAAGAGTGAACCGGTTGTGGGCCAGGAGGGTGATCACCATTTTATTTTGCAATAATGTGTTATTTTATGTGTTATTATATTTAAATGAATCTGTTTCCAGTTTGTAGATGGACACACTGAGGGGCAGTAATTTTAAACAGTTTTCCCAGGGTCATGTAGACCTGATCTGAATCAAAATCTTGCTCTGTTTACTGCTTTGCTGTGGAAACTTTTGAGCCATTCACAGGAAGATGGAATTCAGCCCATTCTTATTTCCTCAACTCTTGGGTCTACCTGAGTTTGCCCTAGTGTGTGCCTTTAGGGGTCACCTGGAGTCACTGCTCTTTGAATTATATATAATAATTTTATTATGTGTGTGTATACACATGTGTATATATTATTAATAATATCTCTATATATCTCTCTACCCCTCTATAGAGAGATATATAATTATATAATGTTTATATATATTATTATGTAATATATAATTATATTAGATAATATATATAATTTTATCTCTATATATAATTTCTTACAGAAGTAGTAAAAGTTGTGCCCCATTCTTCCCTGGAGCCAGCAGAGACAGGGCTGGCATTGGGCCAGAGTGCAACCACACGCGCATTTTCTCCCTGGCTTACCACCTAGGGTGGCCGGAAAATGAAGGGGAAAATATTTTCTCAGTGGGCTCCCAAAGACGGCGAGAAGATAAATGCTCTATTTTAACTACTTTCTCCCTTCTCGACGAGAAGCTGCTGCCCACCGTATGCAGTTGTAAAGTGGAAAACTTGATTTGCCAAACCAGCTGAACGTCTCTGCCGTCAGGAGGGGAAGGAACGTCTGGGTAATTTAGCTCTAAAATGGGATTGATGATACCTGCCCTGCCTACCACTCTGGGTTGCGTGAAGATGAAATGAAAATGTATGTGTGAGTGTTTTGTGCTCTAGAAAGGGTCAAATGGGAATAGTCAGGTGATGCCATTGCATTCCGTTTTCACTGCAGTTAACGTGAACTTTCTTTGGGAGAAGAAATTCTGTACATTTGGGTGTGGTCTGGAGGGCTTTCTATATAATGCCCTCCTCCTTGGAAAAAACCTGGAGAAAATTCATTTCGGATGAAAATTCTGCAAGAGCTACCAGTTACCCATCACCCATTCTATGCCTGACTCTATATTAACATCTCAATATACATTTTCTCACCTAATCTCTACAGGGCTTTATTATCTCTGTGTTAGAAGATTGAGAGTTAGAACGATTAAAGGACTTATCCCAGTTCAGGCAACTAACATATGCCACAACTGTGGATTTGGACCTGGTCTTAACTACCCCGTTGCCATGATTGAACGTCTGCCTTGGATTAGGAGGAATGACAGCAAGCCAAGCCACCAGCCTCATTTCCTTCCTGTGAGAAGAACAAAGATAAATACTGAGAACGCACTGATGTGTTCCTACCATTCCCTTGTTTCTTATTCTGTGGCCAGAGACCAGGCACGTTCAGGGGTTTCCTTACTTTGCAGAGTACCTAGGGTTTCTTTATATGGCTATCCTTTGCATCTTGGAGTATGTAAACAACTTTTCTTTAAATTAGGAGCATCTAAAGTAATGGAAGCAGATGCTTTTTAAAGCAATGATGTATTCAGATTGTAAAGTGATGTTGATCCAAGGGTTTTGATATTATCGTCTTGTAGGTGGTTAAATTGTGGCTTTAGATAATGGGTGGTTTATCAAATACTGAGTCCTTGTGAGGAACTTGTATTTGTCCACCTTTCCCAGAGGGTCACGAGATTATATGTTGAGAAATGTTGTATAGACTATAAATTCCTAATTTAAAAAAAAAATCTAGTTCATTACATTAAGGGTCTTATTTGACATATAGTTTATGGACACTTGGTAAAAAAAATTCTAAAATAAAATTATTCAACCTAACTGCTGTATTGGCAGGACTATTTATTTATAAGTGAATTTGAGAAAAAGGAAATTTATTAGAAAGATATATGGACGCCCATGGATTGAAGGGAAGGGTAGAAGACTGGCATTGGATAGGGGAAGAACCGGGGCAGTTCTGGAAGCCTCTTTATGAGGAACCTGCTGAATTCTGTGCTAACACAAGAACGAATGAATTCTATCAGTTGTCAGCCTTGGAGTGCCCTAGATTGGGTCAAGTACCTGCCCCTTAATTTGGTGACTCTAGGGCCTCTGACTAATAATCCCGTTACGCTGCGTATAGTGGCACAGAGGGGATTTCCTCAAAGGACATCAGAAGGAAAAAAAAAAAAAAAGAACAACAATAAAATTACTGTGGTGTTGATACCCAGTGTTGGAAAGAGTGTGGGGAAAATATAATTCCAAAGCCACTGGAGAGATGTAAATTGGCATAAATTTTCTGAAGGATAATTTGTCAATTTGTATCAAGACCTTTTTACGATGTTTAGATCCTTTAATCAAGTAATTCCAGGAATGGAGGCTGACAACGGTCAAGCAGGTGGGGAATGAAGCATTGCTCACAGTGTCATTTTTTCTGTAATTGTGAATAAATAAGGGCACAAAAATATCTAACAATGGATATTACTTAAAATATAGCAAGCAGACTTCGTGGTGGAGACACTTAAAGCCTGTGTTACTGACTCTCATTGGTCATGGAAAAGGTGTGTGCCCATTTTTAAAGATTGGATATGTTAATGTCTGAAGCCTAAGACATCCCTTTCAGACATTCCACTGTTAGTTGCATGTCTCCTCCTCATTTAGTTTTAATTAAACAAACCAATCCTCCCTCCCCCCTTCCTTCCTTCCTTCCTGTTTTCCCCTTCCTTTCTTCCTTATCTTCCTTTCTTAAAACACCAGCAATCACGCACGTTAAAACCATATTGTATTTCAGAGAAGTACTCATGGGCTAGTCTGGGAACTGCCTGATTATAGCCTTGTTTGGATAATCAGAAAAAGAAATTGCAATATCTGGGACCTGAGCTTAGATTCAAAATGATCTAAAAATGATTTCTGCCTCCTATAGAATTATGATTCTTGAAGCTAAAGAACGAGGAATCCTCACGTTTGAAAATGGAGGGTTAGGGTTGACACGAGGACATGAAGCCCTATTACTGGTGCATTTTAATTCCATGTTTGGGTCCTGTTAAATCAGGGCTCGTGGAAGGCGAACCATCCTTCTGCAGGGCGCCTGGACGTCTAAGCCTGGGAGTTAAAAGTTCGGCTCTCACTTGTCTCACCAAGGTTATCGACCAGCTTCTACAAAGCCAAATATTTGTTTTCCAATGAAAGTGTTAGGAGATTTGGCAGAGTAAAAATGTCCTTGCATCTAGAAAAACTGGCATCTGTTTTCTTTGAATCAATTTCCAAAGATTATGCAATGCATTTTAATGGTGCTCTGGGGACGTACAGTGTGTGTGTCTGAAAAATGAGGATGAACGTTTTATGTGTCTCCCAAGTAGATAAACCCCTGCCCCACCCCCAGTGAAGAGACCATAAAGCAAAATGTTATTAATCCAGAAGCGAGGGAGGGATGTCGTAATTCCAGAGATGATATTTGCCCAAATATTGATGGCGTCCCGCCTTCCCACCTCGGATTAATTTGGAACCAAGCTGGCCATGCATCAGAAGATACACAATTCCATCCTGTTTGGAGGAATTTTTTTTAAAAAAGATATTTATGAAGACATCAACTTCCGTCAATGAAATAAGACAGTTAAAAGACTGCAAAATATGCCTCCACTTGGCATAAGGAAAACAGTTCTGTATGAAGCTGTTTGCATTAATTTAGCCGAAGGGAAGGTGTTTGTTGGGGGGTAGCTTGTAAAGTTAAATATGATCTGCTCAGGAAACATAACGTGTAACGTAGGCTGGCATTAAATGACTGGGTTAATGTTAATGACAAGGTTAATATTTAAGGTTCAATGTCTCAACTACCTCCAAGGTGCCTGAGAAAAGGTGAATCAGAAGAAGAAATATTTTGAACAGGAAGATCAGATTGAGTTTTCCCCTGCTCGATACATTTCTGTGTCTTTGCTCTGTGCTTGGCATGCACTCCAGGCTCTTGCCTGAACCTGCAGGCTTTGTAGGATCTGGCTATCACGTTCTCTTTCTAGCCACATTCTTCCTTTCTCTTCCTTGATCTCGCTTAAGTTCAGTCTGGCCTCAGGGACTGTGCTTCACTTCTGCGCTTTGCTTTGGGATGTTGTTCTCCTGCTTTAAAGAACGGGCTCCTTTTTATCCTTTAGGCGTCCAAGAAGCAATTGTCCATCCTAAATGAGGAAACATCTTTTTCTAGGAGTCTCTTTCCTTCATGAGTATTTACTGCTCTTTAAAATCGGCTGTTTGTTTAATTGCTCGATCACCTAGCTCTGCCCACCGGAATGTGTACACCGCGAGGTGAGTGTTCTGTCCTCCTTGCTTGTCTCTCTCTGCCCAGCATGTAGAAGACTGTCTGCTGAAGAGTAGGCACTTAGGAAATATCTGGGGAGAGGAGGGGAGGGTAGGAAGGGAGAGAGGGAGGAAAATAATATCATTGGCAATAAATTGATAAAGCTACTAGTCATTTGGATGACGGAGGTCTTTAGATGGCTTGGTGGGGGTTGAGAGACCATTAGAAATGATGGTATTCACTGTGTGCATGAATAATTACATATGTTAATGGATATTTAAAATAGGTAAATATTTGGACCAATGAGTCAGAGCACAGAAGTCAGCTCCAATCTTTCTACAGGTGGACCCTGTGGTTGGTCACCACCACCCTACTCTGGCTGGGTGACTTTGGTAAATGACATACACTTTCTTGACCGTGATACAAAGTATGTATAGTGAGTGTGTCTGTTAGATCTGAGATTTTCACATTCCTAAGATATTGTCAAGACTTCAAAGTCCCCCTAAATATTTTTATCTTAATGTCATGAATTGTTCAAATCTGTTAAAGAACTTCAAAATTATACATTCCTGAAAATAGCCACAAGCCCCTACTGGTTGATTTATAATGAGCAGCTATTACGTACTAATGGCATGCCACTTTTTTAGTCACATTTTGAAGTTTCATGTAAGATTCCCTTTGAAACAAAAATGTGCCCCTGCTATAAAAATTTTACGAAGCCACTTTCAAAGTATTTGTGTGTCTGCAATTTTATCTCATTGCACATCACGTTCCTAATCAACATTTGGGATGAAGCTAAGGGTACCACGAGGTTGTAGGCACAGTTCTTGGAATTTGCCTTTCATTAAAAGGGTCTGTGGAGGATTGTATTCGTTTCCTGAGGTTGCCATGACAAATTAGCACAAACTTCTCTCACGGTTCTAGAGGCTTGAAGTCTGTTCATAAAGGGTTCTATTCTAAGTTATCTGAGTTGAATCAGCAGCCAAGAGACTCTACTAGTAAATGCACCAGTCACACTATATTACTTTGGAATATGGTTGCCCGTGTTGCAGTAATACTTGTGTGCTAGGCATGGGGCTAATGCCTTATGCATAGGAGCTCATTTAATGCTTAAATTAAGTACCCCAACACGTAACTACTATTACCATCCTAATTGCACATAAAAGATATAATCACAGGGAGATTAAATACATTGCCCAAGATCACATACCTGTCCATTGTCAGAAGAGAAATTCAAACCCAAAAATCCAACTTAAATCTGTGCTTTTAAACATCATTTTAAACTGCCTCCCAAGAAGTTTGGCTAATTTTTTCCATTAGTCTTTTTGTACTGGTGGCCTTTTTTTTTTTTTAAACATTCGTAAGTATAAAATGGCATATGGGGCTGGGCACAGTGGCTCGCACCTGTAATCCCAGCACTTTAGGAGGCCCAGGTGGGAGGATTCATTGAGGCCAGGAGTTCCAGACCAGACTGGGCAACATTGCAAGATCCCCATCTCTGAAAGAAAAAAAATTAGCTGAGTGTGCTGGCTTGCATCTGTAGTTGCAGCTACTCAGGAAGCTGAGGCAGGAGGATCACTTGAGCCTTGGAGTTCGAGGCTACAGTGAAGTATGATCATGCCACCACTGCACTCCAGCCTGGCAACAGAGTGAGTCCTTGTCTCTAAACAAATGAATACAATGAAATGAAATAATAAAATGGCATGTAGGGAAAAAATAAGTCTCCTTTCTACCCATGGTCTCTGGTCCCTCATTTCCCATCCCAGCAACAATGACTCCCTATCACTTTTCTTTGTATCTTTCTTTTCTATTTTGTATCTTATGTGTATTTCAAGAAATAGTATATCTTAGGTATAGACTCAGATACACACACACACACACACACACACACACACACATATATAAATCTCCTTTCCTTTCCCCCTCCTGAAAGCAATAATCCTATACATGCTACTCTGTACATCTCCCCTTACTTAATGTATTTTTGGTTTTTTTTTTCTATTTTGTCAGCCTTTGGAACACATGGATAAATATTCAAGTTGAATGTATAATTTTTATGGACTTTGGGTCATCACATTTCTGCCTGTTCACCTGCCTCATTGGAGCTACTTGAAACCCCTTTTTGTTTTATTATTTAAGACCCTTTTAACTGCGATGACATGCACCTGCAATGATGTGGAAACCCCTTATCTTGAGAATTGGTCCCGATCGTGTTGAAAGCTACATATTTAAGAAGATTGGAGAACCTGTGGTTTATCTTCCCGAATCAGAGTTCCGAGTCAATGACTCTTAGCCCAGAGTTATCTCCCCCTCCTTTCGGGAGAGGTGACGTTGCTGTCCAGAGCTGTTGCCTCCCAAGGGCAGGGACTCACGCGGCGCAGGCGCACATCCCTGCCTCTGTACGCACCATGCGGAGTGGTGTCCGCGCTTGTCAGTCAAACCCCTGCTTCGTCTGCTTTCATCTCCCGTCGTTACTCCTGTTCTCATTCTGTAACTGAACTGTCCTTTCCTGTTCATGTCTCATGCTCTGCTTACCCTGTGCTTTGGTCTACGTGGATTTCTCTGTCTTGAATTTCCTTCCACTCAACCATATATTTTTTCCACCCTCAAAGATCACCAGTGTTTTGCCACCTCCAGAAAACCTTTTCTGATTCACCCAACCAGAATCCTTTCCCATTTTTCACCTAAACACTGATTCTCATTCCAGTGCCTCTAACTTCTCTTATCTCTTCATCTTCAGCGCCTTTATCTCCCCAAATTGCCCTGCCTGTAGTAGTTGCCCAATCAATATTTGGTAGTGAATCCCGTGGAAAGACTGGAGGCATGTGCTGCGCGCCCTTCAGCTATCACAGACAACTAGACCTGTGCTTTCCAAACTTACGATGCGTCACTCATTAGAAAATTGACAAGCTGCCTAACTGTTTGAACAGGCTCCAGCACATTATAAATATTTGGATAAAACCACCATCAATGCACAGTCATTGCAGAGCCAATAAAAAAATGACCTTGTCTTCCTCCTCTGTATTTGCGTGACGCCTACGGCATCATCTCCAAAGGCAACAGGAGAAAATGGGGAACAGCTGGGAAAGGGAGGTGTCCTTCACACATCCTATATTTGGAACTGGTAGAAATAGCCAGTGTGATTCTGTGCCAGTTTAACAGGATGGATATGACTTCAAAATTGTATCTTGGTTGTGAGCCCCTTGAGGGCAGGGGTTCATTCATCTTCACATCACTTGTGCTAGGCATATTGGAGGGCAGAATTTCCCAGCTGCAGCACTCTTAGTAGTTGGGGCTGGGTACTTCTCGGTCCAGAGGAGCTGGCCTGTGCCTTCTAGGATGTTTAGCAGCATCCTTGCTGTCAACCCAGCCAGTTGACGGGAGCACTCCACTTCACCTTCCACCCCATGCCCAGGTTGTGCCAAAAAAAAAAGTCTCCAGACATTGCCAAATGTCTCCTGGTGGGAGAAGCTGTGTCGGAGCTCAACAGATGTTTGTTGAATGAACATGTAAAAATTATCAAAGTTTGACTATTCTCAATTAGCTTTTTCTCCATTTGAAGAATGATTAATCCCCCTAGGCAGGTGCTTAAGAGAAATACATTTTACTTAACACCTGATTAAGGGGTAAAAACTTGCTGTAAACCGCCGCCAAATTCCAGCCTCCACCTTGTTATGGACAATGTCGCAAAGTTGTGCCTCCACCTGTTATCCGATCTATATAACTTGGAATTAAAAAAAAAAATAAGAGGGTTTTTATTATAAACTATTTTCTCAATACAATTATATTCCGAGGATTGCAAACTCTACTATGCATCAAGAATAATTTATCCTAAACATTAACATCATTGAGTCAGCTGTTTTCACTTGGAGCACAGCTGTGGCCTGCAGTAAGGTACACAAGTATTAAAATAAGAACCATTGATGAATAATTGCTAAGTGACTGCATAGACTCCACACCGTGTCTGGAAGATCATATTTAAAGTTCTATAAAACACCCGGTTGTCTTAACACTTGGGAATCTGAATTGCATGTCCTCTTGAGATTTCTTCATTTAGCATTTTTATGGAACACTATTGCTGGTTTATTGAACAGTCTCGGCTCAGTGGGATATAAACATGAGATGGTTTCTGTTTCTCCACTCGCTGCTCCCGACTGCACTGGGCCGCGTATATTTCTGCATCCCTTAATAACACCTTGAGCAGATTTTGCAACTGTCTAGTCACTTTTGGTTATTATCATATAATCTTAATTGGTATTTATGCCTCAGTCATTTTCTTTTTTCAAGCATCTATCTCATAAGTTGTTGAAAGTGTCTTCTCTTTCCTTAGCCATCAGACTTGTAGCTCCAGGTCCCAAAAAGGAGAGGTGCGTGGTATGATGTTCATTCCACCTGCTCCTTTACCTTGGAACGAAGAGGGAGGACTCTGTATGATTTGGGGGCAGTCTTTTCTTTCTTCTTCTGGCCCTCTGTCTCTGATGAGGTTTAAGGGCAGGAAGGAGGAGGCAAAGGGTCTTGCTTATCACACTCAGTGATGCAGTTACCTTCCTTTCTTCTCTCTCTTGCTACCTGTCTGGCTTCTGTGTGGTAAATATTCAAATTCTGACTTTCTCATGATGCACAAGGATCCCAGGTATCTCAGACACACAGGGGCTTCCTTGCTTCTAAGTTTCTTGATGTGGAAAATCTGGCTCCAGCAAAACCCCAGTCAACTCCCTTCCTGGTATCACAGTGCAAACCGGGTCCCTTGCCCACCACCCAGTGAAGGGCAGTATACCGGGACAGCAGGTGTTGCCGTGGAGAAAGAGTTTTATTTCACAAGGCGCCAGGCAAGGAGATGTGAGTCATTTCTCATATCCATCTCCCCAAGAATTTGGGAGAAAGTGTTTTTAAAGAGAGTCTGAGCAAAGGGATAGGGAGTTGGGTCTGCTGATTGGCTGGGGATGAGCTCATAGGGTTGGGAAACAAAGATTATCTTCTGAGTTGGGAGATTTCCCTGGTAGGGGGCGGTCTCAAGGCTGTTGGATCCATTCGCGTATCTCTCCGTGGGTCTGGTTGGCATCAGTGAATCCCCCTGTAATGCAGAGTGTGGAAAATACTTCAAAGGCCAGTCTCAGGATGACAGCAGCTATGTTATCCATAGAGTCGCAAGTCTTGGTATTTACCACAGCAATGTTATCTGTAGAAGAAGGTGGGGGGCAACCTGCTAGGTACGGTGGTGCCATTAAGTAGTGACCAGTTACAGCAGCAAGGAAGTTAAAGAACAGTGGCTGGTTAGCTTCTGGCTATATCTATGCTTTTATCAAGGTCAGACTTTGATTACTATGTATGTCTTGTGGCTGTATGATATTTTAATATGGACAGTTTCACTGGTGTCTGTTCCAACATTTTGTTGCACAGGCCATAGTCCCCTCACCTTGCAGGTAAGCCTCTTGCAAAGTCCCAGAAAGCTGGCTCCAGCTCAGCTATTCCTGCTGGAACTACGTAACAGTCAACTCATGCTTGCCATGACAAATGGTAGGATGGAAGCTTCTTCCATGGTTTTGCACACTCCCAGCCAGCCCTAAGTCTTTTCCCAATTCTATTTCTCTCTGGTGCTCAGGGATGTCACTCAGACACCCATCAAGTTTGCTGCATCTGCAAACATCCAACTAGGGAAAGAAATTTGCACCTTCCCTTCTTCTAGACACCCGTGGTGTCTGCAAGTGCTTCTCTTAGTACAGATGCATGGCTCCCTGGGTGCCCTCAGGAGGAGCAGGTACCAGGACTCTCAGACATTAACCCTCTAACTCATTGCTAGATTTCTCCTGAGATCTGTACCTGTCCTGATTACAATTACATTTAGGGCAGAGTCTCATGAATATGGACACAGAGTAAAATGTTTTACTTTTCATAGTTTTTAATTTTTAATACTATTAGTTTTTGGAAAATATCTGTATTTGTTGTATCAAAAGAGTTCACTAGTGTTTCAATGAAAGCGTCCTTAATTTTCCATACCTCAGTGTCATGAATGACCTATTCTCAGAGCATATGTGGTCTAATAGCCCTTGTCTTGCCTTTCTAGGAGGTAGAGATAGTTTCCTGTGGACCCAAACAGGGCTTCTTAATGGAGATTTATAACATCAAAAGGGATTACATGAGAACAAAGTAATTATCCTTCATGTATGAATATCAACCCAATTTACAAAGGAGTGAAATTAAACATTGCAGTTAATTACAGGGACAGGCTCAACTTCGTGGACCAATTAGGGCTCATTGGTTGCAAGCAACAGAAACCAATTTTCTCCCTACATTAGGCAAAAAGAATACTTATTAGCAGTAATCAGAGAGCGTACACAATCGAGAGGTGGCTGAAAAAGCAGTGTTGTCAGCCTTGCAGGCACCAAGCAATCATGAGGTGGTCTCCATGGGAAGAAATGAATTCCAACTAGGTCTTCGGTCCATGTGTCATTCTGCTGCAGTTCTAGATCCCGGAAAAGGACAACCTGTTGGCCAGACTCATGTGATGGATCCCCTTCCTGGGTCCACCCTGGCAGGGGGAGCTGGGATCTGATAGAAGGCACCTTTAGGAAATGCTTCATCTTCCACAATGGGAAGGCAAGGTACCCAATCTAGGGTCTTGCAAAGACTGTGCAAAGTGAGGGAACTGTGATTCCCCTTGGGTACTCTTGGGGAAGGGAAGCAGTTGCTGAGCATTTAAGAAGTAATCTTCGATTCCTTTTCGTGTGGAAGGTGGATAGCCATCCTCTGGCATGGAGAGTTTCAGAGCTACCCCAGGCTACATTCCAGGGTGGCTCTCAGAGAGCATTGCCATCTCCCCTTTTCTCGAATGCATGGGGGACCTTACAGTCGTCTCCTGCATTAAGGTGGCGTGTATTAGCCACCGTTTCTGCTAGGGCCGTGCTGCCTTCTCTGTACCCTCTAAACAGTCCTCTCCCTCGTGCCCCTTTCCCCTTTATGGAAATCATTCCTCCCGTGCAGTAGTGCAGTTTATTCTACTTCCTGGTCAACTTCGCTTGCCTTGTACGGCTTCCTTCCTGCATTCCTGTATTTGCTCACTCTGGATTCCTCTTCTGGACTATTGCGTTGGACTCAGTTCCCATTTCTCTGAGCTTGGATTTCTTTTCAGTGCAATTACCCTCCCCACTCCTGTGCTGCCTGTCTCTGCTTCCAGGATGTACACATTGTGGAATGCGAGAAAGCAAACATCTCAGACTTCCCATGTAGATAAGAGACCCCTTTCTAGCCCGCAACCACTGGCATCAATGGCATCACTAGTTACCCTCTCACCGCCCACTTGTGCAAAGGAAAGTCTCCCAGTGTCCTGAGGAATACTTGTAATTACAGGAAGAGTTCCGGCTGCTTGGGAACAGAGTCCTAAGAAGACTAATCTTACTTCCACTGCATATGTTCTGTCTTGTAAAGCACCCTTGACATTCACAGGAACATCCTAGGTTGGAGACATTGAGAAATGTCGACAGCAGTATAGGAGCAGTAAAACCAAACCTGCAACTGGGTGAGAGATTGGTACTAAGCATGTGGGCAGATCAACTGTCCCAGTATAGGATTCCTGATCCTCAGGAACAGAGAACCTCTCTGGGTAGTCAATGCAAATGAGAATTTGATATGAGTGTTTTCAGGGAGCACATAGAACCATCAGGAAAATTTGAGAACCTGGCTTAGAAAACAGACAAGTAGACATAAGGGACAAAGGCATCATTAGGTTCCCGGCATAGAAACTCCCTGCTGAGGATGGGCCCCAGCACCATGATCACTGGCACTCTCCTGGACAACGCTTGGAGCTGTGCTTCTGGATTCAGCACCTGACTCAGTCTCCATGAACGGTGCTTGACTTTCACCTGGGTCCTTACGACCTAAGTGCTGTGCTAACATGGAGTCCACTGATTTTTTTTTTTTTTTTTAAACAAAGGCACCACTGCAATTTGAGGAGGAAAAGCAAGTCTGTTCAGCAGTGATGCTGGACCAACTGAATGCTAGAATGGAAAAATTGAACTCTTAGCCATATTTTACATCATAAACAAAAAATAACTGAAGATAGCTAGCCGACCTGACTATGAACACAAATACTTTAAAACTCCTAGAAGAAGATACAGGAGTACATCTTTGCAAACTGAGTGTAGTCAACATTTTCCCAGATAAAATGCAAGTACTAAACATAAAAGAGAAGATAAGGTTGGTAAACCTTACTATTACAATTCAAAATTTCTTCACATAAGAGGACATTAAGAGAATGAAAGTCCAGCCACAGACTGGGAGGAAATATAATAATAATAAATTATATATATTCAGAGATGTTATATTTTATATAACGTGCTATATAATTTATAACAATGCACTATTTTGTGTATATTTTAATATAGTGATATACATTTAAAATGATATGTGTATACTATATATATGTAATACATATTACATATACATATTAAATTATTATATGTTATGTATTTCTACTCATTTTTTGGCTTGCTGCTTCTGTTAATGGTCTTTCTATGGGAAGAAGTTTTTAATTTTGATGAAGTAAAAAAAATATGTGCACCGATGTAGATGTTTGGCAAATATTGGTGTCCAGATTATATAAAGAACCTCTATAACTCAATAATTAAGAGGCAATCCAAATTAAAAATGATCCAAAACACTTGAACAAACACTTCACAAAAGAAAATGTACAAATGGCCAATAAAACATAGAAGGTGGCACAACCTGGTTGTCAGGGAATTATAAATTTAAAGCACAGTAGTAAACCAGGGCAACCCTGTTAGAATGGTGTTAGGAAGAGATAGGGAAAAACTCGTTATGTCAGGCCTTCCTGGTGGGGATGCAGAGTGGTGTAAGTGCTGTGGAAAACCACTAGGATGTTCCTCAAGTGTTACATACACGCTTACTGTAAGGTTCCGCGATTCCACTCTTGGGTGTTTTGTAAGAGACATGGAAACATGTGCACACAAGGACTTCTTAAGGAATTCTCATTGCAGCTTTCTTTAAGGTGGCAATAAAAACAAAAATTACCCAATATCCATCAATAGGCAAATGGATAAACAAACCATGGTGTAGTCACTCCATGGACGACTACTCAGCAATAGAAAGGAATGGATTACTGATATGTGCTTCACTGTGGGTGAATATATATTAAAACAAAACAAAACAAAAACATTATGTTCAGCAACAGAAGCTATACACAGAAGAGTATATGCTTTATGGTTCCAATTTTATGAAGTTGATGAACAGGAGAAAACTGTTCTATGGGATAGAAATTGGGATAGTGGTTGTCTTGGGAGGGGTTAGGGGAGGAGGATAGAGTATGAAATGGCAGAAGGGAACTCTATAGTGACGATGTTGCTCTGTATGTTGATTGGGGTTTTGGTGCATGGGCGTATGCATTGGCAAAATACCATTGATCTGTGCACTTAAGATCTGTGCACTTTGTGTAATTATGCATCAAAGAAAATAAAAGTCCCATGGGGAATATCCTCATGGCCACCCTGGTCATATGGGTGCATCTCAACTTCTAAACAACTTCTTTGGTTTTTGTAGCAAGTAGGAAGGATGCATGAGTGATGGGCAGTCATCAATGGCACAGGACCACTGCAGCTCAGATCCCACATCGTGAAGCAAAAGTCAAGTGAGGACCATAGGTGGCATGAGATACCACTTAGGGCAACACTGGAGTGATCACTTCCAGTTGGGGAGAAAAAGGCGTCCTTGTTTGTCTGGGACTTTTTCTGTTTGAGCAGAGAACGTTCCCTATCCTGGATAAACCCTCAGTCTCAGGCAGGCTGGGATGGTGGATCACCTGAGTTCCAGTTAGAGCTTTGTCTAAAGTTAGGTCTGAGGGGGAAATTCAGGGGTTACACTGGAAAAAGTTAACAAAGAGATCATCCCTGAAGCTACTGTGGGAATGTGGCCAGTGCAGGATGATTGTCATGGACAGGGACGGGCTAGAAGTCTCACAAGCCTCCCTAGCCCAAACCAGGTCAGGACTATGTTTATCCTCTCATGGATCATTATCCATTTTTCTTTCCATATCACCCAACATCCTTAAAACCACTGGATGTTTTTATTCCCACTGCTCATAAGCTCCATGAGGGTTGTTACCATGACAAGTTTATTCACCAATGTACGTTCAACTCGTGAAGGACCTACTGCAAATGCTTAAGCAGTTTTGCTTGGGTGATTCAGGGAACAACTCAACCCATGGAATGTTGCTCCAGGCTTCCTTTAAAGGCCAGGATCCTGACACTTAACACATTTCTTAGGCTTTAAGCCACAGCCCTTTGAGCAAGATCCTTACGGAAAGATTTTTCTATCTTTTCTCAGAGATGTAGCAACCAACGTAAGTGTATTTGATTATTTACTGCCTATTTTTTATATACTACACAAGCTCAGTTTCTCCTCTTATGTTCTCTTTTCCCTGGATGGTGGCAATATGGATTTTTAAAATCCATTATTTATTTTACCATTTCTTCCCTCTTCTTGTAGTCTCCCTGCAGAGTCCGGAACTTACCTTGACCTTTCACCCACAAAGATCCCTCTTCTGCTTCTACCCAAAGACCTCGTATTTATTTATCTCTAGGCTGTCCACAAAACTCAGATGTGTGATCTGTGCTTTTTATGTCATTGGACGGGCATCCAGTTCATAGCAGAGAAGATACAGGGATGTTAATAACCAAATGCTTAGTGAACGTCGATACCCAAATGATTTACAAGACCACAATCTACCTTGTGCATAAATGCAACAAAAAAATCTTGGATTATAAAAGTACTTCCTTCTTTGGACTTAGGGTAAATCTCTAGTATATTCAAGAGTCTTTCAAAATTTCTACTGTCTCCAGAAATTCTTGTAGGAAGGAAAAAAATAGATATCACTTTGCAATTTATGTCTTTACCAGCATGCCATGGAGTTCATTCAATCGTCTCCAAATGTTTTGCTCATTCTAATTCACGTCCCCTGTTGTCCTCCCCTGTTGACTTCAAATTAATGCATAACATGAAGTGGGACATCCCTCGTAAATTCTATATCATCAGAGTAATGTGGCTTTGATGATGTACTGTATTCTAAATTAGCTCTGTCACAAAAGGACAATGGGGGGCCCAGGAGATTTTTTTTTTTTTTGATTTTCCTTCTGTTCTTGAAGTGTGATAAGTCTAATTATAGTAAGCAGCAAACAACAGTGTTGCTTCAGCTAGTGTTTCTTAGCTCGTGAGATCTCTTGGATCTCTGATACCTTCAGATTTTTATAGTAGGTATCTTAGACCCAACATGTTGAGATGGCTCCTAAGTGGAAAAAGTTCTGAAAGATTAAAGAGAGATTAACAGAGCGGGATCTTAGTAACATCAATCTGCCATGGTCAAGTTCAGTAATGCATTCATGTGTCATATTTTGCTTATGGGAGTTAAGTAAGAATAGCATTTCCAGAATACTAGAATAATTTGGAGAAGTGGGGTATGGCATATATAAATTATGCAGAGGGAGTGATTTTTGTTTCTTCTAATACTCTGCTAATTTGAAGGGGTTCCTCTCCATACATTGCCTGTCTTGGTGGAAGAAGTCAAAGTATCATCATGTCTACTACGGGAAGGATAGCTATAACTGTGCACAGCCTGCCATAGAATCATGCTCTCATGAACTTTCTTCACAAGCTTTAGTGAGTGTAGAATCATCTAAGAATCTTACTAAAATGCATATTCTGTTTAGTAGGTCTGGAGTGGAGCCCGAGAGCCTGCCTTTCCAGTAAGCTCTCAAGCCATGCTGGTGCTGCTGGTTTGTGGACCACATTACGAATAGCAAGATTTTATAAGGTGTTAACCAAGAGAAATGTACTTCCAGGTGGATCCTTCTAAAACAGAATTACATCCAGAGGAGAAATAACACAGCTCGCACTTTTGGATGAACTCGATGGGTATGAATATATACTAGCTAACATGAATCAAGTCATGATCATATTATTTAATACAACGATGTAGGTAGGAACTATTCTCATCTCCATTGTACAGCTGAGGGGCTATAAGCTTAGGGACATTTAGTGACATGATCAAGTTGCATATCTGGTGATTGGTGGAGCTGGAATTTGAACCCAAGCAGTCTGATTTCAGAGACCGTGTCTGAATGCTTATACTGCCCATGCACTGTTGCTCTAAAGTGCGCTTTATTTTTCTGGAGTGTAGTATCTGGAATTTTTCCATCTTCATCATCATAAACCCATCAGCAAATATTAATTGAGTACCTGAGGCCATGCTTTAAGGTTTTGTAGCTGACAACAGGAGGCGACGTGGTTCCACCTGAAGGCCACCAAATAGCACTCATTGGCAGCTGAAATTCAGGAACCATTGACATGTTTAGAAGGAATGTTTTTCTTTATATCCAGAAAAACATATGTTTATTTTAATTAAATCATTATCTGTAATATCTGGATGGAGTAAATGACCTATGGAGCAAGATAAAGAAATGTGTATCCTAGGAGCTTTTAGGTGACTTACAGATTCATTTTATCTTTGTTTATATTTTTCTTTGGTGACGGACTTTTTATTCAGGTAAAATTCACATAATATAAAATTAACCATTTTAAAGTGTGCAATTCAGTGACATTTAGTATAATAGATTCACAATGCTGTGCAACTCTCACCTCCAGTAAGCACATGGAAAGATGCTCGACATTGTTAGTCATTAGAGAAATGCAAGTCAAAGCCACAATAAGATGCCACCTCACACGAATTAAGGTGGGAATAACAATAATAATAATTATAACGGAAAGTAACACGTGTTGTCTAGGGCGTGGAGAAATAGGAACTCTCATATATTGCTGGTGGGAACACAAAATGGTATAGCTGCCCTGGAAAACAAACAGTTTGAGGGTAAAACTAAGGTAAACACAGAATTCTCACTAACTCTGGTGACTCAATTTCTTTTTCTATTCCCAACTACATGTTTTCTTCACTGCTTCTTCCAAAGCCTGTTATATTTGCTGATACGTATTTTTTTGGCATGTATCGATAGAGTAGCCAAAGCGAAATGGTGACACGTTTACTATCTGAGTCCCGAGGGATTACCTCCTCATTTGAATGATTAGACCATTGTCCGTTCTTATCTGGGGCCAGGTGGGGAAGTTGAAGAGTTGTTTTTTTTTTTCAGTGCTTCCCCACTCCCAGCCCCACGTACTATGTTATCCCTGGGATTATTTTTACCATCTCATGTAGGATGTCCCCGAAGTCCTCCTCCATTTCTCTCTCTATGTGGCTTCAAATCTGCTTCTAATATAAGGTCTCCAAACCCTGTGTCAGCTGGAGAACCCATGCTTGTAGCATAACAACCTGGTTTTGTGTGTGGCTTGGGAAATCCTGCTTGTGACTCTGGAGGTGTATTTTTATATGTTAATGATACTTCATGACTTGAACATTTTTGAAAGCAGTTTTTGGCCTTAGATCTTGTGTCATTCTCCTTTAATGATGTTTATTCATGGGTAGCCACGAGATAAGATGGCTGACTGTAAGAAACTGAACCCAGTCTCCACCCAGAAATGTCAACAACGCCGTGTATGACATCTTTGTTAACACATTCTCATGCAATGCTTAAAACATGTTCAGATTTTAAAACATATTTAATTACTCATTTAAAACGATACTTACAAAAAAAACTACCGGCTTATCTTACTTTAGCTGTAGCTCTATTTGCTAGAGAAACTACTAATAGATTATTTTATTCTAAATTATATTCATCCTACTTCTACACTGTAAATCCATTGACATGTCTGTCACCTGACTTCTGGGAGTTTAGGTCTGCGATTAGCTGGTATTAGAGGAAATCCTTGCCCAGAGCTCCCCAAATATTTTCACATTACAAGACAAGCAGGAATAAGTAAGGTATTTTTTATAAAGAGGGATCTTCGGGTAATGATAATTTTAGGCTGGAAGTGCTCTGATATTTCCAAATAAAGGAAACTCTGTTTCAGAGAGGGGGAGCATCCTGAGTAAGGTTGCACAGTGAGTTGCTGGCTGAACACAAATTAGAACTCTTAGAGTCTGCACCTGGCATGAAAGCTCTAGGCCCTCCCACCTTTGCCGCAGAAGAGACGCTGATCGTAGTCTCTCCTAGAATAGCCTTGGGAGGGAACTTTGAGATCAACATATTTGACCTCCTCATTACATATTAATAGATAGGGCATTCTGACACTCATTCAGGAGGAATAGGATATGATTTGATTCATATTTACAAAACTTATCTGACACCTACTTAGAGATTTAGTTGTAATGAGTCTGGGGTAGGGGAACAAGAACACCAATCAGTAGGTTAATGCTGTAGGTCAGGGAAGAGATGGTGGTGGCCGCTAAGATGGTAGCAGTAGGAAGGAAGGGAAGTAGATAGATATAGATTGTTTTCTGGATATAAAGATGAGGACTTGTCACTAGACAAGGGTCAGAGGTGAACAAAAAAGACTTACAAATAACCTTGATTTTTCACCTTGAACCTCTGAACAGGCGAACCCAGAGAGATATTCGCATCAGTCTGAGCAACTAGGGTTCACGTTGATTTACATCTGTTTTTAAAATAATCTTGAGATCTGCAAGCCACGCCATACCAGAGGGCAGATGTGTATCTACTTCTTTTCTCTGTTTTATACGACACCTCACACGGGGCTGGGTTGTGGGCTGGAGTAAATTCACACGTGCAGGTGCGGTCTGGTGCCTTACCCTGCCATGTGCTTCCCTGAGCCCAGTGACCACAGAGCTGGAAGAAGACGTCTTGGCCGGTCATCGCATGATCAGCTTCCCTGCGTGGGACACAGTCTTGGACCCCTGGTTGTGCCGTCTTGGGTGCCACTATCAGCTTCTCGTGTAAGACTGTCTGTGAACTTCATTAACCTGCTGTTGACTTCCTCTTCATCTGTTAATAGGGACCACATCGTCTTGAGTCACAGTTCGAGAGGGCGTTTGTCATCACAGTGTGACATCTCTCTGCTCCCCGCCACCCCGCGTTTATCATTCCTCTTCTTTCACTCTCCTTCCTGGGGCCAGTCTCTCCTTGGGCAGTGATCGCATCCAAGCCAATTTCGATCAATAGTTTTGTTCATTTCAAATTGGAATGAGCTCAGTGTTTAGCAGATGATGAGAGTTACACTCAAAGTGTTGCACGTTTGTGCACCGTGCCTTGGGTTGAACATGTCAGGATTCCTTAGGAGGGGAAACATTCTCTGGGCTTAATGTTTAAAATTCCTAGGACAGTGTCTCCTCCATACAGTCTTAGAGCTTATGAATTCAGGAACCCTGGGGATTGGAACAGCTTCCCCTTGTTAAAATACTTCGCTGCCTATGACTTTACAAGATGGAAAGACAGAAACCCCTCAGACTATATGCACCTTCATGTGTGGCCAAGAGCAAGTTCTGCTTGAAGAAACATTTTCTTTCTTATCTGCACCTTCTGGTTCATCTTGGGAGCCTGTTTCTCCCCTCTCTGAGACCTTCCCTCCCCAGGCTTTGGATTTTTCACATTTTTATACCTCACGGTGGCTCAAGCAAGACTTTTGCTGCTTTGGTTTTTTCTTTGTTTTTCCACTTAGATGCCCTTCCTGCCTGGATGATTTTTTGCCTGGTTGGAGAGAGGCACCTTGGGGGAGAAGGGGCAGCCTACAGGATTACGTGAAAATCCTTCCCCCAAGGTTCACGCGGAAGATCTGGAGGGAGTTAGAGTCTCTTCCTAAACACTGTGTAAGACGAGTTTTCTGAAATGTCGCAGTGGGGTCTGCCCTGGGAGAAGCAGCAGCATCTATCCAGACACCCTGCGTGAAAAAAAAAGAAGACGACAGGAAGAATAACACAAGAGAGAAAGGTCATCTTGGCATTTGGGGCACAGAAAAGCACAGGACCCTTTTCTTTTATGTCTAAAAAGGTCTCAAGGGGGAGAGTTAGTGAAAAGCACGGTGTTGGTGTTTGCTTACCTTTTCCAGGTGTAGACCAGTCCATGAGTTGCTTTGCTGAGCGTCTCCATCTCGGACTGTGAGCTGCCGGGGAGGTGAGAATATCTCTGCTGTCTCTGCAGCCCCAGCACCCGAGTATTTGGCACAGAGACACCCACTGACTGCACGGCTGCTCCTTCCAAGGGCAATGAGCCCTGTTTAAAGGGGGCACCCATTGCATGTTACTCGGACCCCACCGTGAAGGGGAAGGGAGGTACTTTTGGGCACTCCACGTATATTGTCACAAGATCAACCTGCGACCTTTGAATGGATTCAAATCAAGAATGCCTAGGTGGTAGCAGAAGTGTTACAGTAGCAGAAAAGCAGCCTTTCTCCACTTCTAATCGGGGAAGCACCTGGAAAACATTTGCAGCTAAATTATTTCTCAGCTTCACTGGGCAGTTTAGGTAACCTGATGTTCTGGGAAGCACTGCAATTTAGTGTTTTAGGGGATCTCATAGGAATTTTTATGTATGGGTTCAACTCAGATCTCATTATAATCAGTTACAAGTAAATATTCACATAGTTTTTTTTCTCAGTGTTCAATCTTGTGGATTCAAATGCTGTTTTCACTAAACTTCATGTTTCCCTGTAAGAGAGGTGACACATTTGGGGACTATACCTACAACTTCACTTACCACGTTTCCACCCCATTCTAACTGTGGGCCTCTAGTTAACTTTTTTTGCCTTTCCCAACCTCAGTTTCCTTGTTTGTAAACCAGAAATGATACTGCTCCTCTCTCCAAGATACTGTGAACATTGAATGAGGCCGGGCACATGCAGTGAGTCAAGAAGGCTACCCGATACCAATGCCCTTATTCCTGGGCTTGCTCTAACTTGGAATCTGATACCTTTGCCCAGTAGCATTGTTTGCATGTGTCTGTTTTTATGGTTATTATTTAAAAGCTTATTTTTTATAGAGGATGCGGGAAAGGGTGATTAAGCATAGGTTATTCAGTTTAAACTAATGAATTTTCTTTTTTTACGGGCTGACCATCTGTCAGGGAAGTGGCAGAAGGCATTCCAACAGGACCGAGTTGAATTAAATTAGGAGATAAAAGTAATAATAATGGCTTCCTTCCAAATGATATCAAAAAAACTGTCCACTTTTTCCTAGCCCACTGTCGCTACTTTAATCCAAGCTCCCGCATCTGGACTGCCGACCCCTAACTTCTCTCCCTCTCTCCATCGCCCCCCCCCATCCAATCTTTTTATACCACTTGGAGTGATCCTTTTAATATTCAGATCAGGTTACCTTATCCCATCTCGTTCTCTTTCCCAGCCTTGTATAAAAACCCAAAGATAAAATAAAAATGGATAACTTGGCCTGTAATCCCGCTATCATTGCCTTTTTCTCTGATCGCTCTCTCTCTCTGATCCTTTATTCCCAGGGCACTCACCCTGCTGCCCCCATGCTCTTTCTGTTCTGGCCTTGGAGACATGTGCTCTTCTGTTTGCAGAGGGCACCTGCTGCCACTGTCACCTAGCAGGGTCCACTCTGTGTCAAGTCTCACTTTAGGCTCCGCAGACAGGCGTTCCCCAACCCCTGCAACAGCTACTCCCCACCCCAAAGATCTCATTGCATCCATTGCAGATTTATTGGTGCAGTTGCTTGTTAAACCACTCACCACTGGGTCCCCAAGACCTGTCTTTGTGGCTTTGTGAAATGGAAGGTGCTTCAAACTACAAGGGGCTTTTGGTGTGTTTTATCCCGGTTGAGACTCACAGTGTCTGGGAAAAAGGCATGTCCTGGACTTAGCTCAAAGATGTAAGTGAGGAATCCGAAGCTCACTGTGGCAAAAACTTGGAAGAACTGGGTCTGCATCTCAGGTTTCTAATGCAAAGCCTAGAGCTCTTTCAGCTCCAGTACTGTATAGTCCAGACACTCTCCGTCTATTGTGGTCTAAAAGCTCATTAACCGTTGTTTGTCTAGGTGGTGTCATCGTTCACGAAGCACTTGAACAAGCATTTTCATGGCACACATATCACCTGCCAAACTTTGTCCTAGGTGCATTCTAAGCCCTTGCTCATGTCATCTGCACAAGGGCCTTGTGAGGTCCTGTATTTGTTTCCCAGGGCTGCCATAAGAAAGTACCACCAACTCCATGGCTAAAAACTACAGAAATGTATTGCCTCACAGCTCCGGGGTGGAAAGCCTGAAATCAAGTTGTTTGCAGGGCTGTACTTCCTCCAAAACCTGCAGGGGAATCCTTCCTTGCTCTTGCCTGGCTTCTCGTGGTTTGACGACAATCTCTGCTATATCTCGGCTGGCAGCTGCATAGCTCTCTCCTCTCCACCATTGCAACGTGGCATTCTCCCTGAATGTTTTCCCATCATCTTCCTCCCTCTGGTCTGTCTCTGTGTCCAAATTTCCCCCTCTTTATAAGGATAACCATCAGATTAGGGTCCACCCTAATGACCTTATCTTAATTGATTACTTTCTGCCAAGACTCTATTTACATATAAGATCACATTCCCGGGTACTAGAAGTTAAGAGTTTAGCATATCTTTTTTTTTATTATTACAAAATTTTTATGGGCATACTAATGTTTGGGTTACATCTATTGCATCTGCACTGCCCAAGTCAGAGCTACAGGTGTGCCCCTCCCATCCTGTGCATTCTGCACCCATCAGGTGTGAATTTACCTATTCCCTTCTCCCGGTCTCACCTGCCTGATCCCCAGTGAATGTTACTTCCACATGTGCATGTACGTGTTGACCAGTTAGTACCAATCTGATGGTGAGTACATGTGGTGCTTGTTTTTCCATTCTTGGTATACTTCACTTACTAGAATGAGCTCCAGCTCTTTCCAGGATAATACAAGAGGTGCTAGTTCACCATTGTTTTGTGTGGCCGACTAGAACTCCATGGTATACACATAACACATTTTATTAATCTACTCATGTATTGATGGGCACTTGGATTATTTCCACATCTTTGCAATTGTGAATTGTGCTGCTATAAACATTCAGGTGCAGGTATCTTTTTTTATAAAATGTCTTTTGTGGGGGGGTGGGGGCTTTGGGTAAATAAATACCCAGTAGCGGGATTGCTCGATCAAATGGTTGGTCTACTTTTAGTTCTTTGAGGCATCTCCATACTCCTTTCCATAGAGGTGGTACTAGTTTGCAGTCCCACCAGCAGTGTGTGAGCGAGTGTTCCTATCTCTCCACATCCACGCCAGCATTTGCCGTTGTGGGATTTTTGGATAAAAGCCATTCTCACTGGAGAGGTGATTTTTTGATAAAAAGCCAAACTCACTGGAGTTTTCAAACCCTTAAAGCTTGGTCAGGAGATTCAGTTAGCTTTTAGAACGTGAAGGAGGGCCTGCTTTCTCTACTGAAAGTGAACTTGGCTTGAGCAGGCAGAATTTTCAAGTGCCTGAGCGTGTGTATCGTAACTGGCCCTGCCTGCCAAAGCAGAAGAGGGTTCCTCCCCTGCCCGCCTCGTCCACATTGAGAATGAAGTGTCCGATATTCTTTTAAAACGAGACAAGCCATTCTTCATTTTAATTGGTGGGGAAAAAGTTTATTCTTAAGTGCGTGTCCCCAGAATAGTTCCCTGAAGTTGGGTACAGTGTCCGCAGTGTCTTCATCCGGTTCCCGGGAATCATTACCAGCCTTAGCTGGTGATTTATAATCAGGTTCCCAGCAAATTCCGCTGTTGTTAACGACGCCTTATTTTTCTATGCAAATGATTTTTGCTCTCCTTCCCGAGGATAATTAACTGAGAAGCTGGTCATAAATTACTGTTAATGATCAGTTTGTCAGAGATGATTGTCAAATGGTGCCATCTTCCATAGTAACTAGATAAAGTCTCTTTAATTGCTGATAACAGAACAAATTGTGGTTATTTCCCCCCCTCCCTTTTTTTCCCTTTGTTGTCGAGATACTAATGAAATCTTCTTTCTGGAAGTCAGGCAGGATAATATATATATTTTTTTCTCCTGAGGAAGGGAAAAGGAAGAAACATTCATCATTTATAGGTTCCCAGAAATAAAATAAATGTGACAGCTTTTTGAGGTTTTAAATAAGATGGCTGATCTTTCTAAAACAGAGATCAGAGAAAATCCACTCTGGAAGACATGTCTTTTAGGCAGGTAGCAGGGGTCCTTCCTGGTCATGTTTGATATTTTTTTCTCAGGATCACATCTTTCTTATTTGCATCTAGACCTTGACCTTCAAATGGGACTTGTTTGAATTCTGGAAAGGAATGGCGTTAGGTCACAGAGTTTCTCGCATTTAGGATGCTGAGTAAACCCCAGGCTGTAAGGTGGGCTGTAGTAGACCCTTAGCTGGGAAATGAAGAGAGCAGTGCATGTAGACTGAAATGTCTCTTTAATCATAGCCCTGTCTCTTTTATTATTGACAAGCTCAATCAGACTATTCATTGGAGTGGAAACCGCAGGACCTACCATCAGCTTTAATCCTATAAAGGATGCACATATTTTACATAGTGAAGGGTGGTTTAAATTTAATCCAGTTAAATGTGTTGTTTCACTGACATGCCTTGAACATTATTAGTCTTGTGTATTGCAGTACTTTATTTACAATCCCCTTTGGTCTTAGAACTTGGTTTGTTTTGTTTTGTTGTTATTAATAGATATCAGCAACTGTCAAACAAGCTATGGCAATTATTTGAAATGTTTTGGAAGTTTAGAAAACAGTGCAGTGCTTAAAGAAACAGAGATGAGAATTCCAAAGGGGGTCTTAGCACATTGACTGCTGTGTGAGTTGTATTTAACTCAGGCTAGTTTTGAGCCCAGGGCCATGTGAAGCAAAACCCTGCAATTGGTTCATGAAAATCTTACTCATTGATGTTCTTATTGTTACAGTTAATATTGACAATTTAATTCTAAAAGCATGGATTGTGTTGCATATAACTCATGCACAGAAAACAACAAAAAATAACAAATTAGAAGGGATCATTTTGTTTTAATAAAATAGCATGGCCCTAGGGAAAATTTTCTTTTCTAGTGTGGCAGTTAATGTGTTAATATCAAACAAATTAAGGTGGTATGTAGAGTCTCCTCAAGCTTTCTGGATTTTGTTATGAGAAGGGAAGCTACAACCAGCACAGAGTTAGAATGCATCAGGTTACAAGGTTGTTTATATACCACTTTCATCAGAATTCCTTTGGTTTCCAGTGAAGGTTTTTGTTTTTTGTTTTTAAATTTTAAACACACTTAAGGAAAAAGAAAGATTAGCTTATGGAACTTGGAAGGGCAAAGGTAGAATTCAGGCATTGCTGAGTCGAAAAGATTTCATGATGTCACAAGAACTCTGATTCTCTCTTGTCAACCAGCTGCTTCCACATGTGTTCTCTGAGAAGTTAGTAGCCTCCTGGAGACATTGCAAAAGATCCCAGGGAAGGCTCTGATTGGCCAATCTGAGTCATGTGCCTGCTTCTGAGCAAATCCCTGAACTCTAGGGCTAGAATTCTGATTGGCTGGTCTTGAGTCTCATCACCTATGGAGTAATGAAGGGGAGGAGGGGTGTACAGCTCCACCTGCAGCATGTGGATAGATGTAGAATGGGACAAGAGTGGTTTCCCAAAGTAATAGATTTGGGGTAGATCAGAAAACAAAACAAAAAGCAAACACATGCACACACTAGTAGGGGGACCTTCTCATTCACCCCTGCACAGCTTGCCAACTACTGCCAGCTCATCCTTTCTTCCCTTAGCTGCCTCTGCTTTCATAGCAGATTCTCTGACACTTCCCAGATATGTCTAATGGGGCAGCAGTTTCGAGTCCACCTGAGAAGTGTGCACCATTCCATACTTAGTGACTGAATCTAAAATGCTGTCTACGTGTGCCTCCGACCAAGACAGTTTTCTCTTCATTCTGCCTGGAACCCCTTTCCCCACCACCGCACCTCCATCTCTGACTGTTCCTCGTGGTGCATTTCAGGTTGTTTCTTCATGAACGTTTTCTAGCATGAGCCAAAATCAATTTCCTCTCTTCCTCTGCATTCTCATTGAAATTTGTATCTTTCTTATAATACTTGCAATGTTCCAGCTTTTTAAGTTTCTAAGAATTGATGCCCTTCTCAAGAAACACAGTACTGTTTTGTGATTCTTTCTTAAGCACTTCACATTTATTAGCACAATGCCTGGCACTGAATAGGTATTTAATTCTGGTGAGATTTTTCCAGACAAGACTGAAGAAGGAAGTGAGTTCTTGGGACAACTCAAGTATCATTTGGGTCTGGCAGTGTTCACTTATGGGAATTGGAGTGTGGACATTAGACAAGAGTCTGGAGGAACCCAGGAGCACAGTCAGCCCACTTAAGAGGAGTAGAAAGGTTTTTTTTTTTTTGGTCCAGGGAGGTGTTAAAATATTTTTTCACCTGGCCCCATTTACATGATAATTGCTTTGAGTTCTGGGTTACAGAGCTCAACTCTCTGAGATTAACACAAAGCAGAGACCTCCCTGTATATCTGTGTAGATCTAGCCCAACTCAGAATAAGCAGCTTCTCATTCATTCATCAAATTTTATGAAGCACATACTGTGTTCTGGGGACACTTGATCAGTAAATATATACATGGCTCCTGCCCTCCTGCTTGGCATGTTCAACCTCTGGGGGGTCCAGTCTGGGGCTGCCTCTTACCACCTTTGGAATCTCAGACTAGTTATTTAACAACTCAGTGCCTAAATTTCCTTATCTATAAAATGGGAATAAATACCTACCTCACAGAGCTGTTGTGAAGACCAAGGGACTAATGATTGCATATTGCCTAGCACACAGTGAACATTCAGCAAATGACAGCTATTACTTGTAGCTATTGGCTTGTGAAGGCTGCAGGCGGGTGAAGCAGACATTAATCCAATGGTCATATTCAAAATGTAAATTATGACATAATCGATCTGAAGAGGAGGTGCTTGGTGTTAGGAACACTTAAAATATGGACTTCTGCAAAAGCTTACCTGGGAGTTCATATCTAATCTAGCTTCGTGTAAGACCATCCATAGATTAGAGCCAGAATGAATAATTTATCAGTTTTGGTGACTGGTAATAAAGCAGCAGTGTGGACAGCTGAGATGGTCCTTTTCCAACCTGGATTTCAAAGCTGCGGTGGTTATCACTTGAATTATGTCTCATATTCTGCCAAGACGATTCTTCTCTCTCAGTGCATTGGCCAGTTCAGATGGGGAAAAGCCTTCAGCTCAGTGTCCTTCACGATCTTGTCTGCTCCTTAAATTTCTGGGGATCATTTGAATTTCAGAAGAATTTTCCTCTCATCTTCTAGCCCCGTCCCATTGCCAGTTAACTCAGAACATCCATCAGTTGAGCCAGAGAGGCAAGAAGGAGTCTCCATGCCTCCCGCCGTTCCTTGATGCCGTAGATTGTGCTTCAGAAATCATGCCATGACTTACTGCTGCTTGTTGTGCCGACAACGTTCCTGTGCATGGCCACGCTATGCCCACATTCTCAAAAGCTGGGACACATCCAGTAAATATTGGTTCCTTTGAAAATCCTACTTTAAGTTGAATTAGACTAGTGAATAAAGTAATGGTGATGAAAGTGTCTGAAGGAAGGCAGCTCTTTTCCTTTAAAAGGAAAGAGAGTAACTAGTACCAGGAAACCACTCAGACCACTGCATCAGCGCTCAGCCTCTGGGGCCTGGGAGACCCAGGCTGGCATTGCTGTGAGATCTTGAGCTGGTCTCTGCAGTTCTCTGAAACTTAGTAATGTCATCTGCAAAATGGGGGTAATAATATCTGACTCATCAGGGTTTTAGTGAACATTGAAGGAGATACTGCCAGCAAAGCACCCAGAAGATTGTCTGGTGTATAATAATTGTTGAATAAATGGTAGCCATTAACCTGGTGTTGTATGTATTGGTGGCAATGTTAAACCAGGACCCTTGATGGATTTTGAGATTGATGGGTCATTCTTTTACCTTCTGAATTTTATAGTCCTTGGAAAACAGATAAAGAAACCAAATTTTTGTATTTCCTTTGTCACAAAAATTTATAATGATATATACACATATATGTGCATACACATTTTTTACCTAAAAGTGTGTAGAACACATACATACATATATGCCCACACCATTATATGTAGTGTATATATATATCATATGTAATACATAGTATAAATATGTAGTGTAGAGTATATCTGTTAGTATATTCTGTTATATGTTATACATCACACAATAAAATATATGGTAAGCTATTGGATTACATATATTTGTGGTATCTCTGTTGGAATCTTTTCTAATTAAAAATAAAGAGAATTATTTATCTAAAGAAAAAGCATCAGCTACCCCCTAAGTTCTCTGAAGGCTGGTTTTTATTTTTATTTGTTTTGACAGTTCAGTGGCAGCGACTTACAGTCTCAGCCAGAACCTTGGTGTGTAATCCTGTGGAAACGTCCCCGCATAACAGGACGTGCCCAGTGGTCATGGAAGTCAGTTCTGTTAAATAGGGAGGATTTTATCTGTCTGAATAAATATTTCCGGGGCTCTTCTCACTCTATGGATTTGAGATGTGAACAGGCAAGAAGGGTCATCACCGTAAATCAATAGTTTCCATGAATCCACAGATTTATAGCTGACAGCAGCTTTGGGGTTGAAATAAAGATCGTGAAGCGCAGGTGCAGGCGGCAAATGCTGGGACTAACGTGTGGGGTTGATAGGACTGTTCCGAGAACGTTCGCCAAGTATGGACAGGAAAAAGAATTCCTATCTGTTGCTGCTTTTGAGACAAGTTAGCTACTTGGCAATTGGCAAGAAAGGAAAAGTAGAGGTGCTTGGTGGAAAGCGATGCCACCTGCGCTGACGGATGTAGGCACATGCACCTCGAACCTACCGTCCGAAATCCAGTGTGTCCTCCACGTCTCAGCTCAATGCTGAGCTCCTCTGGTCTCGTCTCACTCATCTTTGTCCTGCTCACAAGTTGCCACAGAGGTAGTCGTTGAAGTGGTGGAAATGGATGATGTCCCTAAGGAAAAGAAGGAAGAAAAGAAGCTGTGTCTTAAGGAAGGGCCGCTTTAATGAGCGGTTGGGAGAAGAGAGGAGAGAAGGACATTAGAAATGGATCCAGGTGAGGACAGTTTCATAAACGGTAGAATTTCACAGAGACAGCAACTGTGGATGGTGCCAAATACTGCAGTGAATTTGAGGATTCCCACGAGTCCTTGGACTTAACCTTCTAGGGAGCTGGTTTTGTATGCTTTGTGCAACTTTGTACCTAACTCTTCCCCAGCAGTGAAGTGTGAGCTCCCTGAGAGCAGTTACCAGGGTCTATTCATTTCAGGAACCCCAGAGACTGGCAGACATACAAGGGACCAATAACTGTGTTTTGAAAGTATGAACAAATGAATGAATGAATGAATGAATGAGAGGATAAATAAATGCTGACCTTAGCACAGCAGTTAAATATCTGTTAAATAGCAGTTAAACACTTTGCAAAGTGAAAATTGCAAAATGTTTAAGAAGTAATTGGATATTGGCAAAATGGGGTGCGAGAAACCACTCTAGGTATATGGCTGCTCTAGGGGTTCAAGAAATAGCATCTCTTTATTTCCCAGCTGAGTAAGAACTGACTGAGAAACAAGCTGAACAGGGAGGCAGAAGGAAATAAATAAACATCTTTCATTTAGTCTAACGTTTTTAAGGTTCTGATTCCATCCCTGTGAAATGTCCAGACAGGCAAATCTGCAGAGACAGAGAGCAGAGAGCAGTTGCCTGGGGACGGAGAGTGGACTGCGGGTGCACGGGGGTTTCCTTCTGGGTGATGAAGTGTTCTCGAATTAAACAGTGGCGTTAATGGCACAACTGTGTGACTGTACTAAAAAGTACTGAATTTTGCACCCTGAATAGCCGGACTTTATGGTGTACAAACTCTGTCTCAATAACGCTGTTTTTTATAAAAGAAAACAAATGAAGTAAACACACAATGTATGGCCAAATGGGTTTTCTTATACTCTCCAGATTTGTTCAGATTTGCCCAGGAGTCGCTGACAGTGTGGAAACCTTCAGCCCTCTTCCCCCGAGTCCCCACAGAGAGACTGACAGACACACACACTCACACACACACACACACACACGCGCGCGCGAGTGCTGTGGCTGAGAAGCAAGTCCAGAGTGCACCCTTTCTGGCTAACGGACTAGTCTGAGCATGTCTAGGTCCTTTGCCCAAAGTAACAAAGCAGATAAGCCATTCCTCCTTGTGGGTGGAGGAGTGAGAAGTTGAGGAGATGCCTAAAATATTACCCAAAAGGAATTCCTTCTCAGGGGGGGACACAGGGAGTGGGGAATAAGTGTGTCCCACCTTCCCTATGCCTTATAATTTTTATATCCAGTAGTATCTGAAAGAACAGCAACTGTAGTGTTATCAATTAAAAAACCAAAAACAAAAAAACCCCTTGGTTTTGTGTAAGAGCAGAACCTAAGGCAGGTACCATGGGGGACACACTCCCAAGGAATAAGAAGAAAGGGCAGAAGAAGGCCAGTGTCTCTGGACTTCACCGTGACACTCGCATGCCAGGCACTTTGCTGTGCCCATGACCACGCACCCTGGCTTTTAACCTTAAGAGTTTTCTCTGTGTCCGGCTGGCTCTGTAGTTTCCAAGAGCTTCCATAGACTTTCCGTTTCCTTTTAATAGTGTCAAGAGGGCCAGGGTACCATGTAATTTTTACCTTCTTAGGAGGTCTGTTTATTATTAATATGAGCATTCCTGTCATTTCTATCATAAATACTCTTTTAAAATCTGGAGTCCTAGGGAACAGAATATTCCCTTCATTGCATATCAGCTGAGATTCGAGTACACAGAGAGCTTCTCTTTATTTCCTTTCACCCAAATCCTATCCATAGGGCATGACCAATAGTCATAAAATCCAACATTACCAGTGGTGGTCTGGTAGTGACAGTTCATGAAATGTGGCCTTTCACTACACCGTAGTCAAAGGTCTAGTGCTTCATGTATTTATTTATGTATGTATGTATGTACGTATGTATGTATGTGATAGGGTCTTGCTCTGTTGCCCAGGCTGGAGTGCAATGGAGAGATTATAGCTCTAACTCCCAGGCTCAAGTGATCATCCTGCCTCAGCCTTCAGGGTAGCTGGGACTACAGGTGTGCACCGTCACACCCATCTCATTTAAAAAAAAAAAATTTGTAGCGTTGGGATCTTGCAGTATTGCCCAGGCTGGTCTAGAACTCCTGGCCTCAATCCATCCTCCTACCTCAGCCTCTCAAAGTGCTAGGATTATAGATAGGTGTGAGCCACGACACCCAAGCTTAGTTCTTCATGTATTAAATGACATCATCCCATCTGTTGCGTTTGTGCGTGTGTGTCTGTGCGTGTTTAGTTGGACAGACACTTGTGTGTAGTTGCATTGACATTTAGACAGATCTGCCTGTTGGGGACATTTTCTTTTAAAGGCACAGTGTCTGGTTATTAGTAGATTCCTGTTCAATACCGGCTGCGTAAGGGATTGAGGTCATAGACGTTCAGAATATAGGAGGACTGAACTCTGTTAATTCAGGCATTACTGGATGAGAGCGACTCTTTATTGAAACCAACTACATTTTTGTCCTTGGTAATATTATTCTTTAGGGTACTAGAGCATTTTGAGACTAGTGAAACTTCCCCTGGCCTTCAGAATTATGATTTAAATCTTTTATCCCTCCAGAACTCAGGACATTTAATTTATCACGATTCATAAAAGGCCAGTAATAAACCCTGTCTTTATTTAAACACGGGCGGCATTGACTTCCCGCGGTAGGAATCGTGTGCTCCTTATCAGCCTCTGTCTACTTATCACAGATCCTGCGTGTGTACAAAAAGCCATCTTTGTCAGTCAGGGGGAGATTTTATTAACTAAAGGTTCATTTGTTCTTCAAGTGACACTATCTCTTTGGAATTACCAGATGTTGTTCAAACTGTGCTGGCTCTCCTTTCATCCCGATGACGGCAAACGGTGAATGTGGTGAATAAATACTGGGCGCTGTCCTCGGTCATCTTAAATAAATGTGATAAAATGAAAACATGTCACCTCTGAGGTCTCATTTGTTCCCAGGAAGTCCAGAGCAGCGCTCAAAGGCCGGTGGACGATGAACAGCAGATCAGCTGTTTCCTGGGTGTTCCATGATGAGGCGTTCTTGTCACTTTGCAGGTCCCATTCTAATATACAGGGAGAGATAAGATGACACATATTTAAAGGACGACACAGCACCACTGCCGAATTGTATCGCTATAACTGCACGGTATTGACAATTAAATATATTGTGGTGGTCTTTCCTAGAAATTTACATGTAAAAGAAAAAGTGGCAGAAAAAAAAATCGATGTCAAATTTCTTATGACTTAGACCCAGAGGGGCTCATGTGAATGCAGGTGCTATGTTTTGACCCTTCTTTGCTACGGTAGCAGGACCAGCGACTGTCTTTTGAGGAAGAGCAGAAGGGATTTCACTTAACTGGATGATCACAGAGCTGAGATTTCTGTCATCCATTGTTGAACCATGTATTAAATATTTATAATAGAAAAGAAGTGAGCAAGAACAATCTGTCAAAACAGACATTTTGGAATCACCATGCCCTTCTTTTGTGGGTGATGCGTGACACCCGTGAATTAAGCTTAGAAAGAAGATGTAAAGCGGAATCTTGCTTTCACAGTGGGGGAAAAAAACTTATGAATGCTTTGATAATAATTGCTAATAATTATACTCAAATCTTATTACATCAAGAAATTGAGATGTGAGCCAGACAGAGGCGGTAAGATTTCATAATCGCAGCCACAATTTCTCTAATTTATTACATTGTCATTCGTACTGTGATTTAAAATCCTTCTTCACCGTCCGAAGTAATATATGGAATTATGAAAAGTTGGCGATGGTCTGTTGTTGAGAAATGTTGAAAGAAATGAAGTGTTTCCGTGGGTGTTGCTGGAGTCCTGTTGAAAGGGTAATTGAGCCTCGCTGATTAATTCCCATTCTATCTCTGATAAAATGGAGTAGGGGAAAATAGTCTCTTCTTACCCAAGTGTCTCATTGCAAACTGCAGACCAGGAGTCATGTAAGCATTTTCCTCCTCCGGTATAAATTGATTTGGTGTGAAAAATCTCAGACGGTTCCATTTCAAGGCAAGGTTTTGTTTGGTGGTGCAGGACAAATGTAGTGCTATAAGTAGATTTGTAGGCTAATTTATTGGGCATTTTGATATTGTGTATTCTCCACTTTGGTGTGTTAAGTACTTCACCAATGCTCCCTCAGCTGTGGACTCTTCGTGGCATGCTCAACTCATCTTAATTAAATTCCTTCTTGCAACAACCTCATTTTCACTCATGGGATACATTGCTGTAAACTTGAAATATTTTTTAGGAAAATTGAGATATAGTTTTCATACATTGAGCTTTTTTTTTCTTTTTAAGACTCTAAATGTTAGTCACTTAAATTAATATTAAGTTATTATGTACTCCAAGTCAGTGCATTACAAGCCTTTCGAAAAATATCTTCTGCCCGGAGGCCTGGAAAGACTGTGATAGAGGTAGAGGATAATGCGCAGGTGTGTTGGGTTAGTGATGGGTGAAATGACTTTATGTGGCTTGTCCCTGCCTCCTATTGTCAAATGCAACCAGAGAAAGCATTTTGCGAATGGAGAGTAAGAAAAGAGCCTCACGGAGCCAGCGTGCTGCTGCTGCTGCTGCTGCTGGCGCCCCTGCTGAGATCATCTCAGCACCATCTCCTCTTTCAGAAAGACGTGAGTTTATCCTAAACTATGCATCTTTTGAGAAAATGCAGATTTCCTGCTCTGGAAATGGGACGCTTTTTGAATTCTGCAACTCGAGTCACCTGCCGTGTTGGAAGGACATTGGGAAATCAGCTGCCTCATTTAGAACTTTGTCATGACTTTCAAAAGTTTTGCCGACGGTTTGACACATGGGGCTTTTGGCTTTTGTCCTGGGGATGTGGCAGCTGTCATGTCAATGTCTAGATGAATTATGCCTTATAACCAAAAGTGGCTAATCACACAAAACAAAACACCCAAACTGAGGCATATCCATTCTCCCATGGTGGCCCCCTCTCTCTCACAGGTGAAGAACACATTTCAATTAAGATGATTACTGTGATTTGCCCCCGTGTGTTAAACCTTCAAGCCCACTAACCCTTGCGTTACAGCCACACGGACTGGATTCTATTTCCCCAGACGTTTCCTCCTTCTCCTGAGTGGGGGATTGTGAACATTCTGTTCCCTCTGCTTGGAATGGGCTCCTGCCCCACGACAGCCTCCTGCATAGTCACCTTCTACTTCTCCATTGAATCTTAGCTCAAAAATGACACTTCCCCAATGAAACCCTGTCCTGGAATTTCCACCCTTACCATAACCCTAACTTTCTAGGATAGAGAAGAATCTTTTTGTGTTTAATCTCATAGCAACTGGTACTTTTCCTCTAGTCATGTAGATGGATAGATAGATAGATATGGATATGTTTGGCTATGTATCTATTTCTATCTATCTTTCTATATCTGTATCAATATATCTAGTACTTATTATGTTCCAGGCACTCCTTTTGCATTTGGGATCCATTGGTGAAAACATATGTAAGCCCTCATGGATCTTATATTCTAGTTAAGGGAGAAAGATAAAGAAAAGTGTGCATGCTACGTAAGCAAGTCATGGTGGGGCATGAGCAGCGCTATGTAAAAAAGTGAGAAGGAAAAGGATGAGGAGGAACAGGAGAGCAGGGGAGGGAGAATATGTTGCAATCTTAAGTGAGGAGGAGGGGTCAGGGTGGGCTTCACTGTGGAGGTGGCATTTCAGCAAAGAATGAGCTCTGTGGGATGTGGGGGAAGAACATTCCAGGAAGGCAAAATGGTCAAAGCAAAACCCCTAAGCCTTGAGAGGACCCCTGTGTGCAAGGAACAACAGAAGGGCCAGAGGGAGTGGAGTGGAAAATACTGGAGAACGAATTGACAGAATAAGCAAGGTGGGGAGGGGGTGCAAGCCTCACAGGACTTGTAGACCATTGGGGACGTTGGTTTTGACTTGAGCAAGATATAGACTTGAATTCTGTGTTTCAAATGGATAATTTGGGCTCCTACATTGGGAATGGATTTTAAGGGCACTTAATGCACTTTATAGCCATATACTTACTTGTGTGGTTATTTGGTTGGTGTCCTCTATTTCACAGACTATCTAGGCTCTAAGAGGGCTGGAGTCTTATCTGTTTCATTCTTCATTGAATCCCTAGTATCAAGCCAAGTGTTTGGCATGTCATTGTCCAATAAATATTTAATGTGAAAGACTAAAATGAATACAGAGCACATCAAGATGATAGTTGGCACTCATCCCTCAGAGGCATGTACTGTAGATCGTCAACATGCAGATCTGAAGCTCAGGAACTATTTGTATCCATCCATGTAAAGACCACTTCGGCATTCCCTTCAACCAAAGGCTTAAGTTGAACTATCTACCTAATTGTTGCTGTATGCAACTGTTTTTTAATTAGTCCTATTTGAATTTGCAATCTATAGACTTTGATATTTCCAACAAGAAGCAATTGGATGCCAGTTTGGAAGCCTTCCCTCTTAAAATGAACATGTTTCCTGCCCCGGCAAATGACTGGAAAGGCTCCCTGTGGTCTGCTGGGGAAATGATTCATGGGGCAGGGGCCCTCCATGACAGATCAGAATGTTACACTCTGCTGGGTAAATGATCCTTGCTTTCAGAATTAGTATGCATGCATTCCAAAATACATATTTACCTGGTAGTCTGTAACCATTCAATAGAACTGTTACAGTCTAGTAAGTAAATAACGGTGTTTTTTAAAATTAGAATATGTATCAAATATGTATTTACCCAATAGGCTGTAACAGTTGCAAAGAAACCTTCCCAGTCTTTAGTCTATCAGGCTGACTTATGGATGTGGTTTTAATGTTGTTTCGAATATGAACATAGTGTAAGGGAAGATGTGAGATTTTTTAGAAGGCTGAGGGGTTGTTATGTAGAAGAAACCAATTGCAGAAGGAAAAGTCAATTCAGTTGTAGAATCTGTTCCAGCTATTCTTTTACTTTCTCTTCTTTTCCGTTGTTTTTCTTTTCTTTTCCTATTGGCAAGGTCCTGGAAGATGGCTAATAACACTAGGGTGAATTTTTCAATGCTATAATTTAATCATTGGCAAAATAATATGGCTTCATAAGTGATTAGCGAACAGATTTCTGAACGTGTGTAGAGGCTAGTTTTCCAGTTGCTAATCTCATGGCCTCAGAGGATTCCAGAAGTTGGATTCTGATGAATGATTCCATGACAGTATTGGTAACACTTTGGTTAATGAGTGTCTATCACTGTGGTCTAGGTAAGTCAAGCAGAAGCTAACCATATTAGCCATCTAGATATGTGATACAGGAATTAATTTTGTAGAGATGACTGTGAAGCCACTTAGTTTTCAATGGAAATTATTAATTTCCATCATAATGATGTTCAGCTACGGTTCCACTGATGTTGGCTTCAGGGGTAGAGAAAGGGACTCCACAGTTTAAGGTAGTTCATGGACAAATAACAGTGTAGTCAACAGCTTGTGGCTCTGGAACCAGAGGATGTGGACATGAGCTCTTTGAACTTGTGTGAGTGGTTTCTATAAGCCTTGATTGCCTTATCTGTGAAATGGGTATAACATTAGCACCCATTTTATAAGGTTCCTGTGAATGAGTCAGTACCCACCAATCATTTAGTACTCTTCAGAGCACATGTGGAATATTAATGAACATCATCATCTGTCTATAACCATCAGAGGAGTTCAGCTGTACTGGGATGTGGGTGGGTAGATAGAAATAGTGAGGGTGACACAGTTCAGGTCCATAAATGTTTGGTTTGGAAGTAAATGAAGAGATCTGGCAAGTAATTAGATATTTCACTAATAGGTTATAAATGGTTGTGCAAGTTTCTAAACATCCTGCATGCTCTAATAAATACTTTTAGTTGACAAGTGAGAAAGCAACCATGAATCTGGGACTCCTTACTTGGAACCACATGAAACAGCGATTTATGAAATGCCCTTTAAAACTCCTTGGTGGCTCATATTCTGCACAAGTTGCTTTTTTTTTTTTTCTTTCTAATTGAGAAAGCTGCTATATTTTGAGTCTGCATAAATGACTGCAGGCCTTGATTCTTTTCTTGCACAATTGTGACTGTTCCCTTGAGCAGAGAATCACAGGGTTATTCCCGTAATCCTTGCTTGGGTACGTTCTTCTGTGTGATGTACCTTCCATGCAGCTGACCACAGTGTTTATCATGTGTTCCATGTAATACGCCCAGTTAAACTCAGATGCTGCAGCGGGATGGGGGCATGGAGTATACAGCCCAATTTAAAATGCTATTTCCCCAGGCCCTAGTGCAATACCTAGTGCAAAGTGCATATTCAAGTGGTTGTGGGGTCCTCCTCCTTTGTGGCTCTGTCTCTCTGAATTAATTCTGCTCCATGACACTGTGCGACTTTCCAGACAATTTTAGCATCTTGTGCAACATGCGTGAGATTCAGAAGCATTGTCTGTTGATGTTATTCATTGTGAACATTTACTGAAAGCTTACAGTGGGCCAGGCACTATTCTAAGCATTTCATATCACTATTTCATGGCAATCCATTTAAGTCAATCTTATTATTGCCCCCATTTATCAGATGAGAAAGTGAGGCTCAGAAAGAATGACTTTCCCTAGACTAGATAACCAGTAAGTAATGGAGTTAATGAGTAATGGAGTAAAATATCAAATATGCAGTATAATCCTAGAGCCCAGAGTCCCCAACCTCTGTTCTAGCTTGTCTCCCAAGGAAAATATTGTTGTAAGGGGTCAGTAAATAATGAGATGTCCTCAAAAAACAAATGGCAGGTAGGAATTAGATTCATTTAAACACCATGTACCTTTCTGGAAACCAATCTAATAATTCTGTGCGCTGTATAGAAGTCACGTGATGGTGGTTTCTGTAGATGACCCTTCTTAGTGTAAGAGTTAAGATCACACGCAGGATGCAAATAACT
Organism: Indri indri; assembly: GCA_004363605.1. Classification (NCBI taxonomy): domain Eukaryota; kingdom Metazoa; phylum Chordata; class Mammalia; order Primates; family Indriidae; genus Indri; species Indri indri. The sequence continues at coordinate 170,734 of RJWJ010000004.1, read as the reverse complement.
CAGTCTTTTGGGAATAAACACAATCCTAAACAGAATCATTGTTCTAATAAAGAAGCCAAGCCTAAGCTTCAACATGGCTGGAGTCCCATGTTTATGCGAAGGATACCTAATGGAATGATTACTGGGGTTTGAACATGGAGTACAGAATTTGCAATTATTTCCATCACCAAAAATGTAACCCCACTGCAGGCAGAAGCAAAGTTAAATCATGATTCTCCAATGCTGTCTTCAAAATGTACATCTCCAATCTTTATTCTTCCCTCTCTCTTCTTCTGTCTGGCATCTTGCATATAGGCCACTGTTGCTACAATATCCTGGTAACCAGATTCCCTGTCTCTTTAAAAGAAATTCCCTCTAACCTCTTCTCTGTGTTCTGCTAAAATGCTCCGCCTTTCAGGGGCCGGATCTTGCCTTCTTTCCAGGCTGCTCGCTCTTGCCCCACGGATAACATAGCCACACCCAGCTCCATTTAGTTGCCCTCAGTGCCTTGCGCTCTCACTTCCAGCTATTTGCAACTCTAGAGGACATCCTTTCCTCTCTTCTTTGCCTTTCCTATTGTCTTAGTCTATTGGGTGTTGCTATAAACGAATACCTGAGGTTGGGTAATTTATAAAGAAGAGAGGTTTTTATTTAGCTCACTGTTCTGCAGACTGTGCAGGAAGCATGGTACCAGCATCTGCTTCTGTTGGGGGCCTCAGGCTACCACTTGCAGTGGAAGGTCAAGGGGAGCTGGTGTGTGTAGAGATCACATGAAGAGAGAGGAAGCAAGAGAGAGAGGGAGGGGGTGCAGGCTATTTTAAACAACCAGCTCTCACAGGAACTGATAGGGTGAGAATTCGCCCCCACCCAGGGAGGGCATTAATGTATTCATGAGGGATCCTCCCCCATTGCCCAAATTGCCCTCCCCCATTAGGCCCCGTCTCCAACACTGGGACTCAGATTTCGACATGATATTTAGAGGGGACAAACATCCAAACCTTAGCACCCATATTGTTTCTACTTCTCCCCGGGAAGCCATCTTTAGCTACCCTACCCCCAACCACCAACGTGAAGTTCAGTATCCCTTCTGTGTGTTCTTATAGCATCCATTGTTTATTTTTCCAGCCTTTTTATAAAAACTTTTCTGTTTTCCAAAGATGTCTGTGATCTCAGCGAGGGTAAGAACCATGAATACCTTACTCCACCTGCATTGCAAATGCATGAATGGAATGGTACAAAAACTCCAGAATGTCTTTGCTAAAGCATCATGTACATACTGAACATGCTCCATTGTTTTATTGAAAATATGGTGACAGCATTGACCTGACCACAGTGCATACAATGAAGTATTATTCTGCCATAAAAAAGAAGGAAACTCTCCCATTCATGACAACATGGATAAACTTGAAGGACATTATGCTAAGTGACATAAACCAGACACAGATAAATCCTGTCTGATCTCACTTCCATGTGGAATCTAAAAAGCTAAGCTCATGGAAGCAGAGCATAGAAAGGTGGCAGCTAGCGGGTGAGAGTTGGGGAAAAATGGGGAGATTTCTGATCAAAAGGTGCAAACTTTCAGTAATAATATCAGCAAGTTCTGAGGATCTTACTCCCCAGCATGGGTGGTGGTGGGTGTGTTAATTAATTTGATTGTGGTGATCATTACATAGTGTATACATAATTATCATATGATGCACCTTAAATATACTCAATATTTATTTGTCAAATACTTTGAAAAAAATTTAAAAAGCATTTGCAGCAAGGTTGGTAAACAACACTGATATCAGCATACTACTTGTTATAGAAAAGATATAATACAAATATCCAGGGCCTCCCAAATATCATTAACTTCCCCTTAATTTTTGCTGTAAGCCCTTTTGAAAACTCTCATGAAAAAGTGGGCTGGAAGGATTAGTAGCTAAATGAGTGTATCAGTCAGGATACAGCAGGTTATGCTGTAGTAACAAATAACCCCCATTTTCCCTGGCTTAAAAGAACAAATGTGTTTTGCTTTTTTTTCTCACACATTCTCACCATTCACTGTGGGCCAGCTGGGAGTATTGCTCTATTTCTGCCTCACTCAGGGTCACAGGCTCTGCCTCATCTGCCATTACCAGGATGGAGAACAAACAACATTAATTGTACGCTGGTCCTTAAAGCTTCTACCCCAAAGGGACACATGTCACCTCTGCTCACATTGCATTAGCCAAAACAAGACATTGGGCTGTGCCTGAGTTCAGGCAGGCAAGGAAGCAAAATCTCCCAGTTTGCTCTGAAGGGGAAGCAGAATTTTTTGGTGAACAGCCACTAAGATCTACCTCAGTGAAAAAAAAAAAAAAAAGAGCCACAGGCCAGTCTCACAGCATCATGGGGAATAGCTGTGCCTAAACATACCTGAATTTCAACTGTGATCATGCCAGTAGCATCACTTTTAAGATGTCTAGTCATAGTATTTCAGTTCTTATTGATGTAACTTACAGGAATTTTGTGGCTAGACACACTGACATGTGTCTGATTTAATTTTTTAAAAAATTTTCTTAGTAATCCTTAGATTGAAATGTTGGATCTCTTAATCAGCAAAGGATTTGTCAATTAATATGTAATGAATTTCTACTTTTAAACCACAGACTGCTTATTTCTTGAGTTTTAGTCAAAACATTTGTTTGCCAAAAATACTGCTTAATTTTGTTTGTTGTCATTGTCTTTAGAAAGGATTACAGACAGGTACTCATTTTGACCCTTTCCATGCTCTCCCCACCTCTGTCTTCGCTGCAGGCTAAATCAGCATTCTGCTCCCACTTGTCATCCTTACTATTCTTGGCACTCTCATCTATATGGGGAACGGGATCTCTGTTTGACAAGCGTGCTTACCCTTTGCTTACTGTTTTAATAAAAATTTCTATCACCATTTTTATCTACAGTAGCAGTTGAGGCACTATTTGATATTGAGATGCTAGATTTCATGGACTTTGAAATATTTTCCCCATATCTTTTTTGGCAAGTCTTTGAACATAGACTACAAAAAATTGACACGTTGGAGATGAATTTGCAGACTCTAAGTTAACTAATGACTACCTGTCCCAGTTTAAATTGTGTTCTAGGATTGAAACATTATATTACACAGTCAAATCATTGAAATTAATGGTCAGACCGTTCCGTAGCCGAGTTAGTTTCCCTTGAGACTGATACTCTATTAAATCAGCAGGCTGTCCACATTTCCCTGCATCACCTTTGGTTTGAGGATAGCATCATCCTGGTCTTGGTGATTTCAAAGCCGTACCTAAGCAGTCGTGCTGTTTTAAATGGGGAACAATGAGTAGAGGCTTCCCAATTTAAACATTTCATTCAGATATAGAATTGTGCTGGGCGCAGTGGCACATGCCTGTAGTCCCAGCTACTTGGGAGGCTGAGGCAGGAGGATGGCTTGAGTCCAGAAGTTCTGGGCTATAGTGCGCTATGCCGATCAGGAGTCTGCATTAATTTTGGCATCAATATGGTGACCTCCTGGGAGTGGGAGACCACCAGGTTGCCTAAGGAGGGGTGAACTGGCCCAAATCAGAAACAGCAGGTCAAAACTGCCATGCTGATCATTGTATTTCATTCTGTTTATCATGTGAGGCCAATTATCATCATCCCAAACATAGAGATGGGGAACCTGAGGCTTGAATGTTATGGGGTGTGCCAAAGATTATACAACCCGTGAATAGCCCAGGTTTGCTTGGTGTTTCCTTCCCCAGGTCTCTTCTTGGCTGGCAATTCTCATCATGTGCAAGACTCCTCTCAAACATTCCTCCTGAGAGAGGTCTTTCCTGACTGCTCCAACCAGGGAGACAGTCACCCCGACTTCACTGTTCTGTGTCATTTTCATTGCACCTATTAGTATTCCATTGTTTTTCCTATTTTTCCACTGTTTGTTTTCTGTCTCTGTCTACTAAAAGAACAAGGGAGAGGACCTTGTTTCTTTGGTGTCATGTCCCAGCACTATGGCAGTGCCTGACACCCAGTGGATGTTCAGAAATATTAATGACTGGATGCATATTTGTGTGCTGTCCTCTTGGGAAGGAGTTCACATTGGGCCACATTACTAAGTTGTTCTCTATAAAGCAATAACTTAAGCATTTAGGGCTTTGTGGACAAACCCCACTATTTAAAGTCTTTGACAGCTCAAGTGTATAGCTTATGGCATGTATCAGTTACCTAATGCTGTGTAACAAATTGCCCCAAAGTCAGCATCTCAAAACAGCAAACATTCCTTATCTTAAATAGTTTCTCAGGTTCAGGAACCTGGGAGTGGCTTAGCTGGGTGGTTTGGGCTCAAGATCCCTCGCAAGGTGGTGGCTAAACTGTCATCTGGGGTGGTCATCAGTGAAGCCTGGAGGACCTGCTGCCAAGCTCACTCATGTAGGTGGTGGTATGCCTCAGGTCTCCACCATGTGGGCCTCCCACAGGCTTCCAGAGTGCCCTGGAGACTTGGCAGATGGCTTTCTCCAAAGTCAGTTATGAGAGAAGGAGATGGGGAGAGAGGGGGAAGAGATGCTAAGATGGAAGTCGCAGTCTTTTATAACCTAACCTCAGAGCGCCCTACCACCCCATCTGCCACATTCTGTGGGCCGCACAGACTGACTCTGGCATGGTGTAGGAGGACACAGCACAAGGCTACAAAGGGACAGATAGATACCAGGAGGAGGGCATCCTCAGGGACCATCTTGGAAGCTGACGAGCATATATCTTGTTCAGATTCTCAGAACAGAACCATGGATTGAACATGGAACTCAGTGTACCAGGAGTCATTTCCCAACCCATTCTTCCAGCGCAGGAGACAGCTGGGTTGAAGGTTTGATTACTAGTGTGCTTGTATCTCTTGGATAGTATAATAATTAAGAATACAGATTCTGGTTCCAGCAGCCCAACTTAGAATACTGTCTTTGCCTCTTAATATCCATGTAAACCAGAGGTATTTTATAGCCTTTCTGATTCCAGTGTCCTTCTCTATAAAATAGAGGCAATAATAGTACCTGCCTCATGGAATTGTCATGAGGATTCAGGTACTTCCTGTGACGCTCATAGAAGAATGCTGGCCATGCAGGGAGCTCGTCAGGAGTGTTGACTCTTATTATGTGGATTAACACATGGCTGATCAATGCCAAAGTGACAGGAGCTCTCTGAACCTCATCCTTGAATAGACGGAAGAGTCCTAGACTGACCTCTGAGGAGAAGTCAGTTTAAACTTCCTTGGCAAGCTGCAATCTGGTCAAACACTTGCCACACACAGAGAAATCCACTTTTTGTCACAGGAAATTCACAGACTCGGTCAATTCTCTGTGTCCACATGTGTTTTCCATGGCTACCCATCTGTGGGTACCTTTATGGCAACAGCTTGTCCCCCATCCAGAATCCACTATTTTCACTTTATTCTCTAGAGAAAACTGAAGCAAACCTTCCAAAAATGGCTGGCCAGTGGCTGAATTCCACGGCAGTTTTGATAAGTTCACTTTGAGCAGATTTTTCATGTCTTCCCTATTTGTATCTTTTCAAATCCAATCTCCTTCAATCAATTTTAATCCTCTAATGTGTTTTCTATAAGTACTGTACAATTCACTTGTCCTCAATAATAAAATTCATTTTGGTGCAGCCTGCCGGTAATTTGTTTGAGAAGAAGTCGTTAGGAAACCCTTGTGTTCTCTTCTGATTTAGAGGACGACCTTCAGTATTGATAGCGTTTTGTTGTCATGCACTTGAAGTATTCTTTCATGACTGACAGCGCTGTTTAAATAATGGACCACGGAGCTGTGGACTTAAATGAAATCTGACTACACTAATTCCGTTATATATTAGGAAACTTCAAGTGTTCTACAAGGACATGATTTCATTGACCATGCATTTGTTTTTTCAGTTTGTGCAAATTATCCTCACTGTGCATCGCACCCCCTTCACTGTAAAATATGCTTTCTTTCTGAAAATGAGTGTTTTTATTGCTTTGTGTCTTGGCGTACCCGACATAAGCAAAGGGCTGTACTCCAGGTCTCTCCTGGAACAGGTCATAGTAAATACAGAGAAGTATTTTCTGTATGAAAGATAGATATTTATAGAATTATTGACTCAGTATATACTCTAACAAGGCCCAGAAGGTAAAAAAAGTTTACTTGACTATATATATATATATATATGATATAAAATGTCTATATACATACACATATATAAATACATATGAAATATAAATTATATATGTATGTTTAATGGGAAAAATAAACATTGAGAGCATGTTTTAGTGTTTATCTTATATCTCTGGCTTTTTAAAACAGCACATGAAGACAAAGCACCTTTTTATTTAGATTTGGCTAAAAATTATCAGTCATATGTAGATGATTATGCAATATCTGCCAACTTCCTACTCAGGAAAAGTTATAGCAGATGGCGGAATTTATGTGCCATGTGGCATTTGTTTAAGTGTGGAAATAGCTAATATTTTTTCCTCGATTATTATAACTATTTTACTTTTAAAGACTCAGTTAACTTCGAAATACCATCCTTGGTGGCCTCCTCAGTTAAGTGGGGAGAAGGAAGAGAAATTTCGCGTGGTTGGATGCCAAGATTCCAGGACCTTTGTTTGAATAACTGTTACAGCTCATCAATCAAGGGCCATGAACACCCCATTTTCCAAATAGCATTATTGTGTTCTAAATATAGACGCCTCCTGGGACCGTTAAAGAGAAGACCCTATTCAGATCAGTGTGTGCTTTCTGCTGGCCTTTCCTACCACAAAGGACTGAAACGCACATTTGCAAGTCCCCAAGGAGGACATCTTGGAGTCAACATCATTTCAGGCATGTAGCACATAATTTGTTTTGATAACTACAAACAAAAGGGGTCTATTCCCGAAAGGCTTCTTCAGAAATTGTCAGAGGCTCTTCCCCTTGGAAATGTGAGCTGCTGTTCCCAGAGCTGAGGGCCTGAGAACCAGAGCGGGACTGGAACCCGGTGAGAGGTTGGGGTGGGAGGGAGCTGCGGGGGGTGCTGGTGGCAGTGGTCAGAGAGAAGGCGCATCCTCACCCTGGGGAGCCCATTCCTATCGGGAATCAATGTCAGGCGACTGTGATCTGTGGCAGAGACCCAGTGCTCCGAGTGATTTTTGTGTCGTGTATGTTTCAAACACATTTTCCTTCCTGGCTTGAGTCTTTCTACTTAGATGAAATAAGAGGCAGGGTGTGCGTGTGTTTTGGGGCGGTGGGGAGGGAGGACAGGATTGGAGAGAGAACACCAGGGACCTACTGCTGGATTGTTTTCTAGGAATCCTTGCCCATAATCAGCTCATTACGGAGACTCTTGGGATTCTCCTGAGCCCCCTTAGACTGATTGAATAGGGGGAAGGGATTGATCAGGAAATATTTATTACACATAAGAAAGAGAGAAGCACAGATGGAATCCCGGGTGCACTGTGCATAAATTATGCGCTCCATGCCTGAATATAAATACTCTTTGAATGAATTCATAAAAAAGAATATGTGGAAACCATGAGTCATTATCATGGGTGGTTTGGTTGAGGATGAATTTTCTTTTCTCAGTTTTTACAACTCTGGATAATGTTTGATTAATCACTTTAATCATGATCATCACTATTATTATCATCACTTTATATACAAATGACACAATTCTACTCCTTGCCCCTGTTAGCAATTTGGTGAGAACCATCCACATTTTTTATAGCTTTACATTGAATGTATAAGTAGTATACTTCCACTGTAATATAAATTAAATAATAAAGGTGTCTTGTGCAAACACACCCTTCATAAGTGTCCTGGGCTCTTTATTTGAAATAAAGTACTGTCTCATTCTTCTACTCCCACAGTGGGGACTGTGACATCATTTATTTAAACATTGATTTTGCCTGTACTCGATGATTTCATTATGTGTATTTTTAATGATTGATCTGTATCAAACTATAAGAAATACAAAATAAACCCCAAACACTCCCAATTTGTCTAAGATCTAGTTAGGAATTTTGCACATTTTCTTTAATGAGTATGTGTTGCTTTTTAAATGTTAAAGGTTGAAAAAAGTTTTGAATTTATTTGTAGGATCAAAACTGTGCCCATGAAAATAATGTCTCATTTCTCTTATCTGAGAGACTCTAAGTCTGAGAATATGTGTGTGTATACAAATATATATAAACTCACTCAATCCATTACAGCAACATTGAGCATGAACCATAGTGTAGCCAGACACGATAGCTGTCTCTTCCCCAGACAGAAACCTGCATTTTCACATCTTCCTCCTACTTTTGCCTCCATGCATGTTGATTCAATGAATATTTTATCAGCTGTCTACTTTTTTCCCAGAACTCTTCTGCGTGTTGGGGCTTAGTAGTGAACAAAATAAATACTTTCCCTCGGGGACCTTGAACTCAGCCTAGTCGGGGGTCACTCTATTAAGAGAGCAGGTCAACACTCAACCCTCCTACAGAAACAGATAAGACAGTGTTTCAATTTCCCCTCGATCCCCCCAGAGGTCAGACACTGCAGAGAGAGACCCATTACCCAAGACTTTATGGTTACTGTCACGTGGGTGGGGACAGTGTCCTTTGAGTAGGGGACGTTAGAGGGGCCAGCGGCCATGGATCATGGTGGGGTCGCCGTGACTGTCACAGACATCCTCGCTGGAGGCTGCTGGGAGGCACCATACTCTCAGCAAAAAGTGAGAAATAGGAAAAGGCTCTCAGCTGCAAGAAGTTTCTTTAAAGATGTTACCCTAACCCAGCTTGTCTCTGGAGTAACAGAGCTGCTGGGGGAGTCTGCCATTCACTCAGAAAATGCACAGGCAGCCTGCTGGGTCTTGGGGAAGGCTTTAAAAATTCATCTCATTCAGTGAGTCCAGACCTCTGATGTTGCTGTATCTTCCCATCCATCTTAGTTTGACTGTATGCACAGTGTGATTTAGAGAGGAAGTGGCACTGCTTGGAGAGGTAGAGAAACCCTGGAAAATAGTACTGACGGGATGGTCGTGAACACAGGGTGGTTGCCTGTCCTGTGAGAGGCACAGGGATAGCACACCTCCAGCTCGGTGGAGAAGGCTGGGGTTTGGAGCTCGGCCACAGGAGGGCTGGGAGTCTGGCGTGTCACAGGCTGCTGTTTGCTGCAGGTTGGCTCTGAGCACCGTGGGAAGGCAGTGACACCCACTGGCCTCGCAGCCGCACTCCTCCATCAACTGTCCTTTTTTCTGGCGTGGATGTGATAGGAGTGTCCTGGGGCCCAGTTAGATGAATATGTGCAAGCCACACCTTGCCTTCCTCCAGACGTGCTCTCACTTAGTCAGGATAGCTTGCTTCTAAAAGACGTCCTCCACTGGCGTCCAGACAGCTGGCGCGGTTGTCGGCCGGCCAGCCCCTCTCTCAGTCTGTGTGTATTCCTGCCCTCTCAAGAATTTTTAAAATTCTTCCACAGGTGCATTAGCCTTGGGGAAGCTAAGGTTTGAGGTTCATGCTCAGGAAAATTGGGCCTCAGTTTGGGCCCTGATCTTTATCAATATTATCTGTGGAATCCTGGACAAAGTCACTTATCTAAACCTCAGTTTTCTTGTCTGTGAAATGGGGTGATCTTTAGCACCTCTAGCATAAAGCTTAACTGAGATAATGCAAATTGTTCATGTCAGCTGTTCTGTCATGCCAGCTCTGTGCAGGGGCCATCAGGGGAGCTCTCTGCTTATGTGACATTTTCCCCACCAGAGGGTGCCATGAGAAGTCATGAAGACATCTGTCTGTCCAAGGGGGTGGATCTCAGTTTGGCAAAGTTTTCTGTCCGTATCTGCTCTTAAGAACCAACATCCAGGAGTCCCATCATGTGGTCACTTTGAGACTTGGGCTGGGATTCACGTCTTTCCCCAAGGTGACAGGCCTGGTTTTGACACATTCTGTAAAATCTGCTTTTAGAAGGACACAGCCTAATTTTATGTCCATGAGTCATTTTGTTCTGTGTCATATAACTCTGATAAGGATAATTACATCCTAGAGTCTAAAAGCAATTATATGCTTGATTAAGAATATGCATGTTGTTTGGTCCTTGTGTATTTATATTGGCTTCAACTTTAAATGTACAGTATGTCCTCTCTTAACAGTGGACAGGTTCTTGGAAACTGACACTTTAAGCAAAACAGCATATAACAAAACCAATTTTACCATAGGTTGATTCGATAGAAACAGGAGTTAAGTTCTTGTGGCATACTTCTGGTCACAAAAACATCACCAACTTCTAAATAAAGACCCAAAGCACTTCTAATGTTAAACGTTGAAATAAATGTGAGCTATGCATACATTTAAGAAAGATTAATAAAACGAGTATGATAATTTGCCAGTTTCTGGTGAATCGGTGGTCATAGTGGTGAGTTAAATCAAGGAATAAATATTTTGGTACTTTGCACAGCAAAAAGCATCAGGAGCACCTCCTGCCACTGCCCAGTTCAAAAACAGTGACCAATACGGCAGGCTCAGTGGGTGCTTCCCTACGGCATGGTGTATTGCTGTGTATTTGTGTGATTATCATCTGCTTTGTGAATTTTTATAATTTGTGTTCATTCATTGATTCAATTTCCTAACCACTTATTCCAGTTTAGGGTCATGAGTGGTGAGTGGCTGGAGCCTTCCCAGAATCTCAGGGCACAAGGCAGGAACCAGCCCCGGGCAGGACAGCCTTCCATCCCAGAGGACACTCACACACACCCCCACCCTCACTCACACTGGGACTGTCTAGACTCGCCACTTCACCTAGTGTGCACATCTTTGGGATGTGGGCGGGAACTGGAGTACCTGGAGAAAATCCACACAGATGCGGGGGGATGGTGCGAACTCCACACAGACAGTGGCCCTGGCTAGGAATTGATGGTTTGTTTTTTTTTCTCATCAACATTGTAACAAAATGATGTTGAATGAAACAATGTTATTCAAGGACCTGCTGTAGTCTCAACTGTATGTTCTCATAAGGGTCTTAACAACTCTACTATATTGAAATAGTATAGTTCACTCTCTTATTATAGTGCATAGGTATTTTTTGTTTTTTGTTTTTTGTGGTTTTTTTTTTTGAGACAGAGTCTCGCTCTGTTGCCCAAGCTAGAGTGCCATGGCATCAGCCTAGCTCACAGCAACCTCAAACTCCTGGGCTCAAGCGATCCTCCTGCCTCAGCCTCCTGAGTAGCTGGGACTACAGGCATGTGCCATCATGCCTGGCTAATTTTTTATATATATTTTTTTAGTTGTCCAGATAATTTCTATTTTTTTTTTTTTAGTAGAGACGGGGTCTTGCTCTTGCTCAGGCTGGTCTCGAACTCCTGACCTCGAGTGATCCTCCTGCCTCGGCCTCCCAGAGTGCTAGCATTACAGGCGTGAGCCACCGTGCCCAGCTACATAGTTTTTACCTAGTCCTCTGCACCTTGTTAGAACTCTAACTGGGAGGAAGTAACCGCTGATGGGGGATTGTACCTATTATATTTTTGTCAACAGGGTAAGGGAGGTGGTGACTGAATTCAGACTATGTGGGAGGGTATTTTCTCTACGAAAACAAAAGAGGCAATACATTTTTTTACTGCAACTTTAGGGGTTTACACTAGACGAGATGTTCTCACAATATCGGGGGAGGGTATTAAGCAAAGGCATAGATTTCACAGCTGTTGGGAAACTGCTTTCTGAAAATATTAAAGGATACGGTGCCAACGTGGCTGGCCATCTGCTAATAATTTTTGTTCCTCTTCCCCAGCAAAGACAAATCAATAATAAATAACTGCCCGTCTAGGGACACATTTCCAGCCCTCCTGTCTGGGCAGTGACGTGTGACCGAGTTCTGCCCAGTGAAAGGTGGGGAAAAGTGATACATGCCACTTTCAAATTGGCCCCCAAAAAGGTCTCTCTGGGGTCCTCTGTACCTCTCTTCCCTGATCCACTAGTTGACACCCAGTTGGCCCTGGACGCTGTGTGTTGAAAATGGAGGAGGCATCATGTACAAGGGTCCCTGAATGACTCCCTACTCCTGCCTGCCGTGACCGCACTAGCCCCCACAATGTGCATCTGTAACGGCAGCTACTGTCGCCTAACATAGTACTGACGGTCACTGCATGTTTTCATCTGGCGTGGTGTCAACTGAGTCCCAACTGAACACAAAGATTTAGATATTGGATCAATCATCCTTAATATTTGGCAATCAGAGTTTATCAAATGTAAATACATGCCTGGTGCTAAAGCTCTATACATGCTATCTCCTTGCATTTTCCTTCCAACTCCCTGGTTTGTATCGGTCAGAGAAGGCTGTTGCGCTATGGTAACACACATCTCGGTGGTATAAAGCGACAAAGGGTGGAAATCCATTGAGGTTCTGGGGCACTCTCCAGAGACACTCTCTTCCATATGTTGGCTCATCATTCTTTGTGGTTCTACCTTAGGGCACCTCCATGTCAATAAATGTTTGCACTTGGTCCCAGGGGACATTTGCCTGGAATTTTCACACCGGTGCTTAAGTGCTTTGGCCAGGAAGTGACACATTTCACTTCTACCAAATTCCACTGGCCAGAACCTGCTCTGCACTCCTGTAACCAGACCATGGGCTCAGAAGAAAAGGAAAACCAGACGGCGGATCAGGAAAGATTTTGGTTACCCACGTGTCACAGATGAGAAGCCCCAGGCTTGGAGAGCTTAAGTAACTTGGACAAGGTTACCCAGCTAGGGAAGGACAGGTTTTGTGATGAAGGGTATCATCCGACAGTGATTATTTCATTTAAGAGCCATTTTTTAAAAATCTTTTTCTATGTTATAACAACAGCAGCATCAAAAAAGATAATATCTTTGTCCTTCAAGAATCTTGCAGTTCAACATTGGAAACAGACCAGTAAAACAAGCAGCTACCTGCATTCTAACTACTGGGAGATATCAGATGATACTCCATGTATCATTACTTTATGTCTTTACGCAGTGATATAAGAGTATTAGAAAACTTTCGCAAGTCATCACAAAACACCCTTCTCATGGGCACAAGAATTCTGGTCTAACATGAACCATTGTGTATAAATCTGAGAGCGGGGCAGGGGGCAGTTAGCAAAGTAATGGCCTTGGAATGCAGCGCTGGGGGGAAGAACGGTGTGATTTGTTGTCTTGTGGATGGACGGTGTTCTTTTCTCTGTGAACTTGGCGAGGTACCTGATGGAAGGTTGATCTGCGTCTATGGGTGTTTAGGAGAAATGAACAAAAATCCATGGTAAAATGAAGCTTTGTTTTGCATTTTATTCAGCAGAAACATTCTGTCCTAAACCCCAAACAATGTGCCCAGTGGGGGGTGTTTACTATGAGGTGCGGGGCATGGGGAGACAGACAGAGGGAGAAATAGGAAAACAGAAAGAGAGAACAGAGAGGGTAGAAAGAAAAAAGAGAAGAGAGAGAAATAGAAGAGAGAGAGAGAGACAGAATTTTACACTTAAGTCATTTCTCCCAGCTATTGTTAGGATCAAAACCGAATAGATAAAAATATATTTATTCAATATAATATGGATTTTTAAATATATTTCCTGGTTACTATAAAAAAAAAAAAAGCTTTGCTCAAAAATGAGGCTACTGAAATGGTGTCTTTTCTTCTATTTTGGTTTTACCCAGACATGTTTTACTGTTTTATGCTGACCTCTTTTTAAAGCACATATTCTATGTATAGGTTCATGGACAGGTCCACCTTCTAAGGGATCAGGTTCCCTGACTTTTCCCATCACCACTTTTGATTCACCTCAGTTTGTTGGTGACTATTTCCAGGTAATTTTGAGTCCTAGCACAGATATGCCAATTACCTGGAGAGGAATGCTGCTTTCTAATTATGTGGTCAATGAATAGTTAGCTGATCATTAAGCCGCACTGATATGCAAAGCCACACTAATAAACACCAGGCTAGATTAACAGCTCTCTAAGACATAATCCCTGATGGTCCTCTTCATACACATACAAATCATGAAAAAATAAATAAATACATGTTTGCTCAATACTGCAAAACCAGGAACGTCACGGGGAGGGGGGATGAATAATAATAACTGTAGCAAAGGACCACTCTGTTAAACTCTTTTGTGGGATGTGTAAAGGAAACCCAAGCACAAACCTGCAAGGTAGGCATTGCTGTTATTGTCACCATTCTAAGGATGGGACCCATTGAGGTTTAGGGACATTATGAAAGGTGCTCGGACCCACATGGCTGAGCAAGTACTAGAGTGGGGAATCAAACTCAGATTTTGTTATCCCCAAAACCTGCGCCCTTCCAGACATGCGAAGTCTGAACTGACACCTAAATGGGATTGAATTTTTCTAGAAGCAGAATTAAAGTGAGCATCCTCACAGCCCCCTCCCTGGACATCTCATTCAGGCTTTTTTTGCCCTTCTTCCTCCAAAATCATAATCTCCAAGGAAAGCTTCCAAAGTGTTTTGAAGAAAATATATTTTGCTTTTGATGAAGATTGTCAAAAATAGCCTGATTTTTGAAGATTGCCATACATGTTTCTCCAACCTCATCATCTTTTCCCTTCTCCTTCCCCTGCCTTCCATGGCGTGGAGGTGAGTTACACCCTGTACCCATCGGGGCAGGCAGGTCCACGTGGGCAAGCCAGACGCTAAGGGGTTCTCCACACCTTGCCCATCCCTAACGAAGCCTCTTCCGCTGGGATTTGCAGAGCTAGGGAAGCCGCCCCTTTGGTGGGTTGGCTATGCTTTAGAATTTATCTCCTATGCAAGGTGCTGTCTCTTTGCTTTCCTGATGAGAACTGCTAAGCACAAGCACAACACCCTTGCCCCCCACTTCGTTAGACAGGGTGGTTATTTGTTAGAGTCTTTCGGGCCCTTTGTTGTAGCATTTTTGGTCTTGGCAGCTATAGGGAGCTCCTTCCTTAGCCACATTGACTGCTGTTTTGGGAAAGAAACCTCCTTCTTTCGCTGCAGACATCTACCACGGACTCGAATCGTCCAGCAGAGGTGAAACAAGCCACAGGTGAGTGCTGATTAGGGACAGGCTGTTCCCTTGCAGATGGCAGAGATTGATTGTCCCGTTTCGGTCACATCACCTCTCTATGGAAACACTACGTGGCTTTCTCAGAAACAGGTGACCTATTGATTCCCAGGCTGCTCATGGGGCCTCCCTCATGGGTCCTGCTTAGCTCGTTAACGAGGGACTCTCAGCTATGTTTATGGAGGTCACATGGAACTAGAGGGAGGTTTTACTAGTGACTCTCAGACTTTGTGAAAATTGGATATGTGTCCTAGATTCTTAGCTTTGGTGTTATAGCCCTCAAGGAAGCAACTGATGATTATATATCTAATGCAATCAGAGACATTTCAAGGTTTTCTTTTGCACCAGGCATTCATATGAGCCAGTCGTTATCAATCAGAGCACTTTTGTGCCCTTCCCCTCCCACCCAGAGAGATTTGGCAATGTTTGGTTATCACAACCTAGGGAGTGCGACCAGTGCCTGGTTGGTAGGAGCCAGGATACTGCTGTGACTCCTACAGGGCACAGGTTAGCTCCTCACTCCCACCCCCAGCAAAGGATTATTTGGCTCAAAATGTCAATAGTGTGCAGTTTGAAAAAATCTGATAAAAGCCATGTTAAAAGGCACCCCAATTTAATATGAGATGCAATTTTGTTACAGTAAAAGTTCCAGAAGAATTTTTATAACTTTGTTATTGAAGTAAATTAACTCTTAATAACTCATTGAATTTATGATTCATGACTATTACTCAGCAATCACAGCATAAACTTGAAAATTCTTAGGAGAGAAAAATAATGTACACCGAGTCTTCCAACCGGATAAAATATTTATGAATACTAAATTTCACAATTAATGATGCTGACATAATGTTACATTTTGGAGAAATATAATTAAACCATTATTAATTTTGTCTTTACTCCCTGAAATGTTAGAACCAATATTTTTTTTTTCCAATTTTCAAATATGACTAGATACCCTTGGAACTCGAAGGCCCTAACTACAACCTGTGGGGTCAGGGACACAAAACATCCTTGAATCTATCAATTCCGGGCCTCCACAAGAAGGGGTTGAAAAATGCAACTTAATTCTTAAACTATGACATCGCAGATCCAAGAGATCAAACAGTGGGATCAGGAGTTAGTCTTTTTTTTTTTTTTTTTTTTTTTGCTCTCTCCTTTCTCTCTTTCCCCCATTTCTCTCTCCTCTTCATTTTTCTTCTTGTCTTTCTCCCATCCCCTGCCCCTCCCTGTCTTTCCCTTTCCCTCTCTCTCTCCTTTTCTATCCTCTCCTGTCCTCACCCTGCCTCTCTGTTTGGTCTCGACGCCATCCTCAGCTGGGTTCTCCCCACACGGAGGAGGATGGATACTCTCAGAGCCAGGCATTCTCTGCAAGGAAACCAGCCAGATGATAAAGTCCTTTCCTGATTGTTCCAGCCAGAGTCCCAGGAGTAGTTGTGATTGGCCCTAAAAAGAATTGATCCCTGTGGTCAGGCATACTCCCTGGTCTGATTAGTGAGCTTGAAATTCATGCACAACCTCAGGACCAGGAGGTACCTTCTCCTGAGCCACTTGGTCTGAGACTGGGAGAGGGGTGGGTTGCAGAGTGATTGTCCTGCTGGTACCAAGCAAGAGGACTGATATCAGGTAAAGAACAGGTGTCTTCTCCTTAAGCAACCACACTGTTAAGTTTTGGGGGAGCATCTCATGCCATATCCCCATGTATGAACAATGTTTGGGGAATGCAGAGAACAACTAGAACTTTATTAGCTTCCATTTTACATTTCATTGCTTCCCTCCAAGTAATTGGGATTGGAGAGAGCATCTTGTTACCTGTCTCCTTTTTAATTGGATTCTCTCCATTCTTTGTAACTCTTAGTTCTTTGCTCTCTGGCTGGTTTTGTCAAGGTAACTAGGTATTTTAAATCACTGTGCAATTTCTTGTAGCTCAGAAAACTGAACTGAAGTAGTAACTTTTAATAGGTCAATTACATTATTTTTCAGCAGCCTGCTGCAGCCTAATGAAACTGCAGTTTAATTAGGTTGGTGTGATGCCAAAATAAATGTTTCGTTCTCAGCTTGTTTTATTTACTCATTGAAAAGTAGGGGAATCTACAAATAATAGGATTGGAAAATGTTAAAGGCTAATCAGTTTGGCTGCACTTGTTTGTAAAGAAAGGCGATTGTATCATCGTCACTCCAGTTTGGTAAGTGAGAAAGCTGCAAAACAAATGAACAAAAAATAAAAACAACAACAGCCATAATATTAAAAAAAACAAAAACAAAATAAAACAACAACAACAAAAAAACACCCAAATTTGGGATTCTTGAGTCTTGGGCTCATAAAAAAAAAAAAGTAAATCACAAATGCCGAAAGACTATTCTGAAGAAAACATAACCAAGTCAGAGTCCCCTGTGTTTTGTGTTCCTCCTGTGTGGTAAGCATCATGCTCATCTGAATCACATTTTATTTTCTTCATAAACCATAATAGGTAACTCGTGAACTGAACTTGCAGAGCACAGCAAAGGTGGTGATCTGAGTGTGATCAAACCACGTGTTCCTTGTTTGGAGCTCAGGGACCTAGGGGCAGGAGAGACAGCAGGAGGGCTTCTTACACTGTGTTTCCTTTTCAAACACGACACCCCCAAACAAGCCCTAGTGATCCCTGCTCCTTCTGCCCTTGGCCAGAAGATAGGAACGGTCACCCACCAAGGCAGGGCCGTTCTGGTGCTGATCACTGTGGGATTGGGATGAAGCCAGGTGGTTTTACCAGCAGCCTCCAGCTGGCAGCCCATACTGAGCTATAGTTTCAATGGAAGATGAAGATGTTTGGTCATTTTCTCTCTTCCTGAGGCAGAAGTCATGGGCGTGTGTTGAAAACCAGTGACAACTTCCCTTTGCCTTACTTAAGATAAAGGGGAATCAGGAATGCTGACATTCAACCCAAAATGCAAGCAAGCAGGAGTCCAAGGAAAAGAGAGATCTGAGGGAAGGCTCTGTAGGAGTCCCTCCTCCTCAGGGATATGAAGGGGCTCGGCATCTCTGTGAGCCTAAATCATACACAATGGACAGAACTTTAATCTCCACCATTCCCACGCAAAGGACAAATCATTATAGGGCAGTGGCAGGAATCCTAGCACCTCTGGGGTACATTTCCTAAGCACCTCCCTAATAGATGGTCTTAGAGAAGAGGAAACCTTTTATCATCGTGTGTGTGTGTGTGTGTGTGTGTGTGTGTGTGAAATGAGAGGTATATTTGCAGGGCTGCCATTAAGCATCGTAATCGCAGTCATGTACGGTGTGAGGGGCTGACTTCACAGCCTTAAAAACTCTGAGTTGTCTCTTCCTTACTTGGCTTTTACTGTGATTCTATTTTCGATTTTAATTCTAAGGTTGACTTGTATTCTCTTTCCCTTTTGAATGGAGCCATAGATCCCCCATGTCATACTCAAAAGAGACGTTTCAAGTACCATTTTTCATTTTGACATGTTTTGGAAGGCCCTTGCCTCTGTGACTTTGAGATCTGTCTAATTCCATGCCGTGGTCTGTGTGGGGCTCTTGCACTGTTGTGATAGTGCTATGTCCAAGTGCCGTTCAGACCAAAGACACAGGCTGTTTCTGTTTAAGAATAATGTCGTAAACAACAGTGAATGCTCAGAATAATGAATATTTGTTCCTGTAATCATGCATCTGTTTTCTGCAGTTCAAAGGGAGCAGTAACAGATGCACCTTTGCTGGCCATCACTGCAAAACTAATTTAGATTTTTTTTTTCTCTGATGTTCAGACAGTCTGGGTAGGAGTCCTTGCATTAAAATGGAGAGTTTTAAGGAAATTCTGTAAGATAGGTAGTTGTGAGTTTTGCAGATGTATCTGTCACACAGTGAGGATTGTACACAGTTATTCCTCTCCTAATTAAAGTGACTACAGATAGATTTAAACAACAGGTTTTCACCTTTAAAACAGTGGAATGCATTTTCCCCAACAAATGAAATTATATGCTGCAATTATAAAACAGATATTAGATATATTTAATAGTGCACATTTATATTTAACTTGTAATGCATATCATTTGCTTATATATTCATGGTGGAAAACAATGTTATGATTAATCGGATGTTTAGAATCGGGGGGTCTGAATGGCAGCTGTAGGCAGGTGTCTGTGACAGTTTCAGGAAAATCTCAATTCTCTCAGATAGGTAGATGCCACAGCCAACAACTTCCTTTGACTTTGTGTCTTGCAATCTCAGAGTAACCATATTATGCACGGACGGCAGAAGCAGCGTCAATTCCTAGGATACCTACAAGATGAGCAAACTAGCTGCACAGAGTAACTCAGCAATGGTCTCCCTCCAATGTGTCGTAACTTCGTGTATCACACATCCGTGACTTTCTTTTACTCTTTCTATTAATCAGAGATCTTTTCAGTGGCAAGAAACCTACACTGGACTCAAACTCACTTAAGAAAAAAGGAGCGTGGGCTCATGCGATTGAAGCACCTAGGTATACAGCTGCACTGCGGCAAGGCTGAATCCAGATGCTCAGGTGATGTTGCCAAGGAATCCCTCCTCCTGAGTTACTCCTGCCTTCATGCTCCTTGTAGTCTCAGGATGTCCCCTAAAGGGGCCAAGGCGGCTTCCAGCAGGTGTGTGCTCACATCCTTCCAGCCCAAGAGTCTGATGACAAAGAGAACCTGATTTTCAGTGACTCAGGATGAGTCTTGGTCAGACATCAGTGGCTCACCCACTCCAAGAAGCAGGGTTTTGAATAAACCCGACCATAACCGTATGAGTTGCTTGTAGGAGAAAAGGAAAGGGTTTCTTTGATGAGTCTTTAAAAAAAATTAATTACTAATTTTTAAAAATGACAAATAGAAAATTACATGCAGTTGTCATGTACAACATTGTTAGAAATTCATATACATTGTGGAGCAGTTAAGTAGGGCTAATTAATATAATACGTGCATTACCTCACATACGTATATTTTTGTATGAGAGAACACTTAGAATCTATTCCCCTAGCAATTTCCTCGTATGTGATACATTGTTATTAGCTGCAGACACGATGATGTACAATGTATCTCTGGAATTGACTCGTCTTATCTAAATTTTGTAGCATACGATCAACATCTCCCCACATCTCCCTCGCCACTGGCAACCACCATTCTGTTCTCTGCTTCTAGTGGATTCAACTCTTTTAGATGCCAGATACAGGTGAGATGGTGCAGTATTTTGTGTCTGACTTGCTTTGAGGAGTCCTAATACCAGGAGAAGCCAGAGCCGTGATTGACAAGTTTAAAAAAAAAAAAATAGAAATCTACTATAGTACAAGGTTTAATGTAAAAAATATATAGATGATTTTTGGAGGAAAGAAGTCTCTTCTTTTCAACCATTTGTAATGCAGACTTATAGAAAATTAAAAGTACAGTGAGGACCCATGTAACTTTCACCTAGATTCACAAATTGTTAACATTTTGTGACATTTACTTCCATCTTCCTCTACTCTCCCCTGGATATCTCAAACTATTTGAGAATTACAGACACCGACACCTCATGCCTGAAGGTTTCGAAATGCATCCCTTAAAAACAAGGGTATTTTGCTATATAACCACAGTACCATTAATACTATTAATGTTATTTTACTCCAGATACAATTAGGGAACGTGTGTTGCACTTGGTTGTCTTACTCCTTTTGCAACTTTTGATATAGAAAATTCCCTTTGCCATGCTATTGGTTTCCTATAATATTGACATGTTCAAATAGTCCTGGATAATTTTCTTATTGAATATTTCAAAATCAGGACTTATTTGATCGTTTCTCCATTGTTCCATTCAGTGTCATCAGTTTGTGAAGAGTCCTACCCAGGCAATGTTCAGTCTGTCCCTTTGTGTCTTATCTGGAGGCTCTTCATGTCACATAGTTCTATTATGGGTGGCAGTAAAGTGTGTCCCTTGGCAACTGACAGATCTCCCCAACATCAATTAGTCTTGTAAATAGGAAGTAATCTGTGGGTGTGCATTTCGAGACTACCTAAATACCCTCCTCTTCATCATCCTCTCACTACCAAGGAGTCTTGTCTGCATTGGTTGTCACACCAATTGCAGGGAAATGGTGCTTTTCTGTCTGTTCCTGTACATTAAAAAAAAAAAAAAGGAAAAAGAAATCAAACCAAATATTGGCTGTACCCACTTCAGCAGAACCACGGCACCTCACTAAAATATTGCTGCTGGAAAAGAAAACACATTCTGATAGTATTAGGCAAAAACGTGGGGATTCGGCCTGTAGCTATGTCATGGGCTTGAAGAAAAGTATTAATAACGACCACAATTACGAGTCACTCCTGTTTTTCTAACTGTTAGAAAGGCTAGGAAGTACCCTTAAGTCTTGGCTGAGGATCTTAAAACGTTAAAAAAAAAAAAAAGGAATGGAAAGAGAAAAGAGGCAAGTGGAATACTGACAATTAAGAGAAGACTCAAAGTGTTGAATACGTGGTCACCATTTTTTTCAGCAGTAAGTACTCAGAATGGAGTATGGAGAACTTTTATTTTATGTACGCAGGGCTTATTTAAACTCTCCCTGTTTAGAATTTCAAGAGCTACTACTTTCCTTTGATTTAGTTCGATTATCTTTCATGATCCTCAGAAATTGTACTTTTCTCCCCCTTTCAGACTAAGAAAGTTCTTAGTCAAATGGCCTCAGCCATTGGATTTTCCTGTAGGTGTCATTCATTTTTGTTGTTTCTTCCCCCACCCCTGGGGTTTTTCAATAGTGCTTCCTTTCAATCAAAAGCTAATTTTCTTTGTGTGTGTAGGTGGTGTAGAATTCCACGCTTTTACACAGTAGCAGGCCTGTATTTGATGTACCTGGTTCAGAGACAATTGTCCTTTATAGCTTTCAGGAATAAATTCAATGAAAGCCCCATGCGACTAGTTTGTAACTCATTTAGTGGAGAGTTCTACGGGATTATTTCACAAAGCAGTTCTCAGCCTAAGAAGCTAAATTGGCTTTATTGTGCCTAGCTGCAGGCCTCTCTGTCTCTGCATTCAGAGGATGTTTACATGCATACCAGGAATCTTTCTAGAAAATGGGGGTGAGGGGGAGTGTCTGCCATTGTACATTTCTTCAGCTTTCTCTTAGCTATCCTCAAAGGGCCTTGGGACAGGTGTATTAGAATTAGGGAGAATTTTTCATTTCATAATACAGGGACAGGTATGCCTTTTCGGAGGGTGCATTTTACATGGCAAGAATTGTGTGGTTCTAAGGAATGACCAGTGGCAAAATACACCATGCATTTGCACGTGTAGGTTAGTATAGCGGTTAAAATTAGAGACTTTTGGAATGAGACTGCACGAGTCCAAATGCCAGCTCCACCACTTCCTAGCCTTCCTGGCCTTGCCAGGTTACACAACCTCTCGGAACTTAGCTTTAGCATTTATAAAACGTGGATGAGAATAATCGTGAGCTAGGCAGGGTAGCCTATGTGAAATATTAGGTGCTGTGATTATACTCAGATTTCTTTGCCTAAGAGTTGGCACACTATGTATGATACAATAAGTACATTAATAATTGAAAGAACTGTGTGTCGAACATGTTATGCAGAGCCGCTTCTATAAAGAACAGCAGGGACTAGTGCTGCCTGTGTTCCTGGAGAGCAGACCATGTATGTACTGGGACTGGCCCAGTCACTTTCGTCAGAGGACAGAAGCTGCTTTTTTTAATCAGTAGCTCTTTCAGTCTCAGTCTTTGTTGTTGCAACACAGGGCAACTCTAGTAACTTCTGCTCCCTCTACTGGTTCATTTTCTATCCTTAATTCATACTATTACATTTGATTTGAAAGTTGCCCAGAAAGCAGGGTCTATAGTTCTAAATAAAGAAGGAGATACATTTTGAATGCACTAACAAAGCTCACTGCTTATAGCAGGGTTAGCTAGCATCTTGTACACCGAGGAATCCTTTTGAAAAAATGTGGAACAGTAGTCAGAAAATGCATTTGCTTTGTGAAACTGGATTTTTGTATTAATATTTGGAACTGGTTTGACAGCAAAGAGAGAGAGAGATTAATATTTGCAGGGTACCTGCTATATGCTGGGTGACTTCATAACCATCCTATTATTTAATCATAATTATTAATTATAAAACTTAGCAGTTTCAGATGGTTTCATGTGCATGAAATTGGAGATCTGAGAGTTTAGGCCCATGCTCCAGGTGCCAGGGGTAGGAAGATTGAGCAAATCTGAATGTCTCATATGTCTTTCCAATTTCCTTTCTTTCTGTTCTTTAACTTTTCTTTGCAGTGTTTCCATTTAGGGAAATTGAAAGAATAATAGATAGCAAATGTTGGATTTTCTCTGTGGTGTGCTAGCCAGCAAGCTGGACAATGCTTACATATTAATTATAATCTTCCTCTAGGATGAGTGTTATCATTCCCACTTTAAAGAGGGGGAAATTGAGGCCCCACCATGAAGTGATGGAATTTATGTATCTGTCTAGTTCTGAAGTTCATAGTTCTCTGAGCAAGAGAGTGTGCATGGCGTGTTTGTGTGTGTGCGTCCACATGTGGGCAGATGTGCACAGAGAGCTCCGCAGGTGGATGGATAGTTCTGTGGGCTTATTCTCTAGGAGACAGATTTCCCCAGGAAGTTAAAATGCTGTAATTCCAGTTCTACTCACCAAGGCCAGTTGCTGGCTAGCTTTACTCCTCCCAGGTTTAGTGAGCATGTGATTATGGGTGGAAAATAGGGAAGACCCCCTTCCACGTGCCCGTCTCACCACACCGCTGCATCCAGGTGATTCTCGACATGGGCCTAGGTTTACCAGAGGTTATGGCAAATGAGTTCAGGCACTGAGAGAAAGCGTTAAAATAATATAGAATCACAGAGCAAGGACATGATTCACCTTTCACTTTTCCTTAAGAGCTTCCCGGTAAGAGGAAATTTTCAGTTCGGTTATCGTTTATCTTTAATGAAATTTGCACCAGCCTTCGTTGTGCTAAAGGGGAACTTGATTGACCCTCAGGCTGGCGATGGGATCCAGCTAGAATCCACAAACATGGTTCTGTTTGGGTTGTATTTGCTTTTGTAGGTACCTCTCTCTTCATGAAAACATTCCTGGTTTTCAATTTATGCTAGTCATATGATTGCCCTTTGAGTTTATTTTTTAAAATGATGTTTGTGTTTTTTAAAAAGTGAATTGTTTGATAGAAGATTTAAAAAAAAAATTCAAGATATTAAGGGGGTACAAATGTTTTTGTGACGTGGATACCTTCTATAATGCTTAAGTCAGGGCTTTTTATGTGCCAATCAGCCAGGTAGTGTTTATTGTACCTGATAGGTAGGTTTTCACCCGTCCCCACCTTCCCCGTCCTCTCTTGTGGATAGAAGTAAGATTTTATTTTTCTTTATTTTACAAGGGCATGCTATTGCACAGCACTGGAACACAGAGGAAAAGTAATTGGATATAGTAAAAAGGCAGGTGGTATTAGCACATGTCAGATCGTAAACGAGGACTACAGCTACGGCAGTATCGGGAAGGTGATCCCGGAATGCTGGAAATCTGGGGAAAATGCTTAGGGTGCATGCGCCCCATTGCCTGGCGGTTTACGGGCATCGCAGACTGCAGCCTGTCTCGCTGCCTTTGTTCAGTTTGGCATTTAGGATCAATCAGGCACATGGAAGAGTCTAGACTCCCCCCGATGTTACAGCTTGGATTGAATATTTATTAACTACCCAGGGGACATAAGACTGTTTGAGGACACTTGAGTTGATCTGTATCCACAGAATGTGTCCTCATCATACTGAAGTGGAGAAGCAATTCATAAGAAATGACAGGACCTTGTCAAGAATAGATAGAGAAAAATCCTTTGTCTGGTGAGAGGATGAGGTGCCCAGGAACATGCATTCAGCAAATAAGGCTTGATTTTGGTGCCTCGTAAATGAAGAAGGAAGCATGGAGTTCAGATTCAAACAGACAATGGATAATCTGTAATAGCCATACAGGGTGACCCTGGAAAGAAGGCCAGATCAAATATGTCACTTGTCATTAACAATTTTATGAGAAAAAACAAGAATGCATGTGTGATTGTAAATCGTGGCTGACTTTTGCTTTTAGGCTAAGGCACAAAAGGTGCTGGTGGGGTCTGTAAGTGGGGACAGTAAGTGCTCTAGGTGAAGAGGCTACTCAGCTCTGCCAGATTGTTGACATGTTAGTAAGCAAGGCCACATGAGCTGGATATTCTGATTTCCCAAGAAAGGCCAAATATGTAGGTTCTTAATGTGAAATCTCCTGTTTTAAAATTATTGACAACTAGTTCACTTTTCAAAATACTTGGAACAACACCAAAGGGCTAGGACTGCTAAGGAAGTGTGTTCACGTTGTGCACTGAACAACTCTAGGGGCCCAAACACACAAATCTTTGTACTGTTTTTTTTCCCAAACACTTTTGTTGATATTCACATACCATATTGGTATTCAACGCCACAAAATTCACACAAAGTGAACAATTCAGTGGTTTTTAATACATTCACAGAGTTGGGCAGCCATCAACATGTTCTAAGTTTAGAATATTTTTATTGCTCTGGAAAGAAACCTTGTACCTGTTAGTGCTCATCCCTACCCCACCTCACTGTACCCCCTAATCCTAAGCAACCACCATTCTACTTTGTCTCTGTGGATTTGCCTATTCTGGACATTTCATATAAATGAAGTCATACGGTATGTGGCCTTTTGTATCTGGCTTCTTTCATTTAGCATAATGTTCTCAAGGGCCATCTGTGTGTTTTGGTATGCATCAGAATGTCCTTTGTTTTTGTGGCCAAATGATAATATTTTATTACATGAATATACCACATTTTTGTTGTCCATCCATCAGTTGATGGCCGTTGGCGTTGTTTCCACTTTTTGGCTATTACGAATAACACTTCTGTGAACATTGATGTACACATTTTTCTGTGCACCTATGTTTTCATTTCTCTTGGGTATACCTAGGGAATACCTAGGAGTAGAATTTCTGAGTCCCATGGTAACTGTGTGTTTAACATTTTGAAAACCTTCCAAATGGTTATACAAAGTGGCTGTACCATTTTACATTCCCACCAGCGGGATCTGGGGGTTCTACTTTCTCTACATCCTCACGGACACTTGTTACTATGTATCTTTTTAAATAATAGCTATTCTAGTGGGTGTGGTGTAGTGTCTCATTGTGGCTTGCCTTTGCATCTCCCTAATGATAAATGGCATTAAGCATCTTTGTATGTGCTATTTGGCTATTTGTGTATCTTCTTTGGATAAATGCCTATTAAAATACTTTACCTATTTTTAACCCAGGGCTATTTGTGTTTTTAATATTGAGTTTTATCATTGAATATATGAAAGTTCTTTATATATTCTGCATAGAATGCTCACCCCTACCCCACCTCACTCTACCCCTAATCCTAAGCAACCACCATTCTACTTTGTCCCATATGTGATCTGAAAATATTCTCTCCCTTTCTGTGGATTGCCTTTCATTTTTTAGTGGAGTTATTTTGCAGCATGATTTTTTATTTAATTTCAATGTAATTCAACTTATCTATTTTTTTCTTTTTATTTTTTTTTTCTTCTTTTGGTGTCTTTAAGAATCCACTGCCTACTCCAAAGTCACAAAAGTTTAATTATATAGTATTAACCCTAACATTTAAGTCTACGATCTATTTTGAGTTCACTTTAGCGTGTGGTGTGAGATAACGTTTGTCTTTATAACTTTGCAGGGGGAGATCCAGTTGTCCCAGCACCGTGTGTTGAAAATGCTATTCTTTTCTCGTGGAATTGACTAGACACTTTATGCCAACTTTCACCCTAAGGTGCCTCTTTGTCATTGCTTACTTGGATAATTTAAATATGTGAAGGTGTATTAATTCTCCCCTCTAGGAAAAAAATAAACCACCAAAGAAGGGGGAGGGAGATACTGCTGGTTCTGCCGTTTTCATTCCACGCGTTAACCTCATCTCGGTGGCAAGAGATGGGTAACCGTGAGTGAGAAGGGGTCTTCAGCATAAGAGGCCAAGCTAGGAAAAATACCTTGGTTTTTAATAGACTTGTTCATCTGTTGTATATACGTGACTTGGGTTATTATAACAAATACAACTGATTTTATAGAGCCTTTTGAGTTGTTTATCTGAGCTGGGCTCTGAGCAAAGGCCTTCTTCCTTCTTGGATATTTATGTATATACCGTACACACACACACACACGAGTCCCCTGCTGGGAAAAGCCATCTCCAGTTGAGAACTGCCGATATAAATATTGATATGTGTACATAAATAGCTAGAGATGCAAACATACAAACCCATAATACATTCATACATATGTACACATATATCCAGCTTTAAGTTAAGCCTGGGTGGCATCTGCTTTCTGCTGCTGGTATGGTTTTCTGAATGAATGAGCTCTCAAGAGGGGACTTACTGGAAAGCTTTTCTATCAACTTGGTAAAAATTTGATTTTCTTGTCCCCTGCAGTGGCTGTTTTTCACCATAACTGCAACAAAGATTGCTGTGGCTGTGCTCTTTTCTTTTTCTGGAGAAATTACAAAAGGAGTTGACATCTATCATACAATGTGTATCAAAACATCACGTGTACCCTGTCAAGATATACAACTATTATGTGCCAATAAGAAAAAAGAAAAAAAACTTAAGAAACCCCAAAATGTAACTTAGCCAATTTTATGAATTTCTAAGGAAAATGCTCTAATTTTCACGTAGACTGCAGCATCCAAGGACAGCCAGAGGAGTAGTTGAGTGCATATCTATACAGATGTGTTTATTTTTTGCAGTAAAGTTTGTCAGCTGTATACCCAAAAACTATCCCAGCCCTCTTTTCCTTCCCTTCCCTTGATTAACCACCTAGAAAAGCCAGAGTCTTAATATTTTAGCCTCCGCTGAAACTAGGGACCCAATTTGGCTGATGAGATAGCAGGATGAGGTCTACAGGGAAGGCAGTCAGGATTTTCCTCCAGTTAAAAGGAGCGAGCCGCACGAGCCGCCTTTTGCCGTACTAACCGTCACCTGCTGCTTCCCTCTGGGTGTGGTGCCCGTGCCGGAACTGCCATGGCCATCTTGCCACCCCCAGGTGAGAATCTTCAGGACAAACATCCACTGGACTAGAGATGGCAGAACAGAAAGATGGAAGGAACCCAGGTCCTTAACAGAATCAGGGAGTTGCCGAGAAAGTCCAGAGTTGCCTTTCTTTCTGGAATTCTTATTTAAGACATAATAAATATCGTTATAAATGGTCACTTTGGTTTTCTGCTACTTGTGGCAGAAGGCATCTTCAGAGATGTGCCTATATGAGTACAAACCCATCCACATATCACACACACATACATGTCATATGTGGTGCCTATATCCACACACATGCAGGGTCTTTAAATGTGATCAGATTCTACATGGTTTTTTAACTCTCCCTTTGTTCTCTCCATTATATGTTAAGTCATCCTTTCTTGTCAGGATATAAGATTCTAATTTACTATTTTAAATAAATGCATGCCGTGTTATAGACATGATTTATTTAACCATTCTCCTCTTAATAAACATTTAGGTAGATGCTCATTGATAGAATAGTACCAGTAAAGCTGCAATGACTGTTATGAAACCTGGGCAACTAGTCTTGTCCTCCCCCAGTAATCAATCCTTAGAAAATAGAAGGTCAGATGAGTATATACAAAGGTGATTATTCCAGGATTAAGCATAATAGCAAAAAATAAGAAACACCTAAAATGTCCAACAAGAGAACTTGTAATTTATGATACATACATATGATAAACAGTATGTGGCCATTCAGAATGATGGCTTTTAAGACTAGTGGCAAAAAAAATATTTCAGAATAAAGGACATAAAGCCAAACATAAAACCAAGTATGATCATATTTATCATAAATATATTTACTGTATGTGGGGTGAAAATTGACAAGATCTACCTGAAAATGTTAATAGTGGTTCTCTCTGGGAGGTGAGAGGATGAGCGCTTTTAAACTTTTTTTTTTTTAATACCAGTCAATACATTCCAAATAATCTGACATTATTTGGAATCTGATAATCATTTGGTATTATCCGTGGACTTGTATTGAATTTCTCTTTTCTGACCCAAATATCTCTATTGTTCACATCAAAGACATGTTCCAAATCATTGTCTGGAACATGAGTGTTTATGACTGCACTGTTCTTGCTGCTTTGAATGAGTTTAAATAAAACAAAACCACGTTTATTGAACCCATTTTATTTTTTAAAATATATATTTTATTTTGGATATTTGAGGTTTACAATATGATGTTATGGGATACAGATATAGATAGTAAAATGTTACATCGTGAATCAAATTAACACATCTGTCATTTCACATCCTTTTTTGTGATAATGGCAGCTAAAATCACTTAACAAAAATACCTAATACAATACAATTTTATTAACTATAGTCCTCATGTTGTATTAGATCTCTCCACTTGTTCATCCTACATTATGTGCTACTTTGTATCCCTTGGCATATTGGTTACTGTTGTGCATCTGCTTTAACTTTGCAATCAGCCAGGGGTCCTCTAATGGCAGTATTTGTGGACTTGAACCTAGGTATAGTAATGACATCTTCTTTTAGAGACAAAATTTGGGTGTCAACAATTCAAGGTAATAAAGACCCATTCTAAATATTTTCTAACCCTAGTCTTCTTGCTTGTGAGTTAAAGTACTCTGGAAGCATACACTGTCCACCTCTAAATCCCCTGCTTAGTTCAGAATAACAAGGAACTTCCAAAAATATATATATATATCAAGCAGCGCACCTACAAGGCTTAGACAAAGAAGTGAGAAAACCTAATGGTTAAGAACTTCAGTTTTTAAGCCAGTCATATACGCTTACCATTTATTACCTGCACAGACTTAGTTTTCCCCTATGTAAATTGGGCTAATTTTATTATCCCGTTAACCAGGGTTAACTAGTACTATTCAGCAGCAGAGTGGTTAAGAACTGTGACAATGGGGTCAGACCACTCCACTAGTCTGTTTCAGATCCCAGCTGCGCACCTCCTAGCTATGCAAGCTCAAGCAGGTGCATTAAACTTAATCCAATTCTCAGTTCTGTATTTGTCAAAGGCAATTAACAAGAGCACTTCACTTACAGAGCTGTGAGCATGACACGAGTAAACACTTGCAAGGCAGCAAGAACAGTACCCGGCACGGAGTAAACGTGCCATAACTGTTACAAAGTGTCGATGGGTAATCAGCAAAGTGTTGAACACAGTCCATGATACATAGCAAGTTTGCAAAACGTGATTAGATTATCGCCTTCCACCTAAAGCCCAGGTAACCACAGTGGGGATCTGGGTGTCATCGCTGGGGACTGGAGCAAGTGGAGGAAGAGGGTTAGGAATTCATTCACAGGCTCTCCAGTCTCATTTTGTTCATCTCCCTTAGGGGACCCGTCACCCAAGTTTGTGTCCCAAGTTTGTGGGACACAGATTCAGATGATTTTTTTGGTCTTCTCAAAGACACATTGTTTCCTTAAAATTAACTGTGGCGCTGATGAACAGGACATCCACGGGACAGAATTCCTGGGGCTTCTGTTCTCCGTCCGCCCCAACCTGATCTTCTCCGCTGCACCGTGCCCCTCCCGCCTGGCATCTGCCTCCAGCTGAGCCACTGACAGGACTCTGCTCTGCTAAGCAGCCTGTCACATGTTCTGTTACAATCATGCTTTATTACAGCTTTCAAAAGATGACCTCTCATTCTGCACACTCGTGTTTATAGAGGACTTCTGGCATTCTGAAAGGAAACAGATAGCAGAGTCTCCAAACCCTTTATTTGCTGTGGCTGATAACTGCTCTGGCCAGAGACGAACACTGTGGTGATTACAAGATGTAATTTACTACAAAAGACAGTTAATATTACTTACAAACCTGTCATCAGTTCTGGGGAAATCAGAGCTGAAACGACGAGTGGGGCAAATCTGAATCCACCTAAATATCTTGGCCTGATAGAATTACAAGTTTATAGATTTACCATTTAGGAAACAGCCCTGTTATGAAACATTCATCCTCGCAGACAGACAATATAAGTAACAAGCAAGATTATATCCTTTTATGTGGATCAAGGACATAGTCAACGTAAGAAAGAAAGAAAGGGGAAAAAAATCCCTCAAGAGGAACTTAAAATGCTGCCCTTGTGAGTTATAACTGGGGAATTAGAGCTATGAGAAAGCTTCTAATATTACTAAACAAAGTCCCCCAGGTAATGCTCTGAATCAGAAAAGTGTGAGAAAATATAGCCTCTTAAATGTGATTATAGTCAGAGCTGTAGTTACTCCCTGAGAAAGGGCATCGAAGGTAGAAGAATGAAAGAAAAAAAATGTTTTAAAACTTTTGTGTCAGAGCAGAAATTACAGAGTAGCAACAGCTTAGGGATTTAAATACCCCTTTAGCTCAATTCTAAAGCCTTTGTGCTGTAAATTGAAGAATAGAAAAAAGAATTAGATATCTAATTTAGGACTTTTTTTTTTTTTGGATCATGAAATGGAAGAGTTCTTTTTGCTGAATGACTAATTGAGCCAGTATATGATTCCAATTTGGGTTATAATTTGAAAGATACAGCTGTAGCATTTAAGCTGCTTATGGGCTAACTTCTCTGATGAACTTTCATGACAGCTTCTTGTTCACTCGGTTATACTTCATGGAGATTAAGGTGAGGGTTTCTGTGCTTTGGTTAGTATTACGGCCAGACTCCAAGAGGATCGTGACATCAGTCTTTGCCCTTTGCTTCCCCTCTTACAGTTATTTTAAGGGAACTCTATATAGAAGGAGCTATACCAGGGTGGGAGTCCTAGGAACTGTTTACTGATAGTTTTGCAAGTATGCCACCCTTGAAGTTAGCTCCAGTTAAAGGCTTTAAGGGGATCTTGTTTTTCTTCCCTCCTATTCTCAGTCTGATCCTTGGGGCAAGCCCACTCGGGAACTCTCAGATGTGCGTATAAAGAGGTCAGGTTGATAGAAGAGGCTCCATCTTAATTTATCCTCCCTGATATATGTTTTGAGGACTAGAGCAAAAAAGGAGGAACAGATATGGCTGGGTTTGACCCACGCAAACGGGACCTTGCTCCCCCTTGCAGTTCCGCCCCATGGAGCTGAAGAGCATGTTAAAGAGGGAGTCGGGTGGGGCCAAGGTTTGTGCCTTTTGAAGGACAGTGACCTTATCCAGTGGTGATTGGTTCACATCATTAGTTCAGACCATTCAGAAAAACAACTACTCTCTCTTGCAAGGTGTGGCAGGAGGTCAAGCAAGGAAGTGGGTGGAAGCAGCTTGGCATGAGATGAGGAATGGAATTCTGTTTTCCTTCTTGCCCTCTCTTATATATTCCCTAAGCTGCTTACTGACTGAGTATCTTCTTCGGAGAAATGTCTGTGTAAATCATTTGCCCATTTTTTTAAAAGAATGGATTGTTGTTTGTTGCTGTTGTTGAGTTTTAGGTGTTCTTTACAGAATATATTCTCAATATTAATACCTTACCAGATATATGATTTACAAATATTTTCTCCTAGCCTGTGGGTTGCCGTTTAACTCTGTTAATAGTGTCTTTTGATATACAAAGGTTTTTAATTTTAAGAAAGTCCAATTTATCTATTTTTTCCTTTTCATTGCTTATGCTTTTCTTTTTTTTTTCCTAAGCTGTTTGTAAGAACAACAGCAAACTTTATTTGTCCGAGTATGGGCTGCTGTCTCTAGAAAAAGGAGGGAAGGCAGCTAAATCTCATGACTCAGTGGTCAGTCCTCCAGCCAGAAGAGGAGAGAATCAGTGTGTGCTGAAACCCCAGCTGCTGACCCTCAAGATGTCAGGATGTTCTTACAGAAAGGTCACCTACAGGATGGGGCTGTGCATGGTGCTGGGAGACCAGGTAGGCACTCCCGGGAAAGCCTCCTCCTGCTCCGGCTCCATTAGTCTCATCTGCAACGTGGTCAGGTACTCACTGATGCATGAACAGATCATATGTTCCTCCATGAACCATGTCCGAACTCAAGGTGAGCTGGAAATGCAACTTTTCTGTTCCACTCACTGCTTTATCCCTTCTGTGGGTTCTTACAGCTATCATTTAGCACTTAGAAAAATGTAGAATTTAAAAACAAAAAGACAACCCAACCAAAGCCCACCCCTGTCATATGCAAATAAAATCACTGAGGTCTGGAGTGGTTAAGGCTCCTGCTCAAACTCCTGTCACTAATGAGCAATAAAATCAGACCTGGAGACTGAGAGAACTGCCTGGGCCAGTGCTCTGATCACTCTTTTCATCATCAACGCAGCCAAGAAAAAAGCGACAATTTCATTAATTTCAGCAAGTGTTCACTTACCGACATGATCTACTCTCCATTCCAGCAGCAACACAATAAAGAGCTGCAAATGGAAAATAATAATTGCCATTGTGGTCTCAGCTAAACAATTCTTTCCATGACCTCAAGAGAGGCAACCTCAGAAAGATCTGAATCCCAGCATTCCTTATGGACAAGAGTCACACGCTCGGATGTCTCAGGGTCACGTGTGTGGCAGAGAACAGTGGTTCAAAGGGAAGCGTGGCCACATAGGGATGCAGCCTAAATGGCCAGGGCTTCTGATTTTTTCAAGAAAACCTGCAGATTGGAGTCTTGTATGACATAGCTCAATTTTTTTTTTTTAGTTTAAATGAATCTATTTTTAAAAAATTTAGTGTGAAGGCTACTACCTCCTACACAAACCAAAAATCTGTGCAATCAATATGGACTATTGATTTAAGATCCTTGCTTTTGCAGTTAGATCACAGTACTCACTCACATTGGAAGTATATGGAGGCTTTAAAAAATATTGACGGTTCGGCCCCACTACAGACCAAACGATTCCCAGGCTCCTGGGGTGTCGGGACTTGCTGAAAGCTCCCCAGGTGACTGTGTGTGCAGCTGGGGTTATACACTGTTGGGCTCATGGCAATGTGGACGGCAAGGGTCCTGCTCCACCCGCTTCGTCCGTGCATGAGGACATCTGGACAGTGATTGCCGGACATCAAAATGGCCTTAATTTTAGTGTTAACATCTGGGTAATTGGCTGTGTGTTTTGTGTTTTATCCTGCTGTTTGGGCATTTTACAGACACAGACAGATGTCTGTGGAAATCCGCTGGCCATGTGTTTCTTCCTTCTGTAGAGTTTTGATTCCAAACTTTGTTATGTGTCATACCTCTGGGGTGAGAAGGCCATTCAGTGAAGTTTGTCTGTGGCTTTCTAACTTTGATCTCCTTTTTCTTCTCCCGGCCTTGGGGGTTCTCCTGCCAGAGGGGGTCCTTTCCTCCAGCTGCCTTTTGGTCATCTTGTGAATTTGCAGGTCTGTCCTTGAAACACCAAGAGCCCTTTTGGGTTGCTTTCTAGTCTCTTCCACCTCTCCCCGCTCCCTTTTCTGTCTGCACACTCCACTCGCCTTTGCATGCCAGCCTCCGGGAGTCACTGTAAAAAGCCCAGCAGCCCCTACAGCAGAGGGGGAAAAAAAGATATGGACAGGAAGCTACCATAGATGGACCACATGAACTTTAAACAGACTTTTACTTGCAAAAAGACTCTCTAAATCTCATATTGTTGATTTTATCACATAGGATGATAGCATTATGGTTACATAAGAAAGTATTCATAACTTTTAGTGGCACAAATGGATTATGATGTAGAGGTTAAATGATAGGAACTCCAGAGTTGCTTGAAACACTTTAGCAAATAAATGAATAGGTAAATAGCAAATTAAAGCTAATATAGCAGAATCTTCATTACTGTCGAATATGGGTAGTGGGTATGTGGGAGTCATTATAAAATACGTTCTACTTTTGTGCATGGTTAAACACTTTATTATGCACACACATGCACACATACATGTTTGAGGTCTGTAATGTTCTAAGGTTCAATAAGAATTTGTGATTTCAAGAATCTGTTATTATTTCTTTCTTACCAAATATCTGTGCTTAAGATATGAGTAGTTGACTTTTCAAAAAGTAAGTGAATAGTTGATAACAAAATCAACATATATAATTAAGAAAATAAAAAGTAGAGAAAATACCATCCACACTTTCACCTTCCTAACATAATGTTAACTTTTATAGTTAGCCTTCTGGTATTTTTTCATTGATGTATGTCTAGTTTGGAGTTCTGCTTTATTTATTTATGATATTATAATAACAAGCACACTGTGGGCTGGGTCTTGCACTGGGGCAATATCAGCTTTCTGCCTGCTTTGAATTTTCAGTCTTAATAAGCCCCAAAGAGGGAAATCAAAAATGACAGCATTTTACCCAAATACAGTAATCCAATGGATTAGTCATTGGAGTGAATCTCTCATTTTTGCTGTAGGTTGTGACTTTGAATGAAGGTTGAAGGCGTAGTACTCATTTGTTGTTCAAGAAATATTCACTGGGTGTTTACTCTCTGACATGCCATGGCAGAGAACAAGATAGTACAGTCTCTGCCTTCAGGGAGCTTGCGTTCAGAGTGGCATTTCATTATAAAGTGTACGTGGGAAACCATGCTCCGAAACGTGCATCCTGTAATGTACTATTTCTAGTAGTACAACAACGCAGGTATTGGGGAGAGATAGGCAGAGATTTGCACGGGCACACAGAGGCTGAACTAGGAAGCCTGTGAAGTCCTGCTTCTGACATGCCTTGCATGCCTCTGTCTCAGAATGCCATTTCTTCCTGGAATTCACATATTCTGGCAAATTTTTATCTTGATGAATCTGAAGTTTCACATCTCCAAAAATGACTGTATATTTTTAAATGTGGTGGAGGCCACTGCATTCCAGATCTACTCAAAAACAATCCTTAAGAGTGGAACTCGGGACTTGAGTGTTAACAAGCTCCCTGGAGAATTTGTGGGTGACCAGATGAGCACCCATGTGACTACTGACATTGAGCAGCAACAGAAAGATATTGGAATGGACTTTGGAATATTTCAGAAATCATTCATGATGGTTATTAGGAGTAAAAAGGGAAGGGAAATCTTAGCTTTTGTATCCATATCCTTTAAAAAGCAAGCATTAGTATATAATAATTCATTTAGTATAAATGCTTTAATAACTACACAACCATTTCTCAGTCATCGTAGGTGGTTAGGATTCTGTCTCTGTCTTCCTTTCTCTCTTGCTTCATGTTTTGTGTCTTCCTATGTGTGCACAAATAAGACAGAAATGGTTGTTTCAGCATTTTTAAATTTCCACATGGGGTATATGGTTCCAAAATTCACTCGTAACAACAAAGACAAAAAATAATGTTTTACCTGCTAATGAGCTATCACAGACTGGGGAGAATGTATTTAAGATGTCATACGTCGTCATTTCACTTTTCAAGTTATCTTTGTCCATAAACATCTTTGCTTCTGGAGTTG
Source organism: Indri indri (assembly GCA_004363605.1). NCBI lineage: Eukaryota > Metazoa > Chordata > Mammalia > Primates > Indriidae > Indri > Indri indri. The sequence goes on along the minus strand of RJWJ010000004.1, from coordinate 134,381 downwards.
GCAGCACACTGAAACAGAACAGTGCAAACCTGGAGAGAGACATAAGCTTGACCTAAAACCTCAGCTGTGCCCCTTACCATGGAAGCTTTGGTAGGTAATGCATCCTCTCTCATTTTTATCATCGTCTGTGTCAAAAGATAAAATCTTCACTGCACAGAATTTTGAAACCACAGGTTCTCAGAAGATAATATTTCATTGATTACTCATATTCTTAACTCTTAAGTCTTACTAGACATAATTTGAGTTCGCATTTTTGAAATAATCACTTTTTCTCAAATTCTTTCTAGGGGAGCATTGATTTGTGTTGGAACTAATAATAGCTATATAAATTAAGTGAAAATGATTCAAAGTAAAGCCATATAGTACCCCATGAGGAAAAGCTTATCTTTTGGAGCCAGAAAGACAAGTTTAAATCCCAGCGTTACTGTTCACCACTTTGTGAGTTTTGTTTGTTTGTTTATACACCTTAGTTTTCTCATCTGCCAAATGGGGATGACGGTTCTCACCCGTGTTAGTTTCCTGACGCTGCTTCACAAATCACCGCAATCTCGGTGGTTTAAAACAATGGAAAACTTTCATCTTACTGTTCTGGAGGTCACAATTCTGCAATGTGTCTCCCTGGACTGAAAGCATGGTGTTATAGGTCTATTTCTTTCTTGAGCCTCCAGAGAAATCTATTTTCTTGTCTTTTCCAGCTTTATTTATTTATTTTTTGAGACAAGGTCTTGCTCTGTCACCCAGGCTAGAGTGCAGTGGTGTCATCATAGCTCACTGCAAACTCAGACTTCTGGCTCAAGCGATCCTCCTGCCTCAGCCTCTCAAAGTGCTGGGATTACAGGCGTGAGACACCACTTCCATCCATTTTCCAGCTTTGAGAAGCCACCCTCATCCCTGGCCTCATGGCCCCTTCTAAGTTCAAAGCCAGCAGTGGCCAAGCAAGCCCCTCTCCCGTCACATCACCCAGACACTCACCCTTCTTGTCTCCCTCTTCCCTGTTTGAAGACCCTTGTGGTCACATCGTTGTTCCCTTGGTTCTAGGTTTGGCCACAGGAAGCTCTTTCACATTGGGTACTGTGTCCCTTTAACCTGCCCTCATCTGTGTGTGTGTGTGTGTGTGTGTGTGTGTGTGTGTTTTCCTCAATTTTTTCAAAAACTGCGATAAAATATACATAACATTAAATGTACCATCTTAACCATTTTTAGGTGCAGTTCAGTGTTGTTAAATACGTTCACAATGACGTAGAACCATCACCACCACCCCTCTCCAGAACTCCTTCCCTAAAAGCTGGAACTCTGTGCCCATTAACCAATGCCTCCCCATTTCTTCCACCGCCCAGCCCCTGGCAGCCACCATGTCCCTGTCTGTCTGTGTGACTTTGACAACTCTAAGTATCCCACATAAGTGGAATCATACAGTATTTGTCTTTTTGTGACTAGCTTATTTCACTTAGCGTGAGGTCCTCAAGGTTCACCTGTGTTGCAGCAGGTGTCAGAATTTCCTTTCTTTTAATGGCTGAATGATACTCCATTGTGTGTACACCACAGGGTGCTCGTCCTTTGTAATTTGAATGTCCGTGTTCTGAAACGTCCTTACTTTCTGCTCTACAATATGTTTCACGCTCACCGCTTTTCTCCTGTTCCAGTCCCAGAATCAGACATTTCCCCTAGGATAGGCCCATATTTTTAAATAATATATTTTTTTTTTGCCTCTGAGCCTTTTTAAAAATCATATTCATTAATAGATAAAATAATGCATTTGTTCATTCAGCAAGTATTTACTGACAATTACATGACAATGTACTACTCTCCGGGTATATGGTTTTCAACAGAACAAACACTCCCCCTGCTTTCACGGAAATTAAATAAATGCACTTATCATATGTGCACGTGTGTATGTGCAAAGCTCTGATGAAATACATTGGCTTACATAAGGTGCAGTTGTACATTATCTTACAGCAGAAACAGCTTTTGCAGGACAGTTGAAATTTGATGACAAATTTTCCATGAGGCCAGGGCAGTTCATTTCCTGGGTGTTTAAAATATTTATTCCAGAGGACAGTTTCCTTAAAACTGAAGGTAGAGATTACCAAATTTCATTGGACAAACAAACCTCCCTGCAGATCTTGAGCCGAGTGAGAGGAGGCAGGTGCCAGTCTCAGCATGTGTGTGTGTGTGCATGCGTGCGTGTGTTTTGGAATTCACATGATAAATACCATGGTGCAGGAAATGTCAGGCCTGATTAATACTTTGCACTCGTGCTCGCGCCTTGATTTACAGGCACCATGCTTGCTGTGTGGGCCCTTTGCAAGGCAGCCATTAGCATCAGCTTCCAAGCACCTCTCCCACTGTGTTCTTCTCCTTGTCATCTGCTTGGCTGTCATCTTTGCTAAAGGATTTTCAGTTTGGAAAATAATTTGCAACAAGGATCCACTTGAGAAGAATGGAGAGCAGTGTCATGTGAAGGCCCGGCGTGGGGGCTGGTTCATAACACACAAAAAGCCCCTGGATAATACATAGAACAGAAGGGCAGAGTAGTTCCTACATGCTGTGAAGTGTTGAGTACAGTAAAACTGTAGGTTCTCCTAATGTCTTCCACCCCCCAAACTCACACAGTTAAAAGTAAACAGTAGGGCTGGCTGTGGTGGCTCACACCTGAAATCCCAGCATTTTGGGAGCCTGAGACAGGAGCATCACTTGAGCCCAGGAGTTGGTGGTTGCAGTGAGCTCTGATGACACAACTGTACTCTAGCCTGGTGACAGAGGGAGACCTTGTCTCCAAAAAAAATAAATAAATAAATAAATAAATAAACAATAGCATCATTTCCACATAAGGACATTATAAAATATGACATGTTTACAAAATACCATGGAATACTAGTTGATTATTAAACATAATTAAATATAAGTCTACAATGTGAAGATGTCCATGTTTTATTAAGCAGAATGAGCAACTTACAGAATAACATTGGTAGTGTGATCTCATTATTTAAAAAGGAAGATAAATAGATACAGATACTCTAAAAAATGCACAAGAATGTACACTAATTACTAATCAGAGTTTTTCTTCAGGAAGCAGGTTTAGGAGGAACTTTCCCTTTCTACATTATAAGTTTCTTATAATGAATAGGCAATATTTTGGGGATTCATCAAAAATATTGAATGTCTTATGTAAAATATTAATAATATTTTCTGTAGACAGTGTCATTCAGATAATATTTCTTCTTGAAACAATTATCATTTCTGATGCATTTCAGATTACCTGCTTCCAGGTAAGTATGTTTGAAATGAACAGTAATAAACTGAAGACATAAAGAATATCTTCTAAGTGTCTGAGTGTTACATGTGCTTCCTGCCTTCCAACCATCTTTAAATATCATGCTGAGTGTCAAGAATGGACATCACTGAGAGTTTTTCATAAAGAATATTGGTGTCTACCTGGGAAGTAGGTGGTTATTAAAAAATAATAAAATCAGACCAGGTCGTTTGGGTCCAGACAGTCTTAACCAGCACTGGACAAAGCAGTCACGGTGTGGGGAGGGTGGCATTGTGTTAGTATCCTAGGGCTACTCTGACAAAATACCACAAATTGGATGGCTTAGGACAACAGAAATTTGTCATCTCATGGTTCTGAAGGCCAGGAGTCTGCAGTCAAGGTGTTAGCAAGGTTGGTTCCTTCCGGAGGCTCTGAGGAAGTGTCTGTCCCATGGCTGTTTCCCAGCTCCTGGCGGTTTGTGCACAACGTTTGGTATTCCTTGGCTTGTAGATGTCTCACTCCAGTCTCTGGCTTCATCTTCATGTGGTGTTTTCCGTGTGTCTCTGTCTTTATGTGGTCATTTTCTCATAAGACATCAGGCATATTAGATTAGAGACCCACCCTACTGGAGGGTAACCTTATTTTAACTAATAAGTGACTCAGTTTTCACATAAGGCCACATTTGGAAGTACTGGGGGTTAGGACTTTATCTTTTTGCTGCTAACAGACACTTCAAAAATGCAGGATATTTTCGAGCCTGAATCCCAACTGCTTAATCCAGTTGTTTTGGGATGGGATCTAGATTTGTGTATTAAAAGAAATATCCACGCGATGCACAAGCCCTGTGAGCTCCCTGCCGCAGATAAAGCCCATTTGGATGTCACCCCAAACACAGTTGTATCTTTGCTTACTGCAAACCCATTACACGAAATACAGTTTACGAAATTATCATTTTGTTAGTGGCTGTTTTTCTTTCTGCATTTTCCCCTTTACAAAAGAATAACAGAGAGCTTCCCAGTGGCTTTTAACTGGAGTCTGGTTCACCGATGCTAATGATTCCAAAATGCATCCTTTTTGGAGATTGTCCTTTCCGATAAATATGTCCACAGGAAAAGCCTTCATTTCCTCCAAGTAAAGAACTTCTCCCACGTGAGATGTCTCTATGCTTTCCATCAACCTTTCCCCATCTGGGAGAAAATCAACGCAAACACTCGTATTTCCCTCCTTCGCAAGTGTCTATATATAGATCTCGTCTGTTGGCGCGCACGTGAGGGATCAGCCCTGCCATTAACAGCAGATGGGCGGAGACTCAGCCACGTTTCCCTTCTCTCTGGCACTGTCTGCTCTGCTCTGCTCGGTGTGAGGGATTGCTTCCTCGCTCCCTAATCCTCATGGGATGCGCCAGTCCCCACCTCCCGTAGCCTCGCTTAGTTGCAGGAACTATTTGCGAACGACTGTACCCATCCCTTGTTATTGTAGCTTGACTTGCTAAGCTCTGATTCTGAAACCGTATATAGACCGAGGACACTGCCCACTTTCACTTTGGGGAAAGTCAGGCCGTGGTCCATATGGAAGGCTGCGCAGCCTACCGAGACGGAACCCCGATCCCAAACGGGAAAGCCTTCTGTGGGAAGTGTCAGGCCTTTCTGCAGAAGCAAATGTGTCATCGTTTTACCTGTACTGACCTTTTCCACTTTCTTTTGGGAACCTGGTTAAATAGTCAACAATAAAAACATGTCTGTGCCCATATTCCACTTTTTCCTAAAGAAGTTTATGAATTTATTTTTAATTAGTTTATTAGTTATTTGCTCCATTATATGCTATAATCTGTAGAGACTCCCACTAAATGATAATGACTCAAATACAATAGAAGTGGTTTTTTTTCCCCCAGTTATCTGATAGTTCACATTTGGCATTCTTGATTGGCAGGTGGCTTGCTTCCCTGCAGTGGTTCAGAGATCCAGGTTCTACCCAATTGTTGATCAGTCTTCCCTGGGGTCTCCTTAGCGTGGTCAATATCGTCATCATTGTACCCTGCATCCAGCCAGTGGGAAGGAAATTTAAAAAGCCTCACTTTGGAATTGGTATACATTTTTTCACTCACATCTTGTTGCTGGGATGCTGGGAAATGTAGTCCAACTGTCAGTTCAGGAAAAAGAAGAAAATGGGATTTTTTTGGAACAGTAAACAGACTCTGCCACAATTGGATATTTCTGTAAAACAATCTGTAACCTAACATTTGAATTCTCTTCTAACATTAGATTCAAATAAAGGCATCTCAAGTTACTTTTCTTTTCTTTTTTTTAATGTTTCCTTTTTTTTAAATTTCAGCATATTACGGGGGCACAAATGTTTAGATTACATATATTGCCTTTGCCCCACCTGAGTCAGAGCTTAAAGCATGTCCATCCCCCAGACAGTGCACATCACACCCATTAGGTGTGAATATACCCATCCCCTCCTCTCCCTCCCACCTGCTCCACCCCTGATGAATGTTACTACTACATGTACACATAAGTGTTGATCAGTTAGTACCAATCTGATGGTGAGTACATGTGATGCTTGTTTTTCCCTTCTTGGGATACTTCACTTAGTAGAATGGGCTCCAGTTCTATGCAGGATAATAAAGTAGAACTACGATTCAATCCAGCAGTCTCAAATGACTTTTCATATAATAATCAGAGCTGCTAGCCACAACTGTCAGAATGCTGGGACTTCCTCTTACTGCAGAGAGATTGGTGACAAGCATTACCACAGTACATTTTCTTAATTCATTGCAAGAGGCAGGGCTTTTCTGACAAGACCGAGCTGCAGGCATTATTCTGATTAATGCTGGCACAGTCTAACACCAGGGGATGGCAGTCTACACACCGCAGGCCACCTCTGGCCTGTGTCTGTTTATATAAATTAAGTTTTATGGGAGCACAGGCATACTCATTTGTTTACATATTGTCTATGATTGCTTTCCTGCCAGGACAGCAGAGATGAGTTTTGCAACAGAAACCATATGTCCTACCTTTGAAGATACATACAATCTGCTCCTTCACAGGAAAAGTTTATTAATCACTGGTCTGTGGCATTGCTTTTCAGCAGGGCACTTAAGACCCTGGAGGTGCTTTGGCGCACATCTTGAGGGTTTGGGAGTTGTAACTGGCAGGACAAAACAGATCCCTATAACCCTTTTGCAAAACCAGGTCGGTCTGATATCATTTCTGTAGGGTTCAGTGTAAACTTCCATCTGGGAAAATACATATATTCATCAGCCATTTGTCTGTCTTGTTTCAAAATCTTCTCTTCATTTCTTTTGCCCACTTTTCAATGGGGTTATTTGATTTTTCCTTGCTGACTTGCTTGAGTTCTTTATAGATTCTGGTTATTAATCCCTCATCAGATGTATAGCTTGAGAATATTTTCACCCATTCTGTAAGTTGTCTGTTTGCCGTGTTGATTATTTCCTTGGCTGTGCAAAAGCTTTTTAATTTAATGAAGTCCCATTTATTTATTTTTATTGTTACCGTGATTGCCATTGGGGTGATCTTCATAAATTCTTTGCCTAGGCATATATCTAGAAGAGTTTTTCCTACATTTTCTTCTAGAATTATTATGGTTTCATGCCTTACATTTAAGTCTGTTATCCATCTTAAATTAATTTTTGAGAGTGGGGACAGAGATGGATCCTGTTTCAGTCTCCTGCATGTGGCTATCCAGCTTTTCCAGCACCACTTATTGAATAGGGGTTCTTTCCCCCAGTGTGTATTGTTGTCTGCTTTGTCAAAGATCAGTCGGCTGTATGTGGATGGTTTTATATCTGAGTTTTCAGTTTCATTGTTCTGTGTCTCTGTTTTTGTGCCAGTACCATGCCGTTTTAGTTACTATAGCCTTATAATATAGTTTGAAGTCCGGTAATGTGATGCCTCCAGATTTGTTTCTTTTGCTTAAGATTGCTTTGGCTATTCAGGCTCTTTTCTGATTCCAAACGAAGCATAGAATTATTTTTTCTAGGTCTGTGAAATATGACATTGGTATTCTGATGGGGATTGCACTGAATCTGTAAATCACTTTGAGTAGTATGCACATAAAACTTTGAAATCAATTATACGAATGTATTAATGTCCAGAATATGACATGAGTGGAGCCAGATATTCCTCTCTGGAAGTCTGCAAAGCCTCTAAAAGAGATGGGGACTTGCCTTTACCTGTGTGGCAGAGACATTACATATCTGAAGGCATGGACCTCTAGCTAGGAATCGCAATGTTTGTGCGCACATTCATTACAAAGTATTTATTAATTGCTTTGCACGTGTTCCGGGTGCTGAGGATGAGACAGTGCACATCACAGACAAGGTTTTGACTCTCAGGGAGCTCACAGTCTGGTGGAAGGAAGGTGAACAATAAGCAAAAAAACACAACATGGATGTTTTATATAATTTCAGCTGGAGGAAATATGGCAAGACAGTGGGTAGTGAGGGACAGAGTCCTCTTTTATTTAGGAAGATGAGAGAATGTCTTCTTGAGGAAGTGACCTGGATTTTGATCAGGATAGGAAGTACCATGGAGACCTGAGTGTCTGTGGGCAGGTGTACCAGCAAAAACAAAACTTTTCAAACATTAAGGTGGCTTTGCTGCTCGCCAGTGTCTTGCACATGTGCACATGTGTCCAGAAGGCTGGCCTTGTCTTTTCATATCCACCTGGCAAATACCTCCTCATTGTCATGCAAGACTCCACTCAAATGCAGTGATCTGTGTGGTGCTTTCTCTTGCCCTAGGTGGGATTCCCACCCACTCTTTTTCTTCTGTCATATCCTGAGCATCTCTATGCCCCGTGTTACGTGTGTGAGTTTATAAGGACACGAGGACGGGCTTCATTTGGGTCCGGCTCTCCATCTTATCTATCCGCACCTTGCCAGGTGGTCTGCGCATCACTGGTACTTAACAGTTATTGAATATGATTGTGTTTGCATTCTAGAAAGACAAAATAAGCAACACAGCCATTAATTATAATAGACAACATGTACTGAACATTTACTTAGATCACTGTTCCGAGTAAGTCCTTAGCATATATAAACTCATTCATTAAACCCAAAAAACTATATAAGTTAGAAACTATCATTATTTATAGGAGAAGATGCTGAAACATAAGAAGGTTAATGTGTCAGAAGTCCGACATGCTAATAATAATAATAATAATGTATAAGCATAATGTGTGATGTCCATTGTGCATTCGCCACTAGGCTTGTAATGTTATTGCTTTATTTAATCCTCATACAAACCTCTGCGACAAGGACTCTTATGACGGCCCTTTCACGGAGGAGGAAATCTGAATGCAGAAAAGTTAAATAACTTGTCCGAGATCACATGGCTGGTGCACGGCAGAATTGGGGTGCAAATTCACACACACTTGGTTCCTTGTCTGTCTTTGCTCCATGTTTTCATGTGGTGCATTGGCATTGGAAAGGAAAAACATTTTTTACAAAGCCCTCACTTGAAGCTGGCTGCTCAAGGTGAGAGCGGAAGAACCCACCGATGCAGTGGCCTTGCAACCCCATTGTGTGCCAGGGACACAGCGCTTGCTTGTCCTCGTGCGGAATTCACCACGTTGAACACTGCGTTCCCTTTTGTTGTCCTCCCGTTAGATGAGGAACGAGCACATCAGAGCCATAGGGTGAAAACACAACATAGAGAATGCGAGAGGATTATTTATAGCACAGCATCCCGATCTGAAAAGACAGGGTGAGAGGAGCTCAGTCACTTCCCAGGGAATCGGGGAAGACGGCGGGCAGTGGCTGTACAGAGCTCCAAAGGGTCAGGGGTGCATACCAATTAAAATGACTTTCAGACACTTAACACATACACACACGCATGGTACTTAGCAAGAAACCAGTGACAAGTTCCAGCCAGGAAGGAGAAAACAACTTCTGATGTCTCGCACCTCTGTACCCCTTAAACAGCGAGGCAGCTGGGCTCACACTGTTGTTGCCAAACGCTAATAATTTCAGGTTCCGCGATGATGCGTTGGTGGCCTTATCATTCTAGTTGGCATATCTTGATACAAGGGAAAGTGATCAGTCTAGTTTGACTCTCTAAATAGCTGTCCATGCCAAGAATCACTCAAAAGGAGGGAAGGCTTGTGGATGTACCCTTTCTCTGCAGACCAGTTTGTGAACCTACATCAATGACAGACAGCCCAGCTGTTCCTCCTATTATGTTTTTCTTCTCATTAAACGTGTGCCTTTCTGCTTAGTTAGGACAGAACTCCAAACTCAGCTTGAGCAAAAACAAGGAAAATACCAAGGACTTATTCGTTCTCGTGAAACCCATATGTCTAAGGGTAGGACTGGCTTTCTGGCTGGCCTAAACCCGTGCCTTTGCAAAGCTGTTTCTTCAATTCTCACAGCTGTGTTCATCTCTGTTGGTTTCATTCTCATGCAGGTCCTCATGTGGTCACCAAAAACCAGAGGCTTAAACCCTACTGCATTCATTTCCTAGGACTGCCTTAACAAATTACCACAAACTCATGGCTTAAAACAACTGAGATTTATTCTCTCAGCCAATAAAAGATCTGAGAGTGCTGTGTTTGTGTGAGTTGGTGTCTGTGTGGAAGGGGAACTTTTATGGCATATTATTGAATATTTTTACTGAATTATTTTGCTGAATTCTTGGCACATTGTGGCCATTCCATAAGTAGTTTATTGGATGATAGGATAAAATATCATTGAATGTTTTTACTGAATTCTTTAACTGAATGTTTGGCACATGATAGGCATCGCTTAAGTATATTCATGCATCATATAACGATGTTTCAGTCAACAGCAGTCATATATATGACAATGGTCCCATAAAATTATAATGGAACTGCCCCATACAGGGGTACCATTTTTATTTTTTATAGTGCATTTTTAGTCTGCCTTTTCTAAGTTTAGATATGTTTAGATACACAAATACTTACCATTGTGTTATAGTTGCTGCAGTATTCAGTACAGTAACATGCTGTGCAGGCTTGTAGCCTAGGAGCAATAGTCTGTACCATGGATAGCCTAGGTGTGTAGCTGGCTACATCATCTAGGTTTGTGTAAGTCCACTCTATGATATGTTTGCCCAACAGCAAAATTGCCTAATGATGCATGTCTCAGAACATAATCCTGTCCTTAAGAAATATATGCCTGTAGTTTATTGAATAAAGGAATTTTAAAAAATGACCGTACGAATACAAAATAATAAAAAAGATGAATGAATGAATGAGCATGTGTCCCTCCCTCACCACCCACGATTTCCTATTTTAAAAAGTTGTGCTTGGGTTTTTGCCTTTATATTAAAATAGTGATAGTTGGTATCATTGATACTCTGAAAGCGTGTAACACAGTTCTGGGCACAAAGCAAAGGTGTGGAATTCACTTGCTGTTGCTTTTGTCCATGAGGTTATTCTTCCAAGTTGGCAACACAGTGGACCCTCCGAATGCTGGTTGATGTGTTTGATTCTCTCATGGTCCTCTTTCTTTAGACTCTTTCACATCCTTAAACAATTAAAGAAACATCTATTTTAATGAACATGCTACATCTTCAGCAAAGCATCTTTGGCCAGTGACCTTTGTGAGCCTGCCTTTTGCATATGTCATGAAGTACCTACTACGTCCCTGGCAGTATTACGGGGACAGGGAATATGTGGGTGAACTAGCCAAGGCTCTGCCCACCCCTCCCAGAAGTTTACGTGCTAGTGGGAAGAAGTCAAAATATGTACACAAACCAATTAGGTTAATACGTTTGAGTCCATGAGAGAGGGGGCTGCGTTTGTGCAGGAGACAGAGCTAACCTGGAATTTGTAAGCTGGTGTTTGCTAAGCTGCTGTGACGAGAGGGTGGGGCAGTGATCACACCTGGGGATGATGAAACACATGCGACAATAAAGGTGTTCTGATTGTCAATTTTGTGCAAGCTCTGGTACTGATTCCATGCTGCACACTGCTTGGTAGAAAATCTGTGGTCAGTCTTATAATTATATACCATAAGGAAGATACAGAAAAATTGAAAAAAAAAAGCGTGCAAAGGAATACAGACTTGCATATGAGAAAGGAGCATAAGGAACAAGCCAGGGAACAACACTTTGGGTCAGTAAAATGTCTCATTGCATCCTTTACAAAACTACCTTTTTGTAGTCTGTGTTTAGTATTCTTAAAGGGGGGGACCTGTTCCTTGCCAACTTGAAATTATTGGCTATTTTTCTGGTTTTGGTAAAAGCAGGGTTTTTGCAGGGCAGTATCCTTTATTATATCTGTCAGAAGGCTTAAAAGTGAGTAGTGCTGGTGAATAAACTACAGCCCTTCTGAGTCTTGCACAAGGCAATCTGCCTAACAATATCTCACCTTCCTCCCACTGCTGTTGCAGTTACAGTGATGTCCTGTCCCTTGGGAGTAAGGCCATTTTTTCCTCCTGGTGACATCTGCAAGACCATCTTTTACTCTGAAAGTGGCCACGGGGCAGCTCTGTTTTAAATGAAAAGGAATGGAAGTGGGTTTTGCTTGTAAATTTTGTGGCGTTTCTTGAGGTCACTGAGAACTCCTAGAGGTGACTGTAAAACCACGACAGGAGGAGAAAGCTGATTCCTCCTCCTTCTACTCTAAAGTCTATGGAGGTGATTCTGTACTTAATTTGTTTATTTATTCGGTGGACACTCAGCGAGCACATATCATGTGTAAACCCCCCATGCAAGACCCTGGGGACCAGCCCTTGTGTTCTTAGACATCACATTCTGGTGGATGGTGTGGGAGAGGCACACTCTAAAAACAATTTAACAATCAATCATTTAACTGCAACTGGGTTAAGTGCTAATGAGAGAAGTACAGGGAGTAGAGTCAATTTAATTAGGAAGAACTGAAAAAAAATGGCTATTTTCTTCATCCTGTAACCCAGGGTTTGAGACAACTACCACCATCTGAGTGAATGAATGGATGAACACATGGATGGCATCTAGATAGGTCAAGTAAGAATCACCCTGCATCTAAATTTTCAGTTATAAAACAGTATACAAAATTGAGGCTCCCTTCCTTTTCTAAGTATTTCTGATGGAATTAGCTCACTTTGTTAAAACTTTTAGAAAGTGTTTGTGGACTCTCACTGGCCTTAGACTGTGGGAGTTTCTTTCTTTCTCTCTCTCTCTCTCTCATTTTTTCTCTTCTTATTCTAATACTTCCTAAGTTCTAACTATGATGGAAGCCAACCTTGTCATGGTTTTCAGAATTATGTGGTTTTCCAAAAAAAAAAAAAAAAAAAAATTACGGCGCAATCTGCCTTATCAGTATCTCTTCCAATTAATGTAATCTTGTTTCTGTTATTTCCACCATATTTTTCAATCCAGTGAGCCTCATTACATTTGCAAGTGCATTAAATTAGAGCCTCTATAGAAGGAGAACGATGATTATCAGCTAATTTAATTATGTTTCTACATTTGCAGCATTTAATGATGTCTGCCATTGTTGTGGGGGATTCTTACACTGGCTCTAGGTAGAAATCAGCTCTGATCCCATGTAAAGTCTACGTTATCAGATAATACTTGACAGCGCATTGAGGTACATGTTCCGTAATTTTTGAATCTAATCAAAATTGATTTATGTGCAATCAAATTATAAGAATAAAGAAACAGCTTCTTATAATTTAGGTGCTGATTATAGTGTTGCCTGCCTCTGAAGTCACACCAAGATGCGTCTCTTAGTTTCGTACCAACATTTCATCAGGGTCTAAAATTCTGCAGGTTTTTTTTTTCTTTTTGTAATTGCACAGTGATTTAATACTCCTAATCTTCTGATACTCATCAGATTGAACATTTATGCCCCCTGAGTTTTGTGTCTTTTTCAACAAATGTTGTCTGGGTCTCCTTAAAGTGTTGGGCATATGACTCTTGCACTAGGGTCACCCATGGAAGAAGGGAAGACCCATGGGAGAGGAGCAGTGGGTGTTGCAGGGGCCGGGTGCTAATATTTGAAAGGGCTAACTCATCTTTCTTCTTCCTTCCCTACAGATTCTCAACCCAGTCAAAAATAGGTACACGAACCCAGTGGGGATTAAAGTACAGAGTTCAGTTTATTTCCAGGGAGGCTACATTGGAGAATGATACTTTCATGCTTGTTTAACACTTTGGGAATAGTTACTGTGTACTAGATATAAGTTGGAAGGTCTTTATAAACAAATGCTACTTTAATCTTCATGATAGCATAAAGATTAAACTATTGTAAAAATGAATAATCATCTTAAAGATGAATAAACTGAGTCCCCGAAAGCTGGGATATTTTACCCAAGGCCACCCAGCTGGCTTGTGAAAGAACCAGGATTCCAATCCTGGTGGTCTCGCTCTAGAATCTGTGCTGCTAAACACACTGTCCTGCTCTGCACCCCCGACACTGAAGTTGGCATTTTGTCACCCACCCTCTTTACCCCTACAACTGCGTCTAGACCTTGGAGTTGGCTGAGCAGTTTGGAGGGTACTGGTTCACCACGGGGGAATGAGGTCCAGAAAGATGGACCTTCAAGCTGGCCTCTAGAAGGTGGGGCCCTGGAACCTCCCTGAGGTGTGCTTACCTGTCCCAGGTATTAATTATCTGCCATGCATGAGCTTAGGAAATAACAGTCAAAAGAAAAAAACATGTACTGCTTTGGGGTGGGGGGAGAGAGAGAGAGAGAAAGAGAGAAAGAAAGAGAAAGAGAGAAAGAAGCTCACCCATCAGAAAAGTCATTTCAGCCCATGATGTAGATTGGGTGATGGAGAAGGCTGGCAACGTGCTTCCCAAAAGAGTGACACAGTGGAAGATTGGAGTAAGCCCCCAGGTCATGAAGGATGGAAGCATGAAGGGGGTGAGGATTAATTATTAACCCCTAGACTGAATCTTAACAGTATATGCCATTCTTGAGACATGCAATGTACGAAGTAAGTGTCCAGGCCAACGAGGAGCACATTCTAAAAACAAAGGCACAAGAGTGAGATGGGGAAAAGGTCTTCGGAGGCTGGGCGGGGCGGATCTGGTGAAAGTGGAAGCTAGAGCCAAACTCAGAAAGGCCCCCTGTGCCCCACAAGGCAGAGATCATGTTTCAATAAAGTAGAACGTGTCTCGGTACAAAGGAGAACTTTCGCAAAACAAGTAGACCTTCTCCAATCCTGAGTAGCTTCATCACTCCCTAAAGGGTTCATCCTCAGCTGTTTCCTATTCAAGGCCCACTCTGGGCATCACAAAACATGTCAACAGCAATGACCACATGACTGTGTTTGCAGTGTAGTGGCATCTGAGTGCCCATGGAGTGTCTGTGGGTCCCTGAGCACAGACGTGAGTGAGCCTGCCCAGGCTCCTGTATCTGCCCATGAGGCACAGTTCCCTGCCTTCAGTTCTGCCTCTGACCGCCGCATGTATCTGACTCAGCCCACTGATCTCTCTGGGGGATAGACTCTTAAGAACGTATACTCAGTCACAGCCAAAGTGTACTGTGCAATTTGTTCGACATTTGGCTGCTTTCCCACAAAGGGTTCTTTGATTGAAAACCACAGGTTTTCACCTAAAACTGGAGTATGTTCCTATAGCAGGACAAAATTTTATTTTTTTACCATGTGTGGGTAAGCATTTTGCTGTAATTTTAGACATGTAATTTTTTCAGTGCCTCTTTATTAGGTTATTTTTCAAATCTAGAAAAGATGAAAGAGTAGTGGACACCCACATAGCCACCACTAAGAGATTACAATTAACACTGTTACCATATTGGTTTTATCACACACCCGTGACTTCAGCCATCAATCCACCTTCGTTTGTCTTCTATGCATTTTGAAGTGAATTGCATCAATATCCTTCACCCTTCAACAGGATATGGATCTTCAATGATAGTTTCTGGTCTTTTTTTTTTTTTTTTTTTTTTTTGAGATAGAATCTCACTCTGTCACCCTGGGCAGAATGCAGTGGCACCATCGTAGCTAACTGTAACCTTAAACTCATGGGCTCAAGCCATCTTCCTGCCTCAGCCTCCTGGGTAGCTGGGACTGTTAGGCACACACCATGACACCTGGCTAATTTTTCTATTTTTAGTAGAGATGGGGTCTCACTCTTACTCAGGCTGGTCTCGAACTCCTGAGATGAAGCAATGCTCCCACCTCAGCCTCCCAGAGTGTTAGGATTACAGGTGTGGGCCAATGTGCTCAGCTGAAAAAATTTATTTATATTGAAATATACAAACCTTAAGGCGATCATTTGATGAGGTTTGACCACTGAACATGCTTGTGTGATGTGAACTTCTATGAAGATATAGAACTGTCACTCCCATAAAGTTTAGGTAGGATTGTATGAGCATTAGAAAAGGAGTCTGCATACATATTAAACCTATGATTCCATGGATAGTTTAAATGAAAGAATGAATACTTGTGTGTATGTACATATGTGTACATATGTGTGTGTATAATTTATATTGGATGAATAATGATACAGGTGGTGTGCAGATGTGGCAAAATTTGTAATTGGGATAGAAGTCCTCCTGTATTTGGCAATTACAGGCCAAATAGGGAAGAGGTAACCTGATCCCATTAGCATTGTCTTCAGAAAGAACATGAGCATATAAAATGTGCAAGACTACACTGATGTAATGTCCGAGATGAATGGAAAGAAACACAGTGTTACTCATCTAATTGAGGATGTTTAACGACTTTTTGCCCCGAGACTACCAACAGCTACAATTTTTCAAAGTCAGCCTTGATTTATGTTTTATTTTTTAAGTACTCATTAATGTCACAGACACTTACGTTGGGATCAGCTAGCTGTCTTTGTTTGAAAAATAGGCTTTGCTTTCATCTTTTGACCCTGAAACATGTAAATAAAAATCAACATTAATTGGCAGGATGAATGAGGGTGGTTATGGTGGGTGTCTGGCTGCAATATTCTTAGAGTACTGAGAGAGACGTCCACAACCCCTTAACTAGGGATGACAACTAGATTTTAATTAACAGCAGGTGAGTCTTGTGGTCAGCCATTTGACATTTAGGTGGTTCACGAAATAGCCTTTCCCTTCGAACCACATTTATTTCTAGCTTAATTAGTCCTTCTGAGATAGCCTTGCTATTAGCAACAGCCTCTCCATTTAAGGTTCTTTTAATCAGAGCTTTTATTTTTTTATCTTTTGTTCTTCTCATTTTAGTACTAGCTTAATGTTGTAAAGGACCCAGACTAACTCATTTTAATGACCTCTGCTACATAAATGCTAATTTTACATTTGGCCTTATTTCACTAGATTTTTATTTTAAAAGACCATTGCTTTTAGAAGGACAAAAATGGAAAAATTAAACCCCTTAGTGTCATCTGCCTGAAAAATCCTGTGGTTTCTTCTGACAGGAAGAGGGTTTTCAAATCCCTCCTTGGTCTAAGCTTTTGTGCTTGACATCTCATTATTTTACTCAGCTACTTCGGCGTCACCTACACCCAGTTAATTAAGTAACTCATTGAATGTATTATCCAGTTTTGATTCCCCTGTTCATGACAAAGAGGGATGGGAGATGCTTCTTCATTCTTTCCCTCTTGCCTCTTTTCTACCCACAGCCAAGGAATGAAAAACAGGTGTTGAGAGAAGAAGAGAGAGGGTATTAATTATTTCATCCATCCATCCATTCCAGGAGCGGATTGTTTTTATTTTTATTTTTTAAATGATACTGGAAAAAAGATGAAGTTGAGGGTGGTGAGGATGATGATAATAGGTCTTGATGATGACAACATTGCTGTATGCCAGGCACTGTCCTGGGTGTCTTTCTTATGTAATTTTATTCAGTACTCACAACAGCCCAAAGAGGTAAGCACTGTTCATATCTCCACTTAGGTCCACGTATCTCCTGTAAGGTAGAAAGGCTAAGATTTAGTTGAGATAACTAATCTGCTCATGTCTTGTTGCTAGTAGGTATTAAAAATCAAATCTGAGCCCAGAACTAGTTGATTGGGAACACTGACATTCCCAAGAGCATCTCTGGTAGATATCTCCACATTGGTAGTCAAGTTTATATTCCTCAAATGGGTGGGTTTGGGGCTTATGATGAAAATATCATGAGGAGGATGTCCAAATTGTAGATCACCTGCATCACTTGACCTGTCAATCACAGGTCTCGAGAGAGCAAATTGACTTTCTGTAGGGCAGTGGTCCTCAGTCCCTAAGGGACACTTGGCCAACAGCTACAATATACCTCCCTTTATTTGTGTACATTAGACTTCAATAAAAAATGCTTAAAAATACCTTATCGAATGTATTTGGATGTGGTGGAGGGAAGGAGGCTACATGTGGATGTAACGAGTTGGGTGTCAACCCAGCTGGAAATAAACAAGACAGGACATTTAATACGGATGGAAGTAGAGGGAGGATATTTGGAGGGGGTGGTGCACAGGGAAAGAGAAAGAAATGCTAACATGAAAAGGCAGGTAGAAAATCTGGAAGGTCAAATCCAGAGTAATTGAAATAGAGCCTTGGAAATTGTGAATCTGAGAAAGAATTGGAGGTTAAGGGATAGGTAAAAAGGAAGATAACAGTAAAGAGGTGAATAGAATAAAACAAAACAGTGGGTTGTATAGTGAGAGAGAGATGCATTTTAATGCATATTTAAGAAAAAGGAATCTTATCAAGAAGATGAAGTAGAAATGATTTTTAAAAACTCTATTATGAAACTTTTTTTTTTTTTTTTTGCAAGGGAAAGATCTCAGTGAAAGTAGAAGCTGTGTAGGGAGGTGACTAAAAAGCAGGCTCAGACATCCCATTTTTAAAGTTATGCCAGTTGTTCCTGCACAGATATTAAGTGCCAGGTACTGTTCCGAGGGGTGAGGATCCAGCGTGGAAAAAAAGAAATGCAAGTCTCTGCCTTCATGGAGCTGAGAACCTAGTGGATGTGGAGGTAGAAAAATAAACAAGGAAATCAAGATTACAAATGCCAGTGATGGTCAGTGCAGGAAAGAAAACAAAACAGAGACGATAGAGCATTGCTGGGTGTCAGGGCGGAGTTCCCGGAGGCGCCGGCACGAGAATTAGGAGAAGGATGCCCGGAGCAGCAGCCCATGGGGGAGGACGCAGAGGATGCGGCAGGTGCGTGCAGACACCCCGGGAGGGCACGGACCTGATGCATTTGAGAAGCTGGAGGAGGTCCCTGTGGCGAACGGGAAGTAAGCAAGGAAGGCAGGAGAGGTCAGTAGGGAAAGGGCAAACTAGGGCTACAGAGGGAGCTCGGTTTATTCTCAGTGGGATGAGAAGCCATGAGGGTTTTCAGTAGAGAAATTGCACAGTTTGATGAATGTTCCATGAGGATATGCTGGGTTTGATTTCTGGATCTGCCACCTATTAATTGTGTCCTGGACACAATTACTTCATCTCTCTGAAATTCCTCTCTGAGCTTCTTCTTCCTTGAAGTGCAGACCCTGATCAAGCTTACTGCGTAGGGATCCTATAGAAGTGAAGCCTGGAGAACACTTAGCGTCAGTGCTGGCCGCATGCTAGCTAGAAACTGAAACCAAAGCAAACAGCAGCAGCAGGTTTGGGGAACCTCGAGCCAGTTGTGACAAGGATAACCAGGAGGGAAGAAAAGACCTGAACTAGGTGGAAAAATAAAAGGACTGCACAAACCGTATGGCGATCATGTGTCTGTTCTCATCAGTTACTAATATTCAGCTGAGATGATATTCCTGTGGTTATTAGGGTAAAGGTACAGTATTTCCTTGCCTGAGTATCTGTGGCCGTTGTCCACATGCAAAACGAAAGTCCATTTGGAGAGGAGACAGAGACTCATGTCTCTTGCCACTGTTGATGGATTTCAGTGGAACAAAAATGAGTCTTTCGGGGTGAGAAGGCAGCCCTGGCATAGGTGTTTTGCTCGAGATGTTCCTTTGATGATGCTGTGACCGAGTGACACCCGGCAAAGCTCTTCTTTAGCTAAAGTGCCTGCCAGGCCTACCACCTGGAATTTATTGATAAAGCTTAAGCAGCCGCAAGGCCTATGACCTCAAAGAGTGCCTTAGGCTGACTTTATCGGTGGTGGCTGTTCTTTTCATTATATTTGCTATTACTGGAGCTGATCTTTTTTTTTTTCTTAAAACCCGTTAACCTTATACAAGGAGATGGGACCATTTGAGCTGTCAGACAGGAAGCTGATGAGAATTTGTAAGCCTCCAAAATAGGTTGAGAGCTTCCTGTTGTTCGGGTCCTAGAAGAGAGAGAGAGAGAGAGAGAGAGAGAGAGAGAGAGAGAGAGAGAGAGAGAGGGATTGAAAAATAAGTATGCTGCACGTTTTCCTGGAGTTTCATTGGTTTCTCTCTGGGGCATGCATTTTTCCAGCCCTTGGTAGAACGTTGCAATGACTGTGCCCATTTCATGGATGATGCTTGTGAGTACCCCTGTCCTGATGTGGGGGGGTGTTACAAGGGCAGGTCAAAAGTCCAGAACTGACATCTATGACTTCCAGACCAGGAAATAGTTTTCTTCAATAAGTGGGCAGAAAGTGTTTTTGAGTCTCTAAACCCATAGACTCTTTACCTTGGCTAAGGGAAGTCATGCAATTATTAATGTTTGGTTTTGAGCCAATTACCGATGACTAATTGACCATGTGTATTAGTGACTTTGAAATCCAGGCTCTGTGCAAACCCACGATATGCATTTCTTATTGAGGAAACCTGCACTTGTGCACACACAGAGAATATATCTATACTCTTGTTATACCAAGTATAGTGGGTAATTAATGGAGGCTCGAAATGGGTACAAAAGCTAATAAATAGTAGCACGGCCTCCTTCTGTGTGTTTGTTTATTCTTCTGTTAAAGACATTTCTGCTACGGGCTGTGTTACTACTCTAAGAAAATGATGCCAAGTGCAACAGGAAAGCAGATTGGCTGCGTCCCTAAGATCACCAGCGTTTGAGTCACACAAACCAGATTCGGGTCCCAGAGCTGACATTTGTCAGTTCTGTGACCTTGAGCAAGAAGCCAAACCTCTCTGGGTTTGTTTCCTCTGAAATGGGAATAATCATTGTGCCTAATTCATGGAATGAAGTGAAGTCTCATATATATTTAATATAAATAATACATACTTCTATATAATATTATATATTTGTCATGAAGAATGATTTTTCAGAAGGTTTTTCTTGTTACCCTTGCCTTTGAGGAGCTGATAACCTCATGGCAAAGTCAGGTATTGTACCAAACGCCCTGTAAATACAATTACATATGAAATTAGCCCTACACCAGACATGCAGGACGGAGGACAGGGTGCCAGCAGGAGCAGTCACCTCTGCTGGGCGGAGCAGAGGAGGAGGTGAGAAGAGCTTTGATTAGCAGATAATTGGGTGAGCAGAGGGAGGTGACTGAGGATGAGGAGACATTGTGAGCCAAGTTCCTGGAACATAACAAAGGCGCCTGGGCAAAAAGACTCAGGTGAGGCATAGAGTCTGGGGAGGGACATAGCAGAATGAGCATCTAAGAAGGTAGGTGGGATGAGGGAGGGCGAGACTCTGTAATTTCAAGAAATCCAAGCAGTCCCGAGTACTGAATAGCACTCCCCAGATAACCGGTTGTGAATAGGGAACCAAATTGTATCAAATGACAGCAGAAAGTAACAGCTGACCACAAAGGCAGGCACTAGAACGTTGAAATGCATCTAAATATCTTCAAGAGCACAACAACCTGGGCTGATTTAGCAGGAGGGCAAGACAGTCTCAGGTCGTCAGCATCTTGGAGGTCCTTACTGTGCTGGGTTATAACACTGAAGCCGACTGTCTGTGTCTAGGCAAGTGGAGACAGTAAAATACGTTTCGTAGGGATTTCACCAGAATGTTTAAAATGACAGAGGTCTGTGTTTAGATCAGCCTTCGTGCTTTACGATAGTCGACATTTAATTTCTTACCTCCTCCCCAGGAGAGCATTATGATTGAGGTATTTCAGACATCCTCAGGGGTAGCCTGATTTTCTGCCACCCTCTCCCAACACAGTATCTATGTCCTGTGAATTGTATCGGCCTGCCAGTGCAAAAGAGAAAATAATCAAAACTTTTAATGGGGATATTGTTAATTCTCTTTTTGCATATAAAAACCAAATGACACATTCTGTAAGTGAACTTGGCATTTGGGAAAGAGAGTGAAAAAGCAGAGAAATGTAATTATCCTCAACTATTTTAAGGTATATTTTTCCTATGCTCACATAAGAACCGAAATGAGTGTTTTGCAGAATGAGTTGCTAATAAATCACATGGCATAGAAAAGAACATATACATTCATTGTTTTTCCTCTTTATTTCAATTTTCCAAAAAAGCTTAAATAGTTATTTTCTGGTCATTTTTTTACTAACCCTTAGAGGTCAGAAGTTCAGGAGCCATGCATTTAGATTTACATGTTTATTATAATAAAAAATAAACATTTGTTTCTGGCCTATTAGCTGTTAGTGTTGTCAAATTTAGAAATATTTCAATGGAAACAAGACCTAAAAAATGGTTATATGTTCTTTGAATTAAGGTATGCACACAGGTTGAGTACCTTTTTTACTACACTAGCTTATATAATGCTTAGCCGTTTGGTGCCAAATATTCTGCATTTAGTGTTTTCTTATTAACACCCACTCCAGAGTATAGAAAGTTGAGAGAGAGATAAAAAGAGACAACTCTGTTCCAATTCCATGCTGGTTCAGTTGGAGCAGAGGTGGGCCACCATTTGGTCTTGTCAATTACTTAAGGCTGCACACCGTAACGTTTGCGTTCCTGGAATAAAGAGTGAGTTACTTAATCCTGGGGAAAGGGCTACTATCCGTTTTCTACCAGAAAGCAAAATGCCAAGTCAAGGTCGCAGGACAGAAAATGTCGGTTCTCAAGAAACTGTGGTTGACAAGATGGCAAGAGTCCAAGTAAATAGTGCAAACAGCACTTTCCGAGGAGGGTTGTGGCAACCCAGAAAGCTCCGTCATTGTCTCAGAGCAGCAGCCATTTCTTGGAAACCGGCAGCTCGTCTCTGTATACACAACAGGAAGCATAAGAATGCTAATGTTTTTTTCCCCCCAAATCATTCGCACTAGCTCTGCTGACCTTCAGCTCTGCTGCACCTTCTTTAATTGGCATAAATCTTGCTCTGACCGTTGGACGTCTTTCTGGAATATCTGATTCCTAGGAGGAAATGAAATATTCAATTAAATGGTTTTGTCGAGTCCTTGTAGTGTGAGGATCCTTACAAGGGTGGTTTGGTGGGTGTTGAGACGGACTGTCTATCAGCACCAATTCCCAGGGGACTCATTCTCTTAGGAAAGTGCATCTTTTGTCGCCACCAGGGGTCCGTTTAATTGACCAAAATAGCAATGACCTGGAAGAATTAAGGCAGTTTTTAGAAACGTCTTCTGTGGAGAAGGAAGAATAATAATTATGATAAAATTATATAATGTACACAATAATATATAATAAACACATATAATGAACTTTAAAAATTGCTATTATAATATTTGACCCCCACCTGTGTGACACCACTCTATGTACTTCATCTCATTTAACACTAACACCTTCCTGATGATAACAGGACCGTGAACCCCATTTTCTGAAATATAGAAACTGAGGAAGAGATAAGTTGCCTTGAAAAGCCCTGTAACCGTTAGGAGGTAGAGTCAGGGTTTGAAACAAGATAGACTAGTTCCTGAAGTTTCTCTCCTATGTGTTTTGATCCACACCTGGAAATGAAATTAAAATGCAGCTTCTCATTGAATTTTCCCTCAAATATCATAGTAAATTATTTGCGCTTAGTATTTCCAAACATGCATTAAGCCTGATTTCCTCACTAGGTTGATATACTAATGAAGAACCATGCTATATATTTTTTTTCTTTGTTTAAATCTTTTATATAGACAATGTGGGAAGCAGCTACATTTAGGGTATATCAGATATAGAAGAGAAGACACTGGGCAAACGTGTGGCCCTCTAGAAAGGGATTAAAAAATAAAAATAAAAACTCCCATGTGGGAGATGCAAGTTCCAGTTCTGGCTCGTGTTTCACTTGGCCTTGAACCAGAGCAAGGTCTCCGGGCACCGTATCAAACCAGTACATTTCCCACTCCAGCTCCCTCTTGGGGTTGTTTTAAGGCAGAGACCACAAACAGGCAACATCAACAACACAGCAGCAACAGAAACCCACGGCAACAGAAATACACGTGAAAACGATGGCGATGGTAGCCAAACTATTCAAACGGAAGGACTGGTTTCTTTTTAGAAGGGCCCCGATTAACTACTAAGTTTCTGGCTGATGCGGAGGGTGTAATCTCACCCTCTCCGTGTCACCCTGCTTTCCTGATCTTCAGTTCGGTTGCTTAACTGGAGTGCACTAAACCTCAATTTGGTAATTGCACCCTCAAAACCTTTAATGAAGGTGCCTATCAAAGTACTAATAATTAGCCAGTGATTTCGTATTTGCAAACTGCATCCTGGCTGTTGATGCTTCACTGTGGTTCACGTCAGAGGTTCGGGGGCCCCTGTTCATGCTCCTGTCGAAGGCAGAGGAATTTCGAGGGCCCAGAGGATGACACCTTAACACAGCTCTCACCAAGGAGTTCACCGTCACCGCCTCCCAGCACCGACCCCTGTCATTTTCTCCCGGTGTTTATAAACCCCCGGGAGCGCTGCCGTTTTGGTTCAGTGCTGGCGATGCAAACATTTATCCTTATCAGAAGTTATGCCCTGAGCCTTGCAAGCGAGCGTGGCTGTGTTGCTCTTGCACCAGCTTCTTCCTTGCCAGCCTGTTTCTTTCTTTGGACCACATCCGCTTTGGCTCATCCAAGGCACACGCCGCTGACCCCTGCAGGGCTTCTTCCAGCATCTTCCCTTTCCTTCCTATTCATGTGTCTGCTGTTCCTTAATTATTCACAAGAGCCCATCTGTGGATGTGCTGGGGGTCATCCAAGAGGCCAACAGCCAAAAGGAAAAAGAAAAAAAAAAAAACACTACTCAATTTGGATGCTGTCAGGGGGCTGTTTCTCTGAGGGTGCAGCTGTGGACAGGGCACGTTTTAGAGGCTGGGTCCATACATGAATGAAAGGAAAAGCCTTTTAGCTGACAGAAGCCAGGTGACAAACCCAGGCTTCCCGGGCTGGTGGATTTCTCCTCGGCATTGCTGAGAAAACAGCACACCAACTTGTTGAGGGTTTGCAGCTGACAGCTCCTCAAGAAGTATTATTCTTAAAAGCTGAGCTAAAATTATTCACCTCATGTAAAAACAAGTGCGATTTACATCTAATATGGGTAATTACTTTTACAGTTAATTAAAAGCGCTCTCATTAAACTCCTGCTGTGATGCCAATGCATAGCTCTTATTTGCAAACAGACCCTTGGTTTGAGCTCACCTGGTGACACATGCCTCCTACCTGAGAGGGGCTGCCTCCCTCTGTATGGAATTTAATTGTGCTGAGGCGGCAACCCTCGAGTTACCTGGCCTGTTTCCCACCAGCTCCCTTGTCTGCACGGCTGGATATTTGAGATACTGAAGCTTCTTGTCTGCTGATAACCAGACTACAAAAAAAAAAAAAAAAAAAAAAAAAAAAAAAAAAAAAAAAAAAAAAAAAAAAAAAAAAAAAAAAAAAAAAAAAAAAAAAAAATTACAACGAAGAGAAGAAAATGATTCACAGGAGGGAAGGGCACAATCCTCAAAGAGAGAAGTCAAGATCTTTCTGTGCATAGATGCTTGGTTTGGGGATTGTTTTGTGGTCTCTCTGGCTTTACAGATGTTTTTTTCCTGCCTACGAAAATATTTCTCATCAAAGAAAATATCTTCTAAGCCCCCTAAAAATCCTCCAAATGTTTTTAAAGTCAGCAGCTTTGCATTGCAACAACTCAGGTAAACTTTACTCTCTTGGTTGAGCTGATTCGCGCGGAGATTTTAGTTAGTTTATGTGAGTTGTTTGCTGTTTGGTTTCAGGTGAGGTAGCTCTTACATTCTCAGTCGTCTTCATATTTAGATTGAAACCCTGGCGTTTTCAGAATATTCTGTGCCTTGAAACAGGGATCTCTGCCATACTAAACCTTCTTAAACACACACTAATAAAATGCCTAATAAATAAAACGATCACATTCCTGGTGAGTAATTAGGGCTTGGTAATTACAACATACAGTCATTTGAGACTTATCTTTTGAGGAAGCAGAGATTGTGATATTTCAAGAAGTTTACAGACTCGAGGACTTAGATCCTCTTGCGTGGTGCTTGGTGTGTGGATTTTTTTTTTTTTTTGCGGTTATTTGCTTCCATCTGCTGGCCATTTGTGATATTGCAGGCACCTAGCAAATCTGTGAAGGGAAAGAAACATGTCATGAAATGGATAAAATGTATCAGTGCAAACATTTTATACTATACTTCATGTATCCAAGTGACCTTATTTGAATCTTATTTTTTTTTGAGTTGAATGAACACAGACTCTGAAAAATTCACCTGAAAGACACGCATGATTTTGAATTTGTATCAAGCATGGTTACAAGACAACACACTCAATTTTTTTTTTTTTGAAAGCCGGAACACAATCATTACCCTTAATAAGGCAATTCCCTTTAGGAAATTATTCGAATATTCAAATTCAAGCACGATATGTGGTGTAGGGGAAACAGAATACACAGCTGTAGGCCAGATGGGTTTCAATTCCCCCTTATACCCTCAGCTGTCAGAGTGGTGTGAGGCCAGTTCTCTACACTCTTTGAAACTCAGTTTTCTCATCTGCAAAATGGAAGCATTCAGCCAAGTGGTCCCTATGGCATATGCTTATACTCAAAGTTTGAGTCTTTGTGAGGGTCCCAAAAATTAACTCAGACTGTAGAAAATCACCCATAAGTCCTAGCATCTAAATTCATATTTCTTGACTTGTTTTTAAATGAAAAGCAATTGTCATTTACAGAACACTAGGAAATGGATGTGCCCATTTGTAACATTGACTCAGGATTTAAAATGCACTGTGAGTTGTTTTGGGAGTGTGATGTTGACATGCAGTTTTTCTTACTGTTATAAACTGTCTTGCCGTAGCATTTATTATCTGTTTATAAAGGAAGAGCAAAACGCTTGGATTCCTTCCCCAGTAGTAAGGCAGTTGATCATAAGCTCATTGGGGCTTGGCAGATGAACCTTTGGCTGTGTCCCCTCCACGCTCCCGAGACGTGACTTAAGCTCTCAGGTGT
This sequence comes from Indri indri, assembly GCA_004363605.1. NCBI lineage: Eukaryota > Metazoa > Chordata > Mammalia > Primates > Indriidae > Indri > Indri indri. The sequence goes on along the minus strand of RJWJ010000004.1, from coordinate 107,989 downwards.
TTCCCTTGAAAAGCTTCCTGGGACTTTGTGAGTATCTGAGTTCAAGAGAAGAATGTTGCACCCAGGATATATGATCCTTACTTAACTCACATGTCAGCTGTAAGCACCCTTGGTCTTCTCTTTCCATTGCTCTTCCAGAATTGATGACTTTCATCATCAATTTAGAGGTCCCAGGGTCTGTCATGTGAGAATACCTGAGCCCATGATGGTAACAGCCTGTGATTGCCCTGGGATTTCTTGTAAAGGGACTTTTCTTTTCTCCTAGGGCTTAGACTGCCTGGGGGTGGTCAGTGGACCACACCTATCTGTTTTTAGTGATAAGTGTCAAGGAAGAGACCTCAGCACAGGAAGTTCCCTGAGCCTCTGTATTAGTTTTCTGTGACTGCTGCGCAAATTGCCACTGACTGGGTGGTTTAAAACAATAGGAATCCGTTCTGTCACAGGTCTCGAGATTAGATGTTTAAAATCAAGGTGGCAGCAGGGATGTTCTCCCACCAAGGGCTCTTGCCTCTTCCACCTTCTGGTAGCTGATGGTCCTTGGCTTGTCGTGGCATCACTTTAATCTCTGCCGGTCTTCACAGGACTTCTCCTCTCTTCTACCTCTTAAAAGAATACTTGGAATTGGATTTAGGGCCCACCCAAATACAATAGGATTTTCTAATCATAACATCCTTAACAACATCCGTAAAGACCCTATTTCCAAACAGGGTCACGCTCACATGTACTAGAGGTTAGGGCGCGAGCATCTCTTTTGGGGGAGGCAACTGTTCAGCCCAATACTGGCCCCCACTTCTGAATCCTCTCAGGCCTCTGGAATCCCGACAGCAGGAGTTTCTCTCCACCTGTTGACAGGGACCTGCAACTGCCCAGCACTTCCGAGCCATGAAGGATGCTGATACAGGATCTGGCAGGATGGTGCATTGTGGACGCAAATAACCCTGACCTACAAAAATCATCAAAAACAGCCAACACACAAAGTGCAGAAGAAAAGAAATCTCTCTTGGGAGAGAGGACCGCTTCTGACAAGAACAGACACGCGAGTGCTTTTATGTCTAAAAGCCGGAAGAACTCAGAGGCCTTGGAAGAGGAAACTTTAAAAATAGAACTGTTTTTAAGTTCTCCATATTTCACTCAGAACCAGGTCTCCCAAAGACTTTTGGAGGATGTCATCAGTGATAGCTAACATTTATTGATGATCGGCCATGTGCTAAGACCATCGGATATATTGGATATGCCTAACGACAAGTGAGGCAGCTATTATCATCATCCTTGTCTTAGACATGGGGAAACTGAGGCTACTCAAAGTCAGCCTCCTTGTGCAGGGTCTCACCAGTGGTGTGGTAGAGTCCAGCAGCATAAACCCAAGCAGTGCGACTCCACTGTGCGCAATCCCATTTCCCGCCAGCAATCCAGCCTACCAAAAGTAGCATGGCTGGCTTGTGTAGGGAAACTGCCTGCCTGGTGATGAGGACATAGCTCCAAATTCATACTTAACACTAAGTAGTCGAGCTGTTTCCCGAGCGAAGTCGTCGAGTGGGGCTGGCGTACTTACTCGATGACTCTGGTTCAGAAAAGGTCAGGTCGGAACCCATCCAGAGATACCAGCTCTAGGCAGAACGAGCCGAACAATAATTTGTTCCTGCCAAAGTGACATTTTTCCAATTTGAGTTCAACATTGTTCAGAAGCAAGTGCGGTCCCCTGGGGCACCTCCCGCGTAGATCTGCAGCGGATGACAAACCAACAGTATCATCTAAATAAAAAATCTAGCATGGTTTAGTCAATTAATCTTGACAAGAATAAATTGAATAATCTCAGGGAAATGGCAAGAGCTTGGATTCCACCAGACGGCTTTTTTTCTGTCGCTTGCCTTGGTCCTTGGTGGCAGATTAAAAACAAAAATATGCCTTTTGTGTATTGATGCCATTAGTGTGTTGATTAACAACTGCTACATCTGTGTGGGTAAATCACAATCAGATATGGACTCTTCCCCACAAACCGAACATCTTTTCACTCGAGCAGAGAAAGGAAATACATATTTCACCCGGTCAGAACAGGCGAACACAGATGGGAGTGGCTTTTTTCCACCTCGTTTTGAATGGCATTTTCTAGGTTTAAAAATCATCTGTGATTTTCATGACTGCCATACTGAGTTAATCTCCAGTTTCTCTGTATTTTTTCTGAGCAGACGGACTCAGGGAGAGCTCTTCATAAGAGTAAGGGGTATTTTTGCCGAGTCAAGGTCCGAAGTCAATCAAAGGACTCAGTCGTTCAGTTAGAAAAGCGGGTGAGAAAAGAAAGAAGATCACTCGTGTAAACATGACCCGAAGCCCTAGGGCTGTGCCTTGTAGATCATCTGGGAATCTTGTCTTAGCTTGGGCTGCCATAAGAGCATAGCAGACAGAGCAGCTCCAATGACAGAAATTTGTTTTCTCACAGTTCTGGTGGCTGGATGTTCAAGATTGGGGTGTCAGTGTGGTCACGGCCTGATGAAGGCCTCTTCCTGATTTTTAGACAGCCAACTTCTGTGTCCTCACTGGACTTTCCTGGCCTTGTGCTTGCAGGGGGGTGGGGGCAGGGAGGAGAGTGAAGAGAGAAGGGATGTCTTGCATCTCTTCTTATAAGAGCATCAATTCTATCCAATCAGAGCCCTGCTCTTATGACCTCATTTAATCTTAATTATTTCCTTAGTGGCCCCATCTCCAAATGGAGCCACAGTGGAGATTAGAACTGCAAGATATGAATTTGGTGGTGGGTGGGGGTGTATTCAGCTGCTTCTCTAGCTATGTTTGCTGTAAATAACCCTCCCTCCCAGGGCAAAGAGTGAAACAAGCAGCCTGAATTATCTAGGCTGACCAACCACCATGATTACAATAAAATCACCTGGAATGAATGGGAAGTGTCTGGTATTTGGAGCCACTTCTAGGCATAGACTTAAGCTCCATCATTGTGTGACCCGAGAGATTACCTACTGGTAATCTCTATTTTTATACAGTAAAAAAATAAACCTAAATAATACCATCCTTGTTTGGTTGTTGGGAATTTAGAGGCAGGATGGAAAACACCTAGCATAGTTCCTGGCACCAAACAGGTATTCAGTCATGGCTCACTGTTACGATTCCATTTGCCAATATAAAAATGAAATAATTGCTATGTGAATCTTCACCTTATGATATTGTGCCTTTTTGTTCCACTCTTGATCCACATGGGCCTAGAATTTGCTGTGTTTGCTTAAGAAATCACTACCATGATGCCTGTCTTAATGATCTATCCACAGAGTAGACCCAGCTACTTCTTGATGAGAAAATAAACATTTCTATAGACTTAGTCTAAACAGAGCTTCTGTTGTTTTCAGATCCCTACACCACTTGCTACACTCATTCTTTCCCTGTGCTGTGGGAAGCCTTGGAGTGGTCCTTGGCTACCATCTTTCCCTCCCACCCCATATCCGGACCTTCAAGACACCCTGCAGTAGCCCCCACACTGGTCTCTCCACTCGCCTCCTTAATTCTCGACAGCCTATTCTGTTAAAACAGAAATCAGATCATGCCTGTCCTCTTTTCAAATCCCTCGAGTGAAAACGAGTGCTAACGAGGATGTGGAAAGATTCAAACCCTTGTGCACTGCTGGGGGGAGTATAAAAGGGTGCATGCAGCAGCTGTGGAAAACAGCATGGGGTTCCCCAAGAAATTAAATGTAGAATTAACATAGGATTCAGCAGTTACGCCCATGCTCATAGCAGCGGAAACAACCCAAGTGTCCATGGATGGGTGACACTTAGGAGTGGGTGAAGAAAATGTGATGTATCCACACAATGGAGTGTTGTTCAGCCTCAAGATGGAATGAAACTCTGACATACGCTCCCACATTGATGGACCTGGAAATGCGATGCTAAGTGGAATTAGGCACAGGAGGACACGTCTTGTACAATTCCACTTACACAAGTGTTACAGGCTAAATCGTGTCCCTCCAAAATTCCTATGTTGAAGCCCTCACTGCCAGTGTGACTGTGTTTGGAGATTGGGTCTTTGGAGAGGTAATTAAGGTTAATGGAGGTCATAAGGGTGGGACCCTAATCCAGGAGGACAGGTGTCCTTAGGGGAAGAAGAGACACCAGGTCAGTCTCTTTCTGTGCAGGCACAGTGAGAAGGCGGCATCTGCAAGCCAGGAAGAGAGCCCTCACCAGGAAGCCAGAGAGAACTTGAACTTCCAGCCTTCAGAACTGGGAGAAAATAAATGTTCGTTGTTTGGGCCCCCAGTTCTGTGGTATTTTGTCATGGCATTCCTAGCAGAGTGATAAAACAGGGTGTCTAGAGTAGCCAAACTGATGGACACAGAAAGTGGGGTGGTGGTTGCCTGGAGCTGGGGAGATGGAGAATGGGGCGTTGTTGTTAAATGAGGATGGTTTTGGAAGATGAAAAAATTGTGGAGATGGATGGTGACGATGGTTGCACAACGATGTAAATGTAGTTAATGCTCCTGAACGGTGCACTTAGAAATGGCAAAATGGTAAATGTCGTGTGTATTTTACAACAATAAGACAACTCAGTGGTTCCTCACCTCTCTTAGAATAAAAGCGAGCATCCTCCTCTGATGTCATGTCCCTAGTTTCCTCTCTCACAGCTTCCCAGCCCCAGGGACCTCCCCGCCCTTGTGTGGCCGGAGATGCATTTCCCACTTGGGGCCTTGCACTCACTCCGCCCTGCCCTTGCCTGGGATCCCCTTCCCCAGTTGGCTGCTTGGCTCATCCCCTAACTTCTTTCAAGCCTTTGCTCAGATGCCATTTCTTTTTACCTATAAAATCTTATTCCGTATTCTTGGTTTCCCATCCCCTCCTCCAGGCTTTGTTTTTCTTCGTAGTACCTATACTTTTCTGAATTCCATTTACTTGTGTGCGGTTTTTATCGCCTGTCTTTTCCAACAGAATGTGACTCTCACCAGGGCAGGGCCTCCAGGTGTGTTGTGCATTACTGAGTCTTCTGTGCCTTGGGCAGGGCCAGCCAGGCAGTAGGTGCTGAGGATGTTTCATTTGAATGAGGGAATTCCTGTCACAGTTGCTTTTGGGAATGTGTCTGCCATTGCATCTAACTAGTGAGTTCCTTGAGGGTAGGAACCATGATTTTTTCACCTTTCTCTTCTAGAACAATAGGAAAAGAAATGCATAAAAAGTAGGTATGCAATAAATATGGATGGATGGAGAGATGATTGGATGGGTGGGTGCCTGGGTAGATGGATGGGGGATGGGTGGATGGAGGATGAATGGATGATTGGATGGGTTGGTGGGTGAGTGGATGAATGGACAGGTGGAGGATGGACGAAGGGTTGGACGGATAGTTGGGTAGGTGGATATATGGATGGAAGGATGAAAAATAGGTAGTGGTGGTTTTTCATTGACACAAGGTAGATCTGACTATGCTAAACTTGGAATGGGAGAGACATTAAATCTGATTAAAGGCAGTCTCTGCTGATATAAGCAAAGATTTGGAGTGGGTTATTTTATGAGCCATCAGCTCCTCTCTGTTGTGGCCTCTGACCCACAGCTATCGTCTTCACCCCACATCTGCATGTGATAAAGCTCACTTATAACATCCATATGTCTCTAAGGCAAACACCACGGCATATACCTCCATAGGCACCATAAAGAGCAATGACTCAAGAAAGAACTGTTAGGAGCGGGAGCCCTTTATTATTTTAAAGGGCATTTCAGCGACATCACTGAGTGTTCTCTGACCATAAGTCTGACTCCTGTCCTTTCTCTCTTTTCTCCTCCTTGCAGGATATCAAAGGAGACTGCAATACCTGTGTGGAAATAGAAGACAGAAAGGTGAGTCCATCTTTCTCATCATTTGGGTTTCAAACAAAACAAGAACTCCATGATTTCAACTCCAGTGTTTGAGACATGCCTCACTGGGTGATCGTTTGCAGGTGATTCATGGGCTATTAGACACTTAAAGACACTCATACTTAAAAACATTTGCCATTCCCCACCCCCTTGCAATCTGTGTTATTTCTGATGGCTTCGGTGAAGAGTGTGTAATTAAGGTTGCGAGAAATTGGGTGCTGAGTTTTGTTCAGTCATACCCTTCTTTTCAGGAAAATAACTCATTTATCCTTTAACTCATGTGAATTTCAGTTGCATATTTTTGCTGGTTACTGTATATATAAAAGTATAAAATGTTACGTATATTATACAGTATATAGTATTACATATATTATAGAGTGTATAATATTGGGCTTCCCAGGGTGTGTCCCTATGTATCTGATTCATGCACTTGGACTTGAAAAAGAGCCTCAATTTCCATCATGACACATTCATATGTGCATTTGAAATTAAGGGGTGGAGGTCGATTCCTACATATTTAGATAGAGTTCACCTTCCCCCCGTTTATCTTGTTACACTTGGTGTGGAACCCCTCAGGGAAAGCAGCTGTTAAACAATTGTTCTTTAACATTTTCACAGCATCTCTTTACTGACAAGAGTTCACAGAAGTTTCTGTGGCAAAGCACATCCCCACAGATCAAATTTTACCCTTAATACCTTGGATCCAAAGAGGTCAAACAAGTGAATGGAGAGTACATACCTCCCGGCTACTTTTGACATCATTCCACAGTTTTGAAAGATGTTTCTCTTTTCAACACTACCATTATTGTCAAATGGGGTCATTATTTCAAGCAGAGGTTTTCAGCTCTCATCTGAGGATGGCCCAGGTATGTCTGCCGATTAATAAGGTGGTTGAGGACTTTTCAAAACAAAATTTTCTTTTAAATGAAAAGCAATTGCCATGCATTATTTTAGGGAGTGTTGATCTCCTCGCGTCGGAAGGAATAATGATACGATAGCTTAAATTTAAACTGCGTGATCCCAGCTTAGAGTTGTGTGTTGCTCCAGTTTGCAGGCAAAGGCGTTTCAGTTCACGTTTGCACTCACTGTGTGTTTGCGTGCTGATGTGTGCATGTGCGCATTTTGAGAGTTGGACAAGTGGAGTTGCCGCTTAGGCGAAACAGGTGTCTAAAATGTTTCACGGATGTTCTGTCCTGCTCTGTACTCAGCATGTTCCCAGACCTGCTTCCACATGTTCAGGATATTTCTATTTCCTTGGACTTTTATGGAATGCGCAAGCATGTTTCTGTCTGGTGTCTTTTTTTTTTTTTTTAATTTGTCAGTAGTGTTTGAAAGATAACATAGGAGCTTATGCTATTAGAACAGCTCAGCTCCATTACCAACAAGGTCAGTGAGCTGCCAGGATACATTCTGGGTGGGTTCTGTTCCACCTGCCCAAACCGCCTTTGGTTCATACGTAGTGATGATAATGATTGCCCATGTCTGTGGCTGCTCTGGGGTGCTCACTGGTGGAGAGACGTCATCATGCTCACTCTGCATGGTTTCAGCTCTTCTCTAAAAAGGGGAACACACACGTACACACACACAAACACACGTGCATTTCTATGTGTTTTCATATATCGTTGGGTTGAGTCAGATGCTTCAAATGAAGCCTCATTTCTGAAGGGTTGTCCATTTCTCAACTTGAGCTCGCATGACTGATAGAAAAATTACCAAACATTTGTCTGCAATTAATTGGTGATGACTCTTAGCGATTAAAAAAAAAATGATGCCTACTGCAAATTTTCACTGTCTTTCTCTCTAAAGATTTTTTTATTACCTCTATTAAAGGGGGGAACTTTTCTGTCTTTTAAAAAAAAATTCTTAGTAATGTAGTGAATCTTATACATAGGCTATGGCTTCTCTGGGTCTCTCAATGTGGTTAGAAGTTGGGGGCGAGGTTTTGGGAGGTGCTCTCTGTATTGGAATCCGTTCTCTTAATGGAAAAGTCAAGACACAAACTCTAGTCATCCCAGAGGGTCAGCACCCCCCCTGCCCTTAGCAAAAGAGCACCAATCTCCTCCACCACCTGCCCCTCCCATGCCCAGTGACACAGCGCAGGAGTGATGGCCATCTGCTTCCGAGGACGCACTCCGGTCCGCGCTGACGGGTAATTATGAAATTTCACCACTGAAGTGGTGACACTTGCTCCTGTGTGTGTGTGTGTGTGTGTGTCCCTCTCCATTTAATCCAAGTGCTTCTGGCAAAATCGGTAATTTGATAAAGTGGAATTGAAGTGACAAGAGACAGCAGAGGTGCCAAAATAATCAGGAAACCTGTCTCTGAAGCAGCGGCCCCTTGGCCTGTGTGGATTTTACGACTGCTGAGTGCTCCGAAGGAGACCCGCGGCCTGCTCTGTGAAGCTCGGTTTCCTGCAGCTCAGAGCGCTTCGCAGGGCCCCTGCAGGACTAGACACTTCCCGAGGATAACTTTCATTTTTTTTCTTTCTTCTTCCCTTCCTGTCTACGTCCATTCCATATGTTCTGCATGCGTGCGTGTATTTGTGCACTTCCATCTATACCCTTGGACATCGTCGGTGATCTTCTTGATAGAAGAATTTTAGAAAACACAAAACCTCAGGTTTTCTATAGAGTCCGACAGAACTGCTGCAGTCTCCCGCCTCATTCCTGTTCCCTGCCGTTTGGGAGGACCGTTTACCTTGAGATGAGTCATTTTCCCCTTGAATCCTAAACCAGCTATAATGATGGAAGATAAACGCGAATTTCAAGAGTTGAAGAGAGCCCTCCTCCTAATGAAGAGCCAGAAGATTGTTCTGGGTCCGCACACAGTCTGGGCTCCATCTGAGACTATTAACAGAAGGAAAGAATTTTTTTTTCTTCTCCTGTTTTTCTATTTTTCTTTATCCTGGAAGCCTGTTTTCTATCAGGCTGACAGAAAGCTAATTGTCATTTGGAAAACCTTGCCTGGCTGTGTGTGGGGGATTCATAATGTCCATTGGAATGTGTTTTTGTTTTGTTTTGTTTTTTATGTTTCTCTTTTGCTTCCGATCCCGCCAATTAGCAGGGCCCCTACAGACGTTACCTGTGCGTGGATGGGTTCCTGGCCATTTCTTAAAATCTTTCAGAGGGTGTCACAGGGAGACCTTAAGGGGCTGGTGGAGATTTTCTCCCTTAAATGGAAAGCGAGGGCACGACTGTTTCCTCCCACAGGTGAGCGCGTGGAGCCGATGCAGATTTAGCGAAGGGACGGGGAGGTAACCCATGCTCGGAGCCGCTGCGTGGCCTCGCAAAACCGCAGGCGTTTGACATTTACAGCACCCGTGTTTCTGCTGGGGAACTCAGGCATTTAAATTCATTTTTATTTGTGGTGTAAAATCCATCTGAATTTCAATACTATTATGAAGACTGCATTTCAGGTGATGAGAGCAGAAGCTGATGGATCAGTCAGGGGGAGAATCTGTCAGGCGGAGACGAGAGCCCATTTGTCATAGGCTATAAACACAGACAGGGCTTACTCTTCTCACTTATTGCCTGGCCTGGTGTGGCTAAACAGTTTCAGACCTTCTGTAAAATTGCACGGAAGAAGTTGGAGTGGTTTTCAAAGTTACGGTGACTTTCAGACTAGCTCGGACTGAAGCCGTGATTGGGAGACAGATGCTATCACGCTGTGGTTAATGCTGAGAATTCTGAACTTGTCCTTTTATAATTCTTACTCTCATCCCCAGTGCCTCTGAATTCTCACAACAGCTATGAGTGGCAGGTACCAGCATCATCCCCATTTTACAGGTAAAAAGAAAAGAAAAAAGGAAAAAACAAAAGGAAGCTCAGAGAGGTTTAGTGACTTGCCCAAGATCATTCAAGTTGCGTCACGAGGCCAGGATTTGAACTGAGAGATTCTTACTCCAGAGTCTGGGTTCTTTCTTCCAATGCTACCCCGCCTCACACAAAAAGCAAGAATTAAATTTGTGGTGTATGCGAATTGTACTTTCCAGTGGATGAGTTTGTGCCTGGGCTGGTGTTTTCATTCACTGCTAAGTAAATGATCCAGTTTTCACGGTGGGGCAACCTTGCAGCCCTGGCTTGCTCACAGGGAGAGTCTTCATAGTCTTGACGATCCTGCCCCTCTGGTGAGCACAGGATGCCAGGATGTCTTCTGGTCATATGGATGAGAGACAGTAGCAACAGAGGCAGAGTTCTGGCTTTAGTCTCCAAAAACCTAGTTCTGCTTTGGCAGTTTCAGCAGGACGTATGCAAGGATTAGAAATTCCATACTTAAAACACAAGAGTATCCAGAGGTAGTGGTTAAAAGCATAGACTTTAAAGCTGTAAAGTCCTGGGTTTCATTCCCAGCTCTCTCAAGTAGCAGCTCTGTGACCTTGCAAAGCTTCCTTACCTTCTATCAGCCTCCATTTACTTATCTGTAAATTGGGGATATTAAAACCCACATGAAATGTTGATCTGAGGATTTGATGATACTGCAAAGTAGTTTATATAATGCCTGGTACAAATTCTTTTTACAATTTGTGCAAACTAAGAACTCAATCAACTGTGGGTACTTTTATTTTTATTTTTTGCTGCTGTCCATACCTACAGGCATTCCATGTTACTTATAATGAAATTCAGTTTCTAAAATTAGTCCCCAGAAAGTCTTGTGGGAGTACAGAGAAGCGGGTTCCAGTAGGCCTTGGAAATATTTCACCGAGGAGGAGGAGCCTGGCATAGGTCAGGAAATAGCAAAGTCTTTGTCTGCCAGTCCAGGCAAGGATCAGACGTTAGTGCAGGGATGAGGGGAGTGAGTGTAGGATAATGCAAAGTAGCATGGACTGCAGGGACCAGGAGGACGCGGCCCCACATTTTGGGAGCTGCTATTCAGGAAAACATGGCCATGTGGAATAGAGGTTCAGAGTTGCCCTTTTCTAAGGTAATCTAGAAATCTGGATTTTTATTGTAAAACCACTGATTTTTAAAACTCCATGTGTGAGCCAAGGAAAGCAGGAATGCAGAAAAGATTCAAGAGACTTACACTACCTGAGACTTGCAGGCTGAATCCCGGTGGATTAGGAGACCTCTCATGTCCATAATGACAGGGGTGTCAGGTCTCCCCAAGGCCCTCGTGGCAGAAGGGACAACATGGGTAAACACACAGAGGTGTAAAAGAATGTGGCGTGTTTAGGGTAGATTCGGGTCTGCCGTGCATGTTGCAGAGTGGCCACAGGGAGCGTAGAACGGTGAGTAGGCACCAGGTCGTGAAGGGTATTTCCTGCTGTGCCGATGAGTCAGGGCTTTGTGTCACTCTCCACTCCCCATGGAAGGCAGGTCCTTGCTGCATGGGGTCAGAATTGTACGGAACCACGAAGGCGCTTAAACTTTGTATGACTAACCCAGCCAAAGAGGGAGTCACCAGAGAAGAGGAAGAGGGCACAGAGCCCAGAGCTGAGCCAGAGGATGGCGTTGGGTGAGTGCAGGGACAGTGAAGACTTTGGCTGGAACAAGGTTAGGTCAGCCAGGGCGCTCAGAAATCACAGGGCTTGGTTTCCGGCCAGGTGTTCCCTCTGTCATGATGTGCAACAGGACAGACATGAGAGTGCAGATGTCTCTCTGAGATAGTGACGCTGTGTGCTTTGATATACACCCAGAAGTGGGATGGCTGAATCACAGGGGAATTCTGAAATGGAATATTATTCAGCCTTGCAAAAGGACGGAAATTTTTCCATCTGCAACAACATGGGTGAACCTGGAGGAGATCATGCTAAGTGAAATAAGCCAGGCACAGAGAGACAGAGACTGCAGGATCTCACTTGCACATGGAATCTAAAAAAGTAGAACTCACAGAAGCAGAGAATGGAAGGATGCTTGCCGGTGGCTGGGGGTGGAGGAAAAGGAGAGCTACTGATCGAAAGGTACATACTTTCAGCTGTAAGACGATTAAGTTCTGGAGAACCAATGGACAGCATGAAGACTATAGTTAATATATTTTTTGCTTGAAATCTAGTAAGAGGATAGATATCAAGTGTTCTCACCGCACACACATGCACAAAGTAACTGTGTGAGGTGATGTATATGTGTGTTAGCTTGATTGTGGTAATCATTCCACAATGTATAAATACACGAAAACATCATGTTGTACACCCTACATATGTGCCATTTTTGTTTTGTCAGTCAAATGTCAGTAAAGCCGGTGCAGGAGGAGGACCACGTTTTCCGGCAGGCCAGCATTGCCCAAGGGTAGGACTCAGATTTTGGGTGACAGACGAAGTGTCTTCAGTTGGCCCATGGACATAGCATCAAATCACATAGTGAGGAAGTGAGGAAGTTATTCCCTTGTTAACCATTTGTCAGACCTTGAGATTACATCAAAGAGACGTATTTTAGCGATGGTTTTCAGTAACAAGCCTGAAGCTCTCAAACATTTGCTCATCTACCTTTTAAACCAAGAGCCTCAGAGCCCTTGACAGGCAATTCTGATACCTGGCTATAACGTAGCACCATTGTTTCACTTTGAATTAGGATGACTGTCTAAATATGAGAAAGGATACTGATCTTTCCATTTACTTCAATGCGCCATTTCCTTTCTTTAAAAAAATATTAAGTAGATTTTAAGAAATCTATTAACAACAACAAAAAAATGGAATCAATTTAAAGAAAAATCAGATGAACATAGAAAAATCATGCATAGGGATTGAAAATATCTGAAGGTTAGGAAACACTGTTTTCTGATGGTGGGTTTATAATCAGGGGAGAGGTTCTGGTTGGCATTTTGAAAGTGTCAAAGTCTACTTGTTTGCAGCGGGGAGCTGGAAGGGAGAAGGGGTGGACACAGAGGGGTGGGGACCAGGGTAGGGTGCAGACAAGAGGGTGAGTCTGAACTAGAGCCATGCGGGAGGTGGAGAGGGAGGTTTAGGTTTGCAAGAGAGTTAAGTCCACATCCGTGTGACTTGCTGACTCTGGCTGTGGGTCCTAGACAGCTCCATCCAGAAACTCATCAGAGGCTGCTCAGCTGAAGTATTTGAGCACAGTTTGCTGCCGTGGGGTATAAAGGAGTTGATCAACATTGGCAATGACCTAACCTCCTGGATTTCAGAGGTGTAGTTGCCAGTGAGATTGAACACGAGCACAAGGCAGTCACCAGGGCTGGTTCTCTGTTAGCAACACTCTCTTGCCCTGCGGATGGGAGTGGCTTTGTCCTTGGGGCTTCTGACAGTTGAAACAAAGGAGGAGGGAAGAGTCAGTACTTGGAGCGCCTATTTCTAGAAGGGGAAGTGTTCCTGGAGAAGTGCCCCATTAAAGACCCAAGAGAGACACTTGAGGCAGACCAGGGCAAAGGCTGCTGTGAGCACCCATCTGGGTGAGACTCAAAAAATTCATCTTGGGAACGGATCATCTTTCTGCTTCAAATGTCTTTTTGTCGAAGGCTGATTCTGTATATGCATTAAAAGAGAAGCAGCTCTAGGATTCCCCAAAGCCATGGAAATGGAGATTAGAGTATCACTGAGGAAGGGTGTTTGAGTTTTGGTCTGAAGGAGGGAAGGTGGAGGCCGTCCTGGGCAGGTGCAGAGATGGGAGTCTGGAGGCAGAAGCGCGGCACGACTCAGGACCTGAACTGAGGTCGGTGTGTCTGGGGCTCTGGAGTCCGTGGGGAGAGTAGATGAGAGGCAGGCCGTCTAGGAGCAGGGAGAGGATTGTGTCCTTCAGTATAGAATAAAGATAATCTTACATGGAATGTGAAATGATCCTGAGTAACGATTGGAGGTGTAAAGACAGTGCCGTTGCCTAGTGGATTCTCCTTGCTCATAGATTCTGCTTATTCACGACCTTTAGCACTTCTGTAAGTTCACTCCTGGCCCCAACATCTCTGGCCAGGCAGTGAGACAGGGTAACCTAATACCTGCAAAGCCTTTCTCTGTGTTGCTTGGCTTTTCTGTCTGTGCCTCATTCTACCTCTCGGTGCAAATTCCCCGAGACGGTGACTCATCTTCAGATTAGTAACCATCATTCATGCCTATTGGGTGTGGCTCTCATTCCAAACTAGTGCACAGCCATTAACAAGCCTGTTTTGGGGCTGTGTTTGGGGCCATAACTCACTCCTGGTACCACCGTCTCTGGCCAAACAAGGGTACACAGTTATCTAGCATCGGCAAAGCTGTGCATGTTTACGGACTCGTCTCAGCTCCTTTGCTCAGCCGGAATTTGTAGACAGGACCTTGGTGGGACTTGGTGTGTGCATCATAAATGAATCTTGTCTTACGCTTTCTGCCTGCTGAGAAACAGGGCACCAAGAGAGAGCGCTGCACATGTAGCCCATCGACAGTAAGACTCAACATTGTTGTTGCTTAGACTTAGGGACAAGGCAACAGTTGAGATGATAAATCCCCGTGTCTGGAGTTATGCATTCAGAAACCACAGATGGGAGGGGATGAAAGTCAGCTCTGGAGAGAACCCACATGGTGGAGAGGGGTTGCTGCCCAGAAATCCCCAGCAATTTTGTTCATTTCTACATTATTTGTTTCAAAAGACAATGTAGTGTAGTGGGAAAGAGTTTTGGCATCAAATAGATGTGGGTTTGAATTCTGTTTCTGCCCTTTACTAGGTGGGAGACCTTGGGAAAGTCACATTGGCTTTCTGTCCACAGCCACAGTGTCTATAAAATGGTAGATCCTGTATGCCCTGTCCTGTCCTGTTCTTGTTGGCTGATTAGTCGGGACATTTTAAATTGCATAATAGAAAACTAGGTTGGACCAGCTTAAAGGAAAAAAAATGACAGTTGTTGGGTAAAGCTGGGCTGTCTTCCAATACAGCTGGATCCTGGTGTTTAAATTTCACCAGGTGGGAAAGGTGGTGACCACCAGCCATGGCCTCAGATTCTACCTGTAAAAAGAAGGAGCTTACTTCCCAACAGTTTCAGCACAATTCCTGGTTGTGATGCTCACTGGCTGAACAGGGGTCCCTTAGCCAGGGAGGACAGCACTCTACTGGTCTGCGTCCCTCACCCACACCAGAAGCAGGGCGGGTCCCAGCTGAATGACTTAAATAGGCTAAATGTAGAGGAGGGGTCCCCCAAAGAAACCTTGACTGCTTTTTGTTCCAGAAGGGAAAATTAATAATAATAGCAACCAACTAGCATTGAGAATTTACTAAATGCCAAAGACTGTTTTCAGCACTTTCTAGGCATTCTATGATCAAATCCTTATAAAGATCCTTTAAGATACATGTGACATGTATCCCCATACTACAGATGATAAAATGAGGGCAGAAAGAGTAGTAAACGTGCCTGAGATCACGCAGGTAGTAGAGGAGGAGATGGGAGTCAAACCCAGGAAGTCTTTGTGTGACTCTTAACAACTAGGCAACACTACCTCTTCCAAGGATGCTGCACAGGAAAAATCAATAAAGGCCCCTAATGCTCAACACACCCAGTGCCTGGCACATGGCTGAATGGTAGCTCTACTGATGAGAATTATTGTAACAAAGCCATGAATAGAGCAGAAATAACCCAGACCAAATGCTAAATGCCATTCTGCGACGAGCCCCTGCATTTAATTCCCTCTTAATCAGTCATCCTCAGGTATTATCTTGGGGCCCTCAAGAGATCTGGTCCTCGGAATCATCAAACGCCCATGGTTCCAGCTCATACTTCACTTCCCAGCATGACCAAGAGTTATTTTTGTAGACAAGAGCTCCTTACTCCAGGATGGGTCTCTGCACCTGCCTTTCATATTTTATCTGCAGGTTAACTCTTTTCCTAAGCTTTGGAAAGGAGGTGTTAGTCATACTTTACTCTCTCATTTATTTTAGGAAAATTTGAGGGTGGTGGTGGTTGGCTGGGGGAGATGGAGGCAGGTAAAAACTGGCAGAGCTTCCAAGATGGGTGTGGTATTGAGTTCAATCAGCCTCCGATGGTCCAGAAACCCAAAGGACATGATGAGGGACGCTGGCACACTCTGCAATGTCATGGGCACAGGTACAATGCAGACAGTGCAGTGAGACACTGTTGAGGTAGATCGGGCCATTTGTCAGATACATCCTCCCATCAACCTTGAAGCTGGCTTTGGGGAAGCCGGTCTGAAGAATCACAGGTGAGACAGAGTGGCTAAGAGCTTTAGCATGGGATTCTCAAAGGGCTGGGTTTGAATCCCAGCCTGGCCACTTCCTGGTTATTTAGCCTCTCAGTTGCTCAAGTTCTCACGTAAAATGGAAAGGAGGAGAGAATAGTTTTTGGGGTCACAGTGGGACTCAGTGCACTGACATACTTAGAGTACTTAGCATCCTGGTGGGGCATAGGGTATACCTTCTGTAAGTGCGAGCTGCCTTATTATTACATTTAGATTTGCTTTTTTCCTACTCCTTTTTAATCTTTGACTCAGTTTCTTAGATCTCTGGTAGAATCAGAGAAGGTACATCTAGGACCAGTTAAGAAAATAGCAAAGAAAACTACAAAGCTTAAACTAGATACTAGGTCCTCAGTGACCACTCTAGGGTTTTGTGTATCCTGTAGGTACTTAGCAGTCTAAGTAAAGGCATATACAGGGTTGGAAAGCACAAATAAATTTGTCCACCAGTGGTTGGTAACAGACCGAATCTCTGGTGCCATCTCTGATTGATTGTGGCTGCATAGAACGCCCTGTTGATGAGGAACCTGAGGTTGTGGCATCTGGGTTCTAGCAGAAAGAATGCTTGATTGATTAGTGATGCCTGCCAAGGGTGAAGAAGTGAGGGCCACCACATGTGTGCCAGGTATAGGTTGTTTGTTCTTGGCATAGAATCTGGCAACTGATGAGTGAAACAAAGCCAAATGCTCTGTGTTTAAGCCCAAAGATGCTTCTGTTGTTTAGAACACGACTATTTCCCTTGTGGTATGGATTTGCAGCCTAATGAGACACTGGTATGTTCCTGAATAGTGCATGGTTTAAAGACAATTTAACAAATAAGAGCATTATATCAGGCATGTGTGGACACACTTTCCTAGGCTCCTGAGAAGCCTACTCTATTGATTACATTATGGTGATAATGTACCTGACATCCTCCTCAGATAACTAGGGTTATGTTTTGATATCTTAATTTAAAAAGCATGATTTGTCTACAATGCTATTTGTCATCTCTTTGCAATTATGTATTAATTGGGGCTGAATCACTTACATTTTAATGCCATTAATTACAGCTATTATTTTCATTTGCCATTTGTTTTACTTAAAAAAAAGCAAGTCTATTCTTTAGTGTAATTTTTAGAGAGAGTTCTTTCTTTAAACTCTGAATTAAAATGCATTTAGGAAACACTTAATCAAGTGCATAGCTATTTTTCCATGATGGTTTTGTCATCTCTTCTAAAAAAAAAAAAAAAAAAAAAAGATGGCAGTGGCTTTTTCTGGGATGAGTGGAGTGTTAATTAATTTTTCTCTCTCTTCAGTTGGAAGGTTTTATTATCCCATTTCTTGATACGTGATTGGGTGACTTCACACTTTAGATAGAAAGCAGGCCCTGTCCAAAAGTGATTTATGTTGTCCTAGTACTTTTGCACAGGTCAGCTGAAATTTTCTTCATGTTGATCAAGGTCAGAAAACCCCGGGATTACACCATCCATCTCAGCAACTAGGTTGCAGAAATAATGTTTGATGGAACCTGATACAATAACAACAGAATCCAAGGGTGGGCTGGGGAAAACATGCACACGTGTGTGCACACACCTATCACACAAACACACGTGCACTTCTTACATTGAGTTTGTATCAGTTTACTAGGCTTTTTTGGATGGTTATAAATTAGAATTTATTTTTGCATAAAGTCATCAAAAATGCATTGTCTCTTACTCTGGACATTTTAAACTAAAAGCTATCAGAATTTGCAGATTGGCTGGAGGTTTTTTGTATTTTCTTTGTTTTTCCAGCTTTAGTGAAGTATGATTGACAAAAAGTGTATACGTTTAAGGTGTACGGCTTGATGTTTTGATACTCATACACACTATGAAATAATCACTATACTCAAGCTAATTAATGTAATCATTGCCGTGTGTGTGTGTGTGTGTGTGTGTGTATAGTTACCATTTTCTTTTTGTTTTGTGTGCGTGAGTGTGGTGAGAACACTTAAGATCTACCTTCTTAGCAAATTTCATATTTGCTTTTTAACCAAAATGTTTTCTGGGTGGATTAGAGGACAGATCCTATAGAACAGAAAAACACCTCAAGCTCAGGAAGTTCTGGCTTTGGTTAAGAGAGCAAGGGGAGAAACAAATGCTTGGCATGTGTCAGGTAGGCAGGATCCAACCTGGCCAGGGAGGCTGACAGCTCTTCTCAGCCGCCTGATCCAGGTAAGTAACTGGCACCATGGTGTGGAGAGAGCTAAGTCAAAGGAGTAATTGGAAAACTTTAAGCCAATTTTATGTCCCCTCAGAATAGCGCACTAACTTGCAATAAGGAAAAATATATTTTAAATTTTATCTATTCAGATTGAATTTTTCTGTGGATCTAATTTATCAACTCACAAATTGACACATTAATTTTGCCCCATGACAGGACAGTTTTCATGGAGAAATCATTAAAGTGCAAGAGCTAAGGCTCTATCAGAAAAGCCACCCAAAGGCAGGCATCAGTATAGTCAAACACACAGTAAACACCTTTCCTTGACCGCTGTATGAAATGCAAATTAAAGCCATATCATGTACCAATGTCTACCTACCAAGTTAGCCCTGTTAACATAAAATAAGAACATTATCTCTTCCCATCCTGGTTTGGTTCTTTACTGGGAATTTTGCAATTCGGTGGAAACCATTTAAAAACCAGAGTGCCCATACCTGAGAACAGTCACACAGATAATTATTTCTTTTGCCCCAGTCTCCCTCATTTTTCTTGTTATCCCAGTCCAGTAGAAACAAAGGCCTCATGAACAGAGCCACCATTGTTCTTTTACTAGTAATACCAAGATATTGGCAACAACTTAAAGGAATGACTTATTATGTTGAATTCAGAACATGATAGAGTATTATGCAGCCATTGAAAATGATGAATATGCTTGCGTCACAGGTCCATGGATGATAATTGATACAATGTTGAATAACCACACATCCCACAAAATAACACGTGCTTCTGATTATGATCATGTACAAAATTTGCATGGGAAAAGATAAATATTTATGTTGGTTTGTATTCAAATATAATTTCATTAATCCGTGATTTGAGGATTAGAGAATAAGACATAGTAGAAGAGCGGAAGGAGTCTATTGGAATCCGTCTACGACTCAGTTTAGGACTGAGTTTGGGCAAGTTCCTTAACCTTGATGCACGTCCAATTCCTCTTCTCTCAAGAAATATTAACGATACCACCTACCTCTGAAGGTCCTTGTGAGTCTTATTCATAATATGTCTAAATTACCAGTCTGGTTCCCAGCACATGGTTACTCAATGCATAGTTTTAATAGCAGTGATGTTGCTGAAAGCCACAGTAGTAGAGATCATGATAAACAATTGATATTCCTGTTGAGAATTAGAAGTTCACAGATGAAAGCAACCTCCAAATGAGACACCATAGTCTATAATTTAAATGTCTCGAGTGAAATATTGCCAAGGGGGCAAACGCAGGATTTGGACGACTCCTCTTGTTAAGACAGCCCTAGAGAGAAGTCCGCATCGATTGTGAAAAGCAGCAGTGGAGTTCACAGGGTTGTTACCTGATTGAATCCGTCAGGCACACGGTGATCCTAGATGCTGATTCAGGAGGGAAAAAGTTTTCTAGATTGAACATGGCTTTGTGTTTGCTGAAATGGGACCTGTCGGGGTTGTTGGCAACTTGGAGACTGATAGGTGGGGTGATTCCCAAAAGAGCAGCCTACAGGAACCTGCGACCAGACCTCCCCAACTCTCACCTATCAGTTCATTGGGTGGAAGTTTCTCTATCTTGCAGGAATCTCCAGACCTATTGCTATTCATGAAATTAAAGCAACTACTTATATCCTTGAAACATCACTATCTATTTAAATAGGATCAATTCCAGCCCTTAATTTGGGGGCAGATATATGTATTTTATCATAAATCTATTTTGATACAATTACTGAGGAAATAACTTCAAGTTGCTGCTTCACTTTGCTCACAGATACCCTTCAAGGGCTACTGTTCCAAACGAGTTAGACCGCTTTGTTTATCAACCTATTCCAATAATTCTGAGAGTTCATAAAATTGTGTGTCATTTAACATTCATCCTGTTTTCACATTCCAAATTATCTTTAAAACTGTTGACATGACTGGGTAGATATGATGATAACTATGAAGTATCAATATCAAACAGTTGATTTTAAACTGCTTGGTCATATGTTTGCTTGTGCATTCTATTAAAGGTTTAAACATTTGGAGCTGGTGAGGTTATGCAACAGTTATTAATCACATTCAACTTCTAAGACTGTAGGTCCATCTCATCGAGCTACACTGGGATTGGAGGCTAACGTAGCATTACATAGAAATAGATATTTATCTTTTATTTAATTTCTATTTCTGAGTCACTGGAGTCACTGAGTCACTGGAAATATAAAGGTCACTGAAACACACAGTTTCTTGGAATCTGCCACCATGGAGCTTAGGGTCTGTTGGAAAAATAGACATAAAATATAAAATAACTATATACTTAGAATTGTTTTATGCATTAAAAAAGTATAGGCTATTTTGGGGTGGTGGGGAGTTGAGAGAGAGGATAGGAGAGGAGAAGGGAGGTGAGAGAGAGAGAAAGAAAAAGAAGAGAAAGAAGATGAAAGAGAGAAAAGGAAAGGAAAGAAAATCAGTGAGGAATTCTGTTTTATGTGACAGATTCTCAGACTGGCACATAGACTAATAGACTTTAGTTCTCCTGGACTCCAGTGCTCAGATGGTTCTGTAGGAAACTTCTCCCGCCATGACTGACTCTGTTCTCTGCTTTCCTTGGGTTTGGCTTTAGTGTTGTGACGTGGGGAGACAGACACCAGCCACTCCAGGCTTACGTTCCACCAATTCAGCAGCCCCAGTAGAAAGAGAGCTTCTTTTTCCAAACAGTCCTAACTTAAACAAATTCCTTAGGTGCACCTTCTCTGATGTCATGAGTCATGTGCCCTCCACCTGCCCCTGGGACCTGCTGACTAAAGTGAACCCCCCTAGAGCTCAGCCAGGGGGATTAGGGTGTTGGTCAACCAGGCCCAGCTCATGCCCCATGCCTGGAGCGCTGATATGATGCCAGTCTGACAGTAATGGTGCGGAACAATAATCAGGGAAAAACCGCTCCCCAAAGAAAACTGTCCTGCTTCTTACCAGAGTTGGAGTGGATGTGGGTCAGGTCAAAGCAACAATTGTCTATGCCCTGGCTCCTCACTGCCTGGTCTCTACCCTTCTTCTAGCCCGAAGCCTGTATCTTCTCTATCCACTGGCTCATCCCCAGAGGTCACCTGTACCTCTCTGCACAACGCTGACAGTATCAGTCATTCAGAAATGTACTGAGCACAAAGAAATGAAATACGGGGCTGATGTGCTCCTCTGGACGGAAACTGATAGTAGCCAAGACCGTGATGCAGGGAAGACTGGTTTGAGACACTGAGAGAAGAATAAATACTTGTTGGAGGAAGTGCCAGGCCAGGCTGGAATGTGTCTGCACACATACAGAGCAAAGGCAAGGGGCCCCAGAAAGGAAGGAACAGTGCAAGCAGGATCACTTCCTTTAGAGACATATTAGGGAAATTGTATTTTAGGATTACCTTAGGAAAGAAGTGGGAAATTCAGCGCTCTCTTGGTTGTAATAGAAATGCCATTCAGATTGGCTTAAGCTAAAATTGGAATTAACTCCCAGTCATGGGTTGAAGAGCAGCCTCCAAAAAGATATGCTGAAGTCCCGTCTCCCACCTGGTGCCTGTGAGTGTGATCTTATTTGGCAGTAGGGTCTTTGCAGATCAAGTAATCAGGTCGAAGGGAGGTCACACTGGACGGGGCAGGCCTGAATCCAGTGACGGGGTTTTTATAAGTAGAGACGGATTTGGAGACACAGAGACACAGACTCACGGGGAAGAAGCCAGGAGGTGATGATGAAGGTGGAGGCCGGAGTGATGCAGCCACAAGCCCGAGAACACCAGGGACGGGTGGCGGCCGCCAGCAGCCAGGAAGAGGGCATCACAGGAAACATGCCCTTGCTAATACCTTGATTTCCATACCTTAAAATCCAGAGGTGCCTGGCTTTAGGGTGCTAAATGCAGGTGCTCACACATATGTCCTCAGGAACATACTGGTCACCATCTCTGGGACCTGTGTATCTTGGAGTTGACCTCATTTCAGGTGAGCTCTTCCCACTTGGAACAAAATGACCTCAGGAGGTCAATTCCAGATTTACCTTCCACCACTTTGGTGAAAAAGTCCTGGGCTTGGTTGGCTTTGGGTCCTGTGTCCATTGCCGAACCCGTTCCTGGCACCATAGGCATGGGAAGCTGTATTTGGCATTTGGGACCCTTGTGCATACCTGGAACTTGGAGCAAGTGTCAGCTCCACACGGACTCCTAGGGAAACAGGAGGGGAGAAATTCCCTAAAGGAAAAAAGGTCCTGAAAAGGTTTCTCAGAAGGAAAATTGAAAGGCGGCCAAGGTGGGGATGTTATCATTAGATGTAGGTGGAAGGATGCTGCACAGAGAACACACCTCTCTCTCTCTCTGTCTCTGTCTCTGTCTCTCTCTCTCTCACACACACAGACACACACACACACCCCTGCACACACACACACGGATCAGATTGCAGGGGGCCTTGAACCACAGGTGAGAAGGTTTCTTGGTCACACAGGTAGGGTTGAGAACAATAGACGAAGAGGTGAGACTTACAGTTCCGGGGAGTCCCAAGGAAGGACTTCCATGATCAGAAGGGTGTGGGGAGAATGTGCACTGGGCGTGGGATATCATGCCACCCTCCTCCAAGTTCTGGGAAGTCACGCCCTCTTTTTTACAGCAGCCGCACCTACCCCAGGTGGGTCCTAGCCAGAGGCCACCTCTCAGTAGGAAACACAGGTGCAAGGAGGCTGTTACTGCAGCCCAGAGAGGAGGCAGAAAGAATCCGAATGGTGATGCTGCCCTCAGGGATGAAAACTCTGACTTGATCATGACACGTTCTGTGCATGTAACAAATACATGTGTCCCTTAAATATGTAAAATATTTTGTATTTCCAGATGTTAACTCATTTTTCTGCACAGAATCAGAAGACAAAATACTTCAAAAAGAATAAAAATGACTTTAAAGTACTAAACACTTTCTACCTACAAGGACATTTGCTAATTGCTTTACAAGCACGATTCATTTAATCTGCCTATTTTAAAATACAGATAGATGCTTTTTTTTCAGATGATGTTATGGAATTCCAGAAATCTTAAATGAATGTTCCACGCTCATGTGATGACTCGGTGGCAGGTCTACGATTAGAGCAGAGGTTTGCCCCACCCCAGAGCCCACGGATTTTTCAGCTACCCTAAGAAACCACAGAAATAATGGCATCCAACACACCTGATACTACTTAAGGCCTCGTCGTAACACTTGACTGAGACACCTGTGTAAACACAAACACATATAAAGATGTAGATATGTGTGGTATGTTTCTATGGAGACTAGAAGTCTATTTTATTAATATTACTCTAAGTTCAAGATGGACTTATTGCCCCCAAAAGGCTACCTACATCAAAAGATCCTAAATAAGAAAGTTTTAAACATCCGGCATAAATTAAGAGCTTTATATCAAAAACATTGGGGAGCTAGAATTAAATAAAAATTAAGCCCAGAAGCAGAGTAATGACCCAGCAGTTCCTTACAGCCTTACATTTTCAATCAAAGATAAAATCTCATTAAAAGTATATCTTTGATTAGGGAACAAGCTCGGACTGCTCCAAAGTTGGATTGCTTTATCCATAGACGTATGAGCCTTGAAATCTTTTTTTCTTCTTTTCTAACTTTAAAGATAGCGAGGTATTTATCTTCTGACATCATTACACAAGGTATTAATATAGAAGAAGACAGAACAGAGATGACAACGCTTTTCATATATCTACCAGTGCCTTTTACCCCATAAAATTAAGGGCCTATTTATATAGGCTGTTGCAATTTTAGGGAAGAATGTTTATATGTTACTAGAATGATGAATCAGTAAAGAACTGTAGAGAACATCTAACCCACTGCTGCCCAGTAGAAATATAATGCCAGCTACACACGTTACATCTTCTAGTGGCAACATTAAAAAAAGGGAAGAAGAAACAGATGAAATTAAATTTAATAATATAATTTATTTAACCTCTATGTCCAAAATATCATTTCACCATGCAATTAATGTAAAAATTATTTATATGATACATATATATGTCTATATATACCTATATATAGGTATATAAAAATGTATATATAGGCACATATGTATGTACTAAGCCTTCAAAATCTCGTATACATTTTACTCTTATGGAAACAAAAATAAGAAAAATAAATAAAAATAGGGAAACCAAAGATTAGAGAGATCTCTTTGGAGGTTTTCCGGTAACAAAAGAGTTTCTATTTTGAGAGTAGGTTGTATACTAGCTGTTCCCTTAATGATGTACTTTTGGGAAACCACACTTCTAAGACATAAGAGAACTGATGTGGGGAATCCTTTAAGCCCCGTGTATCTCAGAGTAGAGGCTCAGGCCGACGGATTGCAAGAAGTACTAACATCTTCCTGCCGTAAGCTTTGGAAGTTAATCACTGACCGTGAATCATAGATAGGGCTCATTAAGTAGTCGGTCCAGGAGCTGGGTGAGGCTTGATAGATGAGTGGTCTATGGTGATGTTTCCATGTGTAGCAGGCACCTGTCATTCATAGGTGAAGTCATTTGAGGTGGTGCATGGATGTGTCATTTGATACAATTGAATCACAGAGTGAGACTAAAATTTCCCTTTCAAACCCATGTCAGTCTTTCAGGTGTCAAAGAGAACGACTCTGTGTGTTGCTATTAGATTTCTAACACCTCTCTAACCCTTGCTAATCTCTTTGAATAGAGACAGAGAGCACGCATGAGCAGGAGGGCTTTAAACAGACAAGATATCCAGCCAGAACTTAATTGAGGGACATTGCTCTGTTTTCAACCCATTTAGTCTGACAGTCTCCATCTATTTATGGCAAACGAGACAGTTTTTCAGTTTGGGTAATGATATAAAATAGTGTTTTAAAGTGTACTGAAGCGTAAATGAGTTCATTTTTTTTTTTAAATAAGCTGATTGCAAAAGTGACCCATGGATTAGGCAAAAATGGTGAAATTGATATGTGAGTGAAGTGACGTTTGGAAAATGCCTGTCTTGTATTGTGACGTAAAGGGGAGATTTGTCTATGTTTACTCCAGACATCATTGCATGGCTTCATTTCTTGGTGTCAGTTTCCCTTCCTGGACCTGGCCAGTTTCCAGAAATGATGCTTCTTCACATTGTTGTTCACATCTTATGGAGGTGGCACGTGAAGTCCTTTGCTACCAGTGAGCAAACATTTACGGCAGTACTCCTCTCCTCCAGGAGGTAGCCCCAGTCTCTGTTACACTAAGTACCAGTGGGCTGGAAAGGGACTAACACTCTCTGAGCAGCCCCTTTGTCAAACACGTAAAATGCCTACACAGAGCGTGGTCCAAACCAGCCACCCACACTGTGCGAGAGGACTCTAGCAAGTTCTCTGACGAAGAGAAGGATGCAGTATTTGCGTATGTAAGTCTCCTTCCTTTCTGCTTTCACGTCCTGTTTGCCAACTGTTAATTCATCAGAGAGAGGCTTAACAGATACTAGAAACTTCTTCATAAAACCACTCATTTCCAGTTGTTTATTTTCTTTCATATTTTTCTGAGCTTTGCTTAATGCTCTCAGGGTGTTCGTTAATTAGCAGTGTTTTCGTTTATCTGCCCGAGAGGCAAGGCGGGGTGATTACAAGCTTAGACACCCAAATATGAAGTTCAGACTAATTCTGCTACTTCACACAATGGAGTCTTGAGGAAGTCTCAAGAACGTGGTATCTCTGAACTTCAGTTTTCTCACCTGTGAAATGGGGTCACAGGGGAACTTCCACGTAGGGTCGAGGCTGAGAATGGGAAGAGGTAGGATAGTGATTGGTACAGAGCTGGGTATAAACTCAACACATGGTGGGATTGTAATTATTCGTGCTGGTGTCGTTCATCCCTCTGCTTTTTCTTTGACCTCCTAGTGCATGAGGTGACTTGAGTTCCCTTCTAAAATGACAATCAAGTTTTGGATTTTATACTCTTATTCTGCTTTTCCGGTGTCAAAGTTCAGTTTCCCAGGAACAGCAGGGGAGGTGATGCTTAACAAAAGAGACTTCCGTGGTTAGGATTTAAGTCTCTGCGTTTCATCTTTGTAAGGCAGAGAGATGGCAGCTTTGCACCTAACTCTGCAAACCATCCCTTCAGCAAATGTTGTCAAAACATGTCCACTGTTCTAGCTACCATGGTAAGCATGGAATTAAATCAATATTTACGCAAAGATCACAATATAAATGCAAACTGAGCTGCATAATAACCGGGCCTGAGTAACTTCTAACATAGTTCATAGAAAACTTCAGATTATTTATGTATTGGTTTCAGAGTAAGTAGAAGTCTATTTTTTATCCTATCATGGTTAAGAATCTTTGCCGCCTATACTGGTAGCAAACTTTTATCAAGCAATGATATTTGCCTGGCAGACTATGTAAGGAAGTATTTAGAGGTATAACCAGATTTAGAAGTTGTTCTGAGATCAATCTGTGATCAATTTGACTCTGAAAGGGGGTATATATACAGATATTCTCCATCTCTATACTATAGAAAGTTAAGAAAGTAATTAAAACAACAAATTATCATTAATTTAGTTCATTAGTTAAAGGCAAAACGAAAGAAACAAACAACACACATAATCACGATTGTCCTCCTCCTCCCCACCCCCAGTGTGCACACACGCTTGCACACTCACATGCACACACACGCACACACACACCCCCCAAAGTCATTTTACCAACAAAAAAAATCTTGGTCCAATGAATTAAATGTTCAAATTCCATCTGATAATGTCGGAGTCATAAACATAGCCTCTCCCTTTGTGACTCGGTTCTCACATCTGTAAAGTGGGGATAATACTTGGCCCTTTCTATTCAAGCAGGTTGTTCTGAAGATAAACTGAGCTATTTTGAGGATCAATCCAGTAAACATTTACTGAGTCCCTTGTGCAATTCTCCAGCATTATGCTTGGAAAAATATAGTATGTCCCTTAAAGCAGGTTTTGATATTAATATCTTTCTTTTTTTGACCTCTAATTCTTTTTCCAAATTTTGAACTTCAGAGAATAGAAATTCCCCCCTGACCTAGAACTCTTTGCTAGTATCTATTTTTGAGATACAGTTTGTTTTTGCCCTGGTGAGTGAAATGTTAGGATCCTTTTAAAGTTCTTCCTGGGAAATAGTCAAATTCTTGTGCCTTGAGTGTAGATTTTCTACCTGTCAGTTGCTTCATTTGCGCACAAGGATTAGGGTAATTAAAACAACAAATAGAGCAGAATCAGCACTCCTGGCTTATATTCTCAGATACTGAAGCCCCAGCCCTGCCTCCTCGGGCGGGGAGCTCTCAGGTGTAGGTTTCCAGCTGAACACTAGAGGCACCTTCTGTTTAGACCACAATTGCTGCAGCATCAGACTTTGCAGCCGCTTGCCCCGCTTTGGGGAATTATGACGTCTAGACAAAGGTGTTTTATTTTATGGAGAAAGAAAGTTAGAAATGTGTTTAATAATAATTATATTTAATGTGTTTATAATTCATGTATTTTATACTGATTTTGTGGTTATGTAGAAAAGGATTTCTCAACCTTGGCATAATTGACATTTTGGACCAGATCATTCTTTGCTGTGGAGATTGTCCTTCCCATCATAGGATGCTGAGTAGCATCCCTGGCCTCCCCCCCGCTAGATGCCAGTAGCATCCCATTCCCTTATTGTGACAGCCAAAAATGCCTCAAAATACGGCCAAATGTTCCCTGGAGGGTTGCAAAATTGCTCCTAGTTTAGAATCACTAGTGTAGGATAACGTTATCATTAGTAGTGGATTTGTGCTAAAGTATTTCAGGATGAAATTTCCACAACTTATTTTCAAGGAGTTTAATAAGCATGCAAAACAGATAAAGGCAAAAAGAGAAAATAAAAGAAAGGAAAAGAGAGGGAAAGGAAAGGAAACAAAGGAAATGGAAGAAAAGAAAAGTAAAAACAGACCACGAGAGCTGAAATTCACAGGCCAAGCAGTTCGCACCAGGCCGCATGTGGTTGGTAACTCCAGCTCTGGGTGCTCTACAAAGAGCGGGGCGAGGGAGGAGGACAGCTCCCCCAGCAACGTGGCACTGTCCTTACGAGAGGAACACGTAGGATACAGCCTGCAGCATACCGGGGACTGTACTTCCATGAAACATTTATTTAATGATAAAAGTTAATTAGCAAATTCTCATTCTTCCTAGGACATTACCCAGAGGACTTGCATTAAGCTGTTATGTAAAAGACAAAGAAACAAAAATGGGGGGGATGTTCTAAATTAAAAGAGACAGAAGGGATGTGAATGCAATGCTGAGGTTAATTTTTTTAAAGGCTCGAAATAGCCATTGAAACATTTAAATATAGTAGTGAGCATTAGATTTAATTTTGAATTAAAGTTAATTTTCTTAGGTGTGATAATAGAATTGTGGTGATATAGGAGAATTGTGGTTATGTAGGAGACTGTCCTTATTAGGAGATGCATGCTCAGGTATTTGGGGGTGATATATCCACTGTTCTGTAGTTTTTGTAACAAAGGTTTTGTAACAAACAAAGCATATATACATATACACACACACACTCTATGCACACACATTATACATATACAAAACCATATATATTTAAAATAAAACTATATAGCTTTTTGTTTTAGCATCTACTTGTGTACATTCTTGTGTGTGTATATATGTGTGTGTGTGTACATCTATGCATGTGTGAGTGTACCCAAACTGTACAGACCAAGTGGTTCACACCAGAGCTAAGAGACAACACACCCTCAGGTCTGCACTCTCTGCTCTGGGTACAGCAAGCAGGGCATGTGGGGTGGTGAGACATACCTTAGGCAGTGCCCATCCAAGTCTGAGCCTTGTGGGTCAGACACACCTGAATTCAAATCCTCCTTCCACCTGTGAACAGCACGGTGACTGCATGGCTTCTATAACTTTGAAGCCTCAGTAATACAGAAATAACGCTTTCTCTTACGTGAAATGATTGGAAGAACGAAATGAGGTAACGTATGTGAAAGCACCTGTCGTGCATTGGGTGCCTGTCAATACCTATTCCCTTCTGTTCTCCATGGCACGTGGCCTTGTTCCAAGGATGGGGAAGAAAGAATGGCACAAGATGTGACCAGCTCATCGTAGGCACTTTAAACTGCTGTGTGCATTTCATGTGTGCGTGTACTGCACAGAGAAAACAGTTTAGATGTCCTGTGGTTTCCAGGGCTATTCACATGTTTGCATAGTTCGACGTCAGGATCTGATGTGAAACACAAACGTGTTCACTGGTCTCTGCCTGTAGCCGGTGGGTTGTTGGTGCAGAGGCTCGCGTGGCCAGTAGATGGCAGTGCACGACAAAGAACGAGCTCCCTGGCTCCAGCCCCTGTTTTAATTAGCTGAAAGGAAGACAGGTATGCTTTTATATAGTTTTTGATTTTGTAATTTTCCTGAGCAGCCATTGAGGGCAGATGTTTTCATCCTCTCCCTCCGCTTAAGTGTCAGAGGAGAGGGAATATCAAGATGCAATCAATCGCTGGCCACGGTAAACCCCCTGAACTTAAGTCTTGCAGACATCATCAGCTTGTGCCATCTTAGAAATTGCTGCAGTGGAGGGAGGCATGGAGCTATCAATTACTTCTAGGGCTGCAATCCCCTCTGTCCTTGAAAAGGAAGCCTGCTGACTCCGTGGGTGAGATGAGGGGACAGCCGTTGGGGGGGGGGGGGGGCGACTTCTTTATCAGTGTCCTAGAAGTGGCTCTGCAGCCCTGGAGGAAGAAATTAAAGATCAGCTTAAATTGTACATGACGGCTAAGCCCCCCTGTAATGAATTACCATTAACTGGTCAGCAAATTAATTGAAACATGGAAGCCTGGAGGAAAAGAAAGATTCCTTAAAGCATTTTTTTCTCTTCTAGTAATTTCCTTTGTTGAGTGAGAAAGACTTCATGCAAAAGGAGCCAGTACGTTCTCTGTATGTACAAAGTCCCGGACACATTTTATACGTTTTCTGGTTTTACTTAGGAAAATCTTCAAATTAACCCATGTGGCAGGGAGTGTGAATGCCATTTTACAAAAGAGGAAAACTGGGTCTCAGACATGGTGGGTGATCGGCCTAAGGCTATTAATATATGATGACTGAAAAGTTACAGGTGAGATTCAAACCTCCGGCCCTTGGCATTTCCTTTTTCCGTGTCTAGAAAGGGATTGTGGGTAAATACAAGCCGTCTCCTTTCGCATGCTAGTCGATGTCTTTATTCCTGCTCTACTTATTAACCAACAAAAAATAAAGACAGGGGGTGGTGTTGACCATTACATTGGCCATGTATGACTTTGAACAAGTGTGCTAAAAGGAGGAGGGCATCATTTTTTGCTTACACCGAAACCAAGCTCAAACATCATTTGCTGATTACACAAAAGTCATCCATGCTCTTTGTACAACGTTAAAAAATACAGAAAAGTATAAAAAAGTAGATTAATCTCACCACTCAAAAATAACAACTTTCACAGTTTGCTGTTTTACCTTTTTTATTTTCTTTTTTCCCTGTAAGCACCTGCAATTTTAACAAAGTGTTCACACAATGTTGTTTTTATTACATCACTAAAGCATTTCCTGCATCAATAAATACTTTGTTAAAAAATCCCATTTTAACAGCTCTGTGTCCTCTTCCATTATATGAATATTTCCTAGTTTTTTTTTTTTTTTAACAGACTATTTTTTCATTTTCGTACTCTTAGGTTTATTTCAACTTGGGAGGAATAGGTTCTCTCCGGCTTTTGAAAAACAGACAATGCCGCACCTTAGCAAAAATGTTCTTTGAGAATGCGCCGTATGTTTGGCTGAGGCAGACGCTGGGCGGAGCGCTGCGGGATTTCATTCAAAGCCCCAGGCGGCAGCAGCGGGGACCGTCCTCCCTTCCACGTACTAAGTGGAGGGAATGTGGACGAGCGGATGCTTCTCAGGAACTCAGCCTGGTTTCTCCCATCAGAGGTTCTTGTCACTCAGGCAGGTCCAGCCCACACCAGGCAGTGGCCAGGGCCCTTCATAGCAGCGGCAGGCGTCTTTCTGCCTGGGAACTTTGCAGGCTCACACGGGCTCAATCTGAGCCTTTGCCCCGCCCTCATTTGCTTTGCCGATGCTTCAGGAAGCCTTGTGGGTTGCAAGGACATGACAGCACACCCAAGGGCTGCTATGCCCAGGCCACCCTTGTACTCACAGCGCAGCTTGTTTTTGCATAATTTAAGCGCTACATGGTTGTGCCGTTTAAGTTCTGTGAAATTGGTGTTCTCCCATCCATGAAATTATATACATCTTGGGAACATTTCTCAGTTGCTAAAGGGGTTAATGCTTTCTTCAAAAGGGGTGAGACAACAGTGGAGTTGATAGAGCTACCCCAAAAAGTACGGCTATCTCTCCTTGCCATGTTGAGACACAAAGGTTGGCATTTTCTTTTTAAATTCTAAGGAAACTAAATTGCAAAGACAAGCTTCCCATTATGTTTCCAGCAACACTCATTCCTTTTTCCCCAGCCTTCCTCATCACACGCACACCCTGATCCCAGTTCACACATCAAGAGACCCAGGAAAATTGTTGCTGATACAGATTTCATGTTCTTTGTAAACATTCTGTGCATTGCTGCTACTTTCTTATGTTTTGGGTGCCTAAGAGAATGGTAAACAATCTTCCAAGAAATGATTTTGATTATTTTTACTCACAATGATATGATTTTAAAATACTCATTCCATAAACACAAGTAATATATACCATCGTAGAAAAACATTGTAAAGCTTATTTCGCGAATCTCTGCACTATGAACAAATAAGAATGTCGGGCATCTAGTTCCTGAAAGAATCCAACTTACAGAGGAAGAACAATTTTTTTCTTCTTATGACTTGGGGCATCCATAGAAATCCAAATTAGAATAAGCATTCTCTGAATTCCTGGTTTGGAAGTCAGGTGATAATCTGTGTTTGTCAGGATAGGCCAGTCTATGCTACAGTAACAAACATGCCCCAATAGCTCAGCAGCTTGTCACTTGCAAGCTTTTTTTCTTGCCACAGGATGCCCACCACAGGTCTAGCAGCTCTCCAAGGCAATGCTCTTCCAACGAGAAATGCCAGGACTCAGGCTGCTGCTGTCTCATGTAGCTTTCTTTATGTCTTACATGGCTTTGCAGGGTTGTTTTAGCAGGAGAGAAGAGAAGATGGAAGGCTCACGCCCACGTTTTTATGGGTAAGCTCAGAGTGGTCCCATGACATTCCCATTTTTCCCTACAGGCAGAACAAATCACACAGGCCCAGCCCAACTGCACAGGAGTCTGGGAGATGCGTGTCCAGGAAGTGCACAATCAGTGAACACATGTCATGTCTCTCTGACATATTACCAAAATGGTCTTCTTGCATGTCAGCTTTAATAACAGAAGATACTACATGTTAACAAAAATATTCTTTGAAGGCCAGGTGTAGCGGCTCATGTCTGTAGCCCTAGCACTCTGGGAGGCTGAGGCAGGCAGATCACTTGAGCTCAGGAGTTCAAGACCAGCCTGAGCAAAAGCAAGACACCGTTTCTACTAAAAATAGAAAAATTAGTCAGGCATGGTGGCATGTGCCTATAGTCCCAGCTACTCAGGAGGCTGAGGTAGGAGGATTGCTTAAGCCCAGGAGTTTGAGGTCGCTGTGAGCTATGATGATGCTACTGTACTCTAGCCAGGGAGACAAAGCAAGACTCTGTTTCAAAAAAAAAAAAAAAAGTGTGTGTGTTTGTATGTGTGTTCTTTGGAAACATAGTCTATGCCAAGCACTGTGTTATGCATCTTGCCTGCATTCTTTCATTTATACCCTTCGGCAACAGCAGTGAGTGATAACATTTCCTCCATGTAATAAGTGACGAGACGGAGGCTGAACAAGGTAGCTTTTCAAACACTAGTAGTGAGATCACTTGGATTCAAACCCAGGACCACCAGAGGTCACGCCTGCACCGTTCTCATTTGAGCCTGCAGATTCTTGTTAGAGAGGGCGATGACCCCAAACTCATCCCCTAAGGCCGATGGTGTCTGGAGTTTTTACACAAACTGGTTGTAAGATCTGGGGGTTGAATTGTTTCCTGTTTTCGTACAAGTTTATGACTCACATGAAGTGACGGAATAGACTTTGAAACACAAGGAAGATGTTTCTCTTAAGTCTTACCCTGCACATTTATTATATGAAAATCCAGATTTATTTGATGTGGATAATGAATAATCCTTTCTTTCTCTAAAGGAAAAAAAATCATCTTTTTAGGTGGTGACGTTTTCATGCATTTTAATGCACAAAATAATTTTTACTTTTATGTAAGAGGTGCTTGTAAGGGGACCTGTCTTTCGTATAAATGACCTCAGCCTGTCTATGACAATGCCCACTATAAATGATATCAAAGAGTTTCGGTAGTCAATATCTTCCTGAATGTAGATGCAGTCGCTGGGGACAGTTGTCAAGAAAATCTTCTGGAATTACTTTGGTGACATGTCTATCATTCATGTTCCCTTTGTTTTTTTTCCTGCAACTCCCACAACATAGAAATAAACAGAGAGCCCAGCTATTTTATTTTTCTGTCCTCCTACAGAGAGAGACTCATCGCACAGACCTCCTGAACGAGGGCAATACGTTTCATCTCCTGCAAAGAGATTAGTCTCTGAATGTGGTTTCCTTTTGTGTTGTGCTTGTGAGTGTGTGCGTGTGTCTGTCGATTGCGAGTCGGCAATTGTGAGGCGTGAGAGTTGACTGTTCCCCAGAGCATACCAGCAGGCTGATAGAAAATTAGTTTCGGGTATTGATGATAAACAAGTTAATCTTCTTTGGGTAATCTTTTGAAAACAAAGCTTGCTTTATTTATTTATTTATTTTTCCCTATAGGGAGTTATCCATGAGTGAAATAAAAATGCTTAGAAGATGTTCTTAGATTTGAGCCTTTAGCTTATAAAGATTTCAATAAATGTTATAGTATCCATTTTTTAAAACATGGGCTAATTCATCAACAGTGTAAATAACATGGCTCTCTAAGAAGATATTTCATTTTACTAGAATTCTAGGGTGTGGGTAAATAATGACATGTGTGTTTTTAACTGTGCATGGAATGATAATACCACCCATAAGATACACCTTTCTGTGGGAGATAGTTCACAGGTCTGTTCTTTGGCAAAAGTTTATATGAAAGATCATCACACTTTAAAAAGATGGAGGGACTATTTCAAATACAAAATGGTTTTGCCTAAGATAGTTCAACAGTAAAGAAAGAAAAAAAGATCAATCTATTTGTTTTAAGAAATGATGTACAAGTGAAAGCCAAATAAAACTTCAAAGATCATCATTCAGAACTATAATGATTAGTTGCTAAAATGATCTCATGTGTATCTCTCTTTGTATCATTATTAAGACCAAGCAGGGATGGATTGGTTGGTTGGTTGGGAATCACAAAGCTCTGTTTGTAGTCAGTTGTAGTGCAGCGAGAAGTGGGTTGAAGGAAAAAAAAAAAAAGATATTTCCAACTCTAGGATATTTCCAGTTTGTTTTTCTTGACTTTAGAAGTACCATGAGCCAAGAAACGGACTGTCTCGAGGCCATCATTTTCCTTCCTATAAATTCACATTACTGAATTCCTCCCCACTTGGATGCTGAAACATAATCAGGGGAATTGGCAGGGTTGGGTTTTCATTTTCACCTTCGGCTAAATCTGTCCACCTGTGATGAGGTTGGTTGGCCATCAACAGGAAGAGAAATGTTTTCATATCTGTAGAGCGGGAACAAGTACCAGCTCATGCAGCATCCATTCATTTTGTTATTCATGTTACATCATGTTCCTTCTGATTGTTAACATGGCGATGTCACTTGGTCTTGAGAGATGTTGGGAAAAGTAAAAGGGAATTATAGAGTTCCGGAAAGAAATCTCCCAGCCATGTCTTCTGTATCAAAAAGTGCCTGCTATTAGCTGGGAGGGAGCTCGATGTCACTCCCATCAGAAAATGATTTCTTGTCCTTATAAAACCATTCCTATGTCTATTGAGAGTAACTGCGTGTGTGTGTGTGTGTGTGTGTGTGCGCGCGCGCATGCCTGTGCGTGTGCTGTAAGGGGTAGGGGCGGTGGAGCTATAAGCCTGTAATAAACACAGCTATTTCTTAAGAATGCTTATTTTGCTGTCATTCTTCACTCCTCTCTCTCCATTTCCACCTTCCCAATCCAAACTTGTCATTTTCAACACCTATTAGTTCTACGTTCTCGGTACCTTTGGCATCTATTCCCTTTTATTTATTTATTTTTTTCGTGGCTGCCACTCAAGTTTGGGAAATGGAAAACCTTCTGAGTAAAGGCTGTGTAGCAGGTACTGCATTATCGCGTTGCGTGCATTATACATATCGTTTCACGTAATCTCTGTGTCAACCCCAGGAGGGAAGAACGTGTGCCCCCACTGTTTAAGATGACCTGGGCCCACGGATGTGAAATGACTAAGGCAGGCAGAGTAACAGCTCCTCCAAGACGTACACATCCTCATCCCCAGAATCTTTGGGTCCATTACTGTACGTGGCAAAGGGGTTTTGCAGGTAGGATTAAGTTAAGGACCTTAGGATGTGGAGATTCTTTATTATCCAGGTGGGCCTAATCACCTGAGTTCTTAAAAGCTGAATACCTGTCCTTGCTGGGGTCAGCAGGGAGAAGTGACAGCAGAAGACTGGTCAGAGGGATGCTACTTTTCTGGCTTTGAAGATGGAGGAAGGGGCTGTGGGCTTTGTTGTTGTTGTTGTTGTTTTCTTTTCAGAATAGTACAGGGCTGCACATGTTTAGGTTGTGTATATCGCCTTTGCCCCACCCACGTCAGAGCTGCAAGTGTGTCCATCCCCCAGACGGTGTGCACCGCACCCATTAGGTGTGAATATACCATCCCCTCCTCCCCCTCCCACCTGTCCGACACCCGATGAGTGTTACTTCTGTGCGTGCACTTAAGTGCTGATCATTTAGTACCAATCTGATGGTGGGCACATGTGGTGCTTGTTTTTCCATTCTTGTGATACTTCACTTAGTAGAATGAGCTCCAGCTCCATCTAGGATAATACAAGAGGTGCCAGATCACCATTGTTTTTTGTGGCTGAGTGGAAAATATCCACATGCTACACATCTGACAAAGGGCTGGTAACTAGAATCTGCATAGAACCCAGGAAAATCAGCATGAAAAAATGGACTGCAGGTGTCCTTTAGAAGCTGAAAAAAGCAAGTGAATGGATTCTCTCCTGCAGCCCCCAGAAAGAACACGGCACTGTCTGTGGACAGCTTGATTTTAGTCCAGTGACATACATGTCAGACTTCTAACATAGAGAACTACAAGGTAATAAATATGTGACTATTTTAAGCTACTAAGTGATTGTTAACATGTCACAGCAGCAATAGGAAACTAATGCAATGACCTACATCTAGGGTCACCCAATGGGTCAATATGTTTGAACTGTGGTTTGAATTCGTCTCCCTGATGTTTATGGAGCAGGTGTCGTTTTCACTGCACGTAATGTTTCTACCCTCCTTCCTTGCTGCCTAGATCCTTGAAGTCATTTGCTAACTATTATCTCTGCCCAGAGCCCCTCCCACTTCAGACCACCCTACTCATTCCTGGTAGATTATTCTCCCTAAAACACTGGGATGCTTGATGCTCTCAGTGGCCCACAGCCTACCAAAGGGAACAAGCAGCTAACATTGTCCTCCTGGTTCCTCTCCCGAATTAACTCCCACCTAAGGTATTGACTCATCTACGCTGCAGCAAAGCTGGAAAGTCACCTGCCATCCTCACCCCTCCAGGTGACTTCCCATCCAAACGCCTTTTCTCCTACTGCCGCTTCCAGTGGGAACGTGCTTCCCTCTAACCAGCATCTAGCTGAAACGCCACCTACCCTGCAAGTCAGAGGAAGTTCTCTCCTTTCTGACCCATTCGAAACCACCTCTGACACCGACACTGTCATTGTGATCATTGGCATCATCAAGGCTGTCACCACCCTCATCATCGTCCCCATACCACTGCCGTCACCATCATCCCCGCTGCCATCATCATCTCACACTGCTTTGGTGCAGACAGTGTGCCAGGCACCACGTTAGTCCCTTTATGTGGGTCATCTCACTTACTATTTCCCCATATGAAGTAGGCACGATTATTTCTCCCATTTTACAGATGGCAAAACCAAGGTGACTTTGTGACAGGTTTAGTTTTCTGTTGCAATATAAGCTTGCATATGTCACTGCCCAGATGCTGAAATGTTTGAAACAAACTTCATGATTCGACCCCCAGACTCAGAAAAGAATTTCGTCCTTTGTTTGTGACCGCAATGCCTCTGCTGTCTGTTGGGCTTTTTGCTCCTACTGAATAGTCCCTTCTTGGCTGCTGTCATCTCATGTTGTCAATATTCTATCCATTGTGCTATTCTCCAATTTCTGTTAAACGAGACTAGGAGCTGGGACATGAATCAATTTTCTATCCTTTTTATCTTGACAAAAAATTTAAGAGATTATCCAGCATTTGTAGTTGGCACAGACTAATTATGTAGATTATATCCACAGTTCTCCTCCAAATTCCATTATAGAGACAAGAAGAGGTAACTGGCCTGTCTTATTAGATGAAAAATTTATTTTGGATATAAAGGGAAAATGGATATTTTGAATATCAAAAAATGGCTGGCCCAAGGAAATTCCAAAATATTTTAGTTACATCTTAAAGTTGTTCCTTTAGGCATTGTCTTCACCCAGGGCCTCTTTACTCACGAAGATACAGTAACTCAGAGTCTCACACCTGTCTTCCCGGGGATATGTGTTTCCTTATGTTGGTTTTATAATTGCTATTTTCCCTCTTGGAAGTAAGAGGCTACCAGGAGCCACAGGCTCTATCGTATCCTCCCAGCAACTCCATGGGTATCAGTTATAAAATTGAAGTTCCAGAGTTACCTCTCATTTGGACTAATTCAGGGCTTTTCTCTGCCTCAGTTGCTATGACAGAACACACTGACTAGACAGACCTGGTCTGTAGCCCCAGCCCTGGAGTCCTGGGAGCCACAGGACAGGATACAAAAGAGGCCATTCTTGGTAAGCAAGACTGAAGACTTGTTGCCAGACATTGACGGAAAGGATGTTGCCCAGTTCAAAACCACAGGTATCATTATGGACAGAAGTATTTGGTGGAGGGCAGAAATGACACCTAGACATTCTAAAAGCTGTGTGCATAGATTTGGTATTAAATCAGGCAGCCTTTTGATGAGTATGAAGAAGAAAATATGTCTTTTAGATGACTGATATTTCAGAAAACCCTTGTCCCAGCCATGCGCTGTGGCTCATGCCTGTAATCCTAGCACTCTGGGAGGCCGAGGTGGCAGGATCGCTTGAGGTCAGAAGTTGGAGACCAGCCTAAGCAAGAGTGAGACCCCGTCTCTACTAAAATAGAAAAAGTTATCCAGGTGTGGTGGTGCATGCCTATAGTCCCAGCGACTTGGGTGGCTGAGGCAGGAGGATCACTTGAGCCCAGGAGTTTGAGGTTGCTGTGAGCTAGGATGACACCATTGTACTCCAGCCTGGGCAATAGAGTGAGACTCTGTCTCAAAAAAAAAATAAAAATAAAAAGAAAAAAGAAAAGCCTTGTCCCAGTAGATATTAATGGGTGTTACTAAAAAGAAAAAAATAGAGTGATACAGTTAAATGTATCTGCCAACTGATGGATTAAACAAGTTTCTTTACTCTAAGCTTTCTTAGAGCTCTTATGAGTCCAATGCACCTGTTATAAATCTCCAAGCCCAAGCCATAAAATCACATGTGTTATAACTATCCCTTGCAATCTTCTTTTATTTTCAGTGACAATATCCTGGTAAAAAAATTATCACAGTTTCTGGCATATAGTTAGTATTCAGTATCTGTTAAATAAAAAATGACCATCACTCACTTTGGGAAATTGGGTTCAATAATAGTGAATCTTCTCTCTACTTCCTGTAGCAAAAGTAAATAACGTTTCTTTAATGTTTTCATTGTAATGCCCTATTTTGTTTGTTTGGTTTTATCTGTTTTCCCTGCTTGAAATCTAAGGGGGGCTTCAGGATGAACATCTCCATATGACCATGAAGCTACGGAAGGTAATTGGATATGGTCAAAATAGTAGACAACTGACTATTCTTTTGATAACCACATTGCAATAAGCTTTTCAAGAGGTGTACAGACTTACACATACTCATGTGATTTTTACTGTATGTGCACTTAAACTGACAAAGAAGTTTACCTTGCTTGAGGCAATTGTTGTATCTAGAAAACTGTGAAAATCGAATTAAATTACAGGTAGAATACACTGGGGAGCTCATTACTAAATGGATTTTATACAGAGAATTTTGTAGAATGAGGAATTATTTTGTAAAAGGAATAATACCCTCTGGTTTATATAATAGGTAAACTTAAATTGAGGTATACAATATCTGTTTGTACTGCTATTGTAGGTACATAATGATCATTTATTCAAACTACTGACATTTGCATTATAAATTTTTATCTCTGAACTAAGTGAAATATTCCTGACTTTTTCTTAGACATTTTCTTTGAAAAAAAGTTTTAGAATAACACGTTCTTTGTAATATGCGATGAGTATTGTTCTGTATTGAAACTTCAATTCATTTTCTTCCTAGTGAAAATGCTTTATCATCTCTTCTAAAATAAATGTAATCTTTGAAATTAGAGTGGATGTAAATCCAAAGGTAATGAGATTCAATTTTTCATTGTAGCCGAATTAGATGGAGAACTTCAAATATTTATTTGAGGTTTAATTTGAGTAATTTAGGAAAACATTGAGCTTCCTCATTCATAAATGATAATTACTTCTCTTCGTCAAATATTATATCATATTCCCTTCTGTCTGTTCAGTCTCATTCAGATATGAACATTTTTATATCTCAAAGGGGATATTTTTTCATGTAACTTTCTTGCCTTGTTTAACTTACAAAACCTTTAGAAATGGAGTTTGCTGTGCCTGTGTTTGGAGTGTTTAGTTTTACAGAGAAAAAGAGGTGAGAAGTAGAATAACATTTACATTGATTTTCTTTAAGGGTGTGCTCTACTGAGAAATAGTATTTTGTCTTACTAAAGCACATGTTTAAGAAATGGAGATTGCTGTCTTGCAAAACTCCCAAAATAAACTCCAGCAGTCTAAAATGCCTGTAGCCTCTAGTTGATTATAATTCTGTACTAAATCAAAAGTGACTGCATTTAAAAACTTCCATAAAGAAAAGCTTAGGTTTTCAAACTAATGCTTGGCCAATGCAAGATGCTTCATTCCTTTGCCTTCAGAATTTCCTCCAGGTAATGAAAAAAAATCATATATATATATGCATATATATATGTATGAATTCCTTGAAGATATTCAGGGGTTGACCAGAGAAATCAGGCTGTTACTTTGGTGGTGATAATATTGTGTTGTGGTCACTACAGTGACAGCTGTAACAGTGTACCAAGTTTTTAACTTTTCCACCCACTTTATCCGTGATACTTGACCTTGTTCGTTGTACTTGCTAGAGAAAGGCTATTAAATGGTCTATCATTCAGGGATCCTTTGGGTGTAAGTCACAAAACCCCACTCACACTGGCTTAAGCATAAATGGGAAATATATTGGTTCATAGGAAAAGTCCAGGTGGTACTGACTTCAGGAATTAAGGAATCCAAAACTCAATGCTGTCTAGAATCTAGCGTTTCCACATTGTAAATCTGTTTTCCTCTGAGTAGCCACACTGTTCATTCATGCTGGAGCAACCTGGGGCAAGTGCTTTTCCCTGAACCAGTTTCTACATGGATGGATGGAATGAATCTGTTGAAGGCCAAAGCCAAGGTCATCTGCTCACCTCTTCCCCAAACAGGCTGTTGACCACAGAAGGAGGGAAACAGACACTGAGCCGACCAAAACAACAGAAGACCCCACCTTGGTCTGGGAAGATGTCCCTATGTGACCCATCTCCAGGGGGCACCAGACCTACCCCAGACACTAGAACGGCAACCTACTCAAGCGTAGGTTGTGTCTAGAAGACCAAAAGTCTTTAAAAAAAAATCTGTTCTGTTTCTATTAAGGAACCAACCAGAGAGTTGATTGGCCTATGGTAGGTACTCAGTAATTATGTCCTCATCGATCAAACTCATCACCTTCCTCAGTAATTGAACTAACTAGCATCATCACTTGTCCCATAGCACACTGTGAATTTGGAGTTATTTCAGCTCTTTGGAGATCATAAAATATGCATTTTGTTATTCATGGATTAGGAGCTGGAAGCCCGAAATCCACTCATATTTCTTCCAACTCCCTTAAGCTTCAATTTGACAATCAGATCGTGTACTAATAAATACGACGTAACAGATGACGGTGTCAGGACCTAAACAGGGTGAGGGGTAATCTGTGTCTGCATCTAA
This sequence comes from Indri indri, assembly GCA_004363605.1. Classification (NCBI taxonomy): domain Eukaryota; kingdom Metazoa; phylum Chordata; class Mammalia; order Primates; family Indriidae; genus Indri; species Indri indri. The sequence continues at coordinate 66,483 of RJWJ010000004.1, read as the reverse complement.
GCCAGTGCCTTTTCCTAAGATTTATGAGAATGGGGGACAATCTGCATTAATCCTCAAGTGCAACTTTTTAGAGAACACATTGGGTGGTTTAGCTGCAGAAACTAGAGATGCTTAAGGAAGAGCATCCTTCTGAAGTCCTTCCCGGGCAGCCATAGCCCAAATCACTCCTGTTGGTGTCTCTCCCCGGGCTGGCCCCTGTCTCTCCCCACGTGCACTCAACTCTTTGTTTTGTCTCTTCAAATTTTGGTTTGCTCTTCTGAAGTCATCATCATCAATTAGTATTTGCCGGGGCCCCACAGGGTCTCACATGCCACTTCTCCATCTGTTGTTCACCGAGGCAGACGTGGCGGGACCACCCCTCTTGGGTTCAATCGCATCATTCTGTGCTGTTTTCAGCATCTCCCACCTGCCGTCCCCCAAGCCGTTCTCCAATCCCACAATTTTGTGCTGCCCTGTATTTGCTCCCCCACGATTTGACTTCCTTAGCATTATGAAATGGTGAAACATTTGGATCCCACACCCCAATATTAAATTCCAGCTCCAGCACTTTCTAGTCGATAGGACTTTGGGGGACTTTTTGGAGTTTTTGTGGCGTTTCCTCTCCTTAGCTGTAAAAGAGGCACGCTGCATGTGTCAGTGCTGTATGTGGCCCCTAGGACGTGGGATCGTGGTTGTACAAATGATAAAAGCAGAGAATGTGGTGTAGTTCTTGGTATGCATTAAGTACTAAAATTGGACACTTCTACTGTCATCTGTGGATTGGGGTAGGCAGATGACTGACAGCCGTAATCAGAGTGCAGCCATTATCGCATGTAGTTACTCTGCCACGTCAGTTTTTAAAACATGTTTATCAGCGTGCAAGACAGCAAATGGACTAACTGTTCTGGGGCTACGATGGCCTTGAACTCTTTTCACGTTCACTGTTTTTGAGTTTTCCTTCCATAGCTATTCTCCCCATGTTAACCTGTTTAACATCACTGTAAGGACGGGTGACTAAGATATTCTCAGTAACAGTCATGATATGCTGGTATTTTCTTGCAAGAGAGACATCTTTCAGAGAGCCAAGACTGTGCTGCTTGTCTTTGCAGGACAAGTCTGGGTTTAAGAGCCAAGCCATTTTTTGGCAATATTAACTCTGTTGATTTCAGCACATTATATAACGTGTCCAGTGGCCTATAAATGCTGACGGGTCAGCCACTCCGCTAACAAACACCGAAGCGAGTGGTATGTCATAACAGACAAATGGGCTCTTTAAGCTAGACAATGGGAAGAGTGTTTTCGTTGGCATGGATACTTATCTGTCCATCAACCCCTGCCCCTCTCTAATTATGGACAAGGCATTGGGTTGATGCTCTGGGATATAAAATGAACCATCAGGCATGGCCCTTGCCCTGAAGGAGTTTACGACCAGGTTGGGAAAATGAGGCATACAGACATGAACACTTATTATAGGCACAGCAAAGGAAAACTCATGATAGTTGCATATAAGAGTCAAATGAGTGGTCTGGGCACTAAAGATAGCTATTCTGTTGCAGGTCCTTCAATCTGGGCTCTAAGGCAACGTTAAATTGGTGGACAGGTATAAATTGTTCTGAGTTATTGAGTCAAAACATAATTTGCCCCGGTATGTGGATGAACTAGCTGTCATAAATGTTTTCAGGGTGTCCTTTCCTTCTCTCATGATTGGCAAGAAAAGCTGTAAACCTCTCTCTCATCAAATACGTCTCCCTCCCCTACAGTCCTGCACACACCAGGCAGGTACCTGCAACGTGTAGAGGCTCTTCCCCCAAGGCGATTGGTTTAACAGTCAAAGCCGGAGTTGGGGGACTTGGTCAGGTTCTCACTCTGGTAGGGGAATGTGGGAAGAGGCCCATGCCGCTGCCTCTCCCCGTCTTGGAACTTCCCCTTGGCAGCTCAACCTAAGGCTTGTTGAAATGAGAAATGCAGCCCTCATACGCTTATTAACAACAACAACAATGACCATAAATAGATTCCTGAAACTACAAGACTTTCTTGAAACTCACAATTTCATCGTGACTGCATTTATCATATTTTCTTTGCAATATCCTAGAAACTCATTAAAAGTAATAGTCACCAACATTGAGAACTGATGATGTACCTAGTGATAAGGACTTTGCCTAGGAATGTTTTTTAATGTCCCAAATATCCTCTTTGCCCTGTTTGCTAGTCACACCCTCAGATGGCTTAACCATCGCTGCAGGTTAGGTTCACGGATGCTCAGAAGGCATCTGGGGTGCAAAATGCTTATTAAAGAGCCACATCAATGAAAGGAAGGAGTCGAGAGCAGGACTGGGGAGAGGGGGTGTTGGAGTATGATGTGAGCCTGGCAAAGCCTTGGCTGACCCAGTGGGGAGCTCCAAAGTGAATATTCCATCAGCGTTTTCCCTCCTTGGGCTGAAATGGCTGGGCCTTCATCCCCCGTCTGTCCTGGTCATTGGATGCGGTCTGCCCCTGGAAGGGCGTGACCTTGGTGAGGGGACTCTCTGCGGTTGCGGCAGACCACAGAGGCACTGACAGCTGCGGTTGTCTGCCCACCGCACTCCCCGCAGCTGGGCAGCTGGTCCCGCTTTGAGCAGGTCCCTGGGCCCTGCATCTCCGTGTCTATTGTCATCTCTAACTAACTCCACAAAGTGGGAAGGCAGCCTATTCCATCCCAATTCCCAAAAGGTTGTCATGAGGACTAAATGAGGTTATGCGTTTAAGGTATTCAGCCAAGGGACCAGAGAGAATAATTATGCAATAATCCTTTTTAAAAACCTGTACAGCAGATACTATTCTCTTTTTCTGTCTGTTTTTTCTTTTGTCCTTTTTTTTTTTTTTTTAGCCTTCAAGGTTTTTAAACTTATTTTTGTTGTAAAATATACATAAAGTTTGCGATTTTAACTATTTTTAAGTGTGCAGTATCTGTAAGTACCACCATCCCTCTCCAGAAATATTTTATTTTCCCAAAATTTTTTATTTTTTATTTTTTATTTTTTTTTTTATTTGGTACCTATCAAACTCTAGTTCCCCATCCTCATGTCCCCCCAGCGCCTGGCAACCACTGTTCTACTTTCTGTTCCTAAGAATTTAACTATTCTAGGTCCTCATGTAAGTGGAATCATACAGCATACATTCCTTGTACCTGGGTTATTTTACTCAGCGTAGTGTCCTCAAGGCTCATCTGTGTGTGGCAGGTATCAGCACTTCCTTTTCAGTGCTGAACAAAATTCCACTGCATGGACATATCGTGTGTTGTTCGTTCATCTGTGGATGCACATCGGGTCCTTTCCGCATCTTGGCTACTGTGAATAATGTTGCTGTGAGCATCGATGTAGAAGCAGATACTGTTCTTAATTCCATTTTACAGATGAGGAAATGCAGCTCAAACTGATCAAGGGGCAAGACCAGCAACCGAATCCACATCTGTCCAAACCAGAGTCCAATCCCCTGGCTGCCATCCCCATGGGCTACCCTCTTTGATAGGTATGGCCAGTGTCCTGAACAACACCTTCCTCGGTCATGCCTGAGGTCGCCACAGGCTACAGCTGTCTCAGATAAAAGATGCTTCAGCTTCTCCCTCCAGCGAAGGGAACTTTTAAGGTCCCAATTGCCCACCTTTTATTTGCACCCTCTGTCTGTCTGTCTGTCTGTCTGTCTTCTCTGCCTTCCCTGCCGTTGCCCTGCATCTCACTCTCCCTCCCTGTCTAGTTCTTCCCAGTTGAGGGACTCTGTGATGCCAGCACTGGCCTTACTCTTCTAAATTTATTTCATTTCACTTTCCTCCTAGCCCTGTGGGGCAGGTGTCATCATCCTCCTCCTCCCCTCCCCCTCCCCACGTTGTATGGAAGGAAATGGAGTCACACGGAAGTTAAAGACCTGCCCGAGTTTCACACAGCTAATGAGTGTCAGAACCACAAATTGAACAGTCGGTCCCTGCTCCACGCAACTGTGTAATGCTGCCTCTTGAGCTGAAACAGAAACGCAGACCCTCCGTAGACGTAATGTCTCAGAATTAGGAGACGACCCTCCAGCCAAACCCAGAGGAGCAGGAGGTGGTGCTGCTGTCCTGAGCTTACAGCTCCCCATGTCTGCCCACACGCTCTAGCTGGGCCTGGGACTCCCCTCCTCACAGCGGGCTGAGCAGCAGACCCGAGGCCATTGCAGCTGCCTCGGTATCCTACACCCCTCTTGGGTCCTGGAAGCTGTTGGAGGCAGGCGCACCAGGCCCTTTGCAATGTGGCTTCGTTCCATTCACCTCACGGGAGCCAAGCGGGGAGAGAGGGGGAGAGAAGGAAGAACACAAGTGCTTGCCTACTGCCTATTTATCCCAAATGCATATATTATTTTGGAACATTCAGTATTGCAGAAGTACGTAAAGGCATAAATCACTCCTTTTGCCATCTGGTCTCGGAGAACCTTCCCAAGAACTGTAGCTTCATTTAATTTTGCTGTGTTCTTTTCTCAACCTCTTTGTGCTTTCCATCGTCTTTTCTTGGCTGTGTTTTCGGGTTTGTTTTGCCTTCAGTTTCTTGCTCTTTTAGCTGTTTCTGGGTTTCAATTTTTAAAAAAGAAATTACAGATCTCACTTATCCAAATTGTGCCAGAGTCTTTATTTGGCATGACGCTACCTCGTGGCTATTTTTTAACTTTCATCTGGAACGTTGGAGTGATGTGCAGATTTTTTTTTTTTTCAGTGCCCCAACCAGATGCACTGACTGGCTTGATGGTCAGTAATTAGGAAGCACCAGGACTCTGTGGTCCTAGCATTTTTCTTGGCAGCAACTTCATGGCAAATGTTTCAGTGAGATGCATGTGGTGGACCAAACCCAGTCATTGCTGTATGGTTCCAACATCCTTTTAAATTAACAAATGGGTCGGCGCTCCTCGAGTGGGAATGCAACCTCAGTGAGGCTACGTCAAAGCGTACTGGGCAGAGGCTTCTGACTGTTTGAGTGGGAAGACACAAATGAGCAAGGAATGAAGACTAGAGCAATCCAGGTCACGATGGATTGGAATTGGGCATCAGTGTGAACTCATGTTTAGCTTAACACAGACACAGATGGTTCAGTATAGAAATATTTATAGACATTTATAAACATGGATTAGGACACACATATACCTTTTTGTTCTGTCAGCTGAGACATCCTGAAAGCAGCAACACTGCAGCAGCAATGAGCATACCCAGCGCCCAGATACTGGTTTTTACACCATTCTCCAAAAAAGGGAACAAGGGCTCCTTGGAGAAGTGGCTGCTTTTAGGGCTAGGGTGTGAAACATACGAGATGAACCTGGTATTGACCATCTTCTAGCACAAGAAAGTGCTCAAAACAATAACAGCAAACTACCATCATAGAGTCTATCTCATATATGAGAAATAAAGAAGGTTAAATTATTAAACGCACAATTGTTGACCACTTTTCACCCCTATTAAGAAACCGGGTGCTAAGCACCAGTGGCTGACATCGTACTGTCTTTGTCGTGATGAGCTTTTTGTTGAATACCTTTTAGCTGCTCCTGTGAGTAGGGAGAGACCTGAATTCTTCTCCTTAAGTTCACACCCACAGTCACTTTCCTGGCTTCCAGAGCCCAAATTTGATGATGGGGCAACTCGAAACTAGGAGAGTGAAAAAATAAATCACATTTACGAGGAGAAAATCAAGTCATTGCAACTCAATTATTAATGTGCAAAACTGTTATGTAATGTAGCAGCCCAATTAATAGTTGTCTCTTGGGGAATAATCAAGGCTTAATTTGGCATGATAATTAGTAGCCTCCCCTCTCAGATTTGGATGGGGACCCCTGCAGGACAGCCTGTTGGCTGGTAATGAGGCAGCATCACTTACTTTGCAGCCGTGTTAATTGTATCTTTCCGTGCATGGGGACAAAACAGATTTACCTGTTTCTGGATGCTGGGATATGCCACTGGTCTAATAGAGTTGTATTCATTTTCTGTTCTTGCCAACACTGGCCTTTCTGAAGGGCAACACTGTTACACTTTTGAGACTTCTTTAATTGGCTGAGTTCTAATGGCTACAGCTGCAGTCCTTTTTTTTTCTTTTTAATAGAGTGTGTGGCAGAGTTCCAATCTTACAAGACATATGGCCAGAGTTGACATATTCTTAGGAATAACAGGCAAATGTCCTGTTTAGGGTATCTGTAATAGCAGGTGACCACAGTCACCTGGCATAGGTATCTATGTCCTTCATGTATCCCCTGAGCACTGCTCTTTGCCACCATAAAATGCTAGATGTTTGTGCAACCTATATAAGTCACAGGAAACAAAACCATGAAAAATTACCAAAGTGTGCTAATTTTACTGACAAATACAGAAAAGCACAGAGCAAAAAGAACAATCAATCACCTCTCATCATCACCTGAGGGATAACCACTGTCAACATTTTGGTACAATATCTTTCCAGCCTTTCTCACACGCACACATTTCTCCCCGCATGTATCCGTTCACCCAGATGTGATTTTTATTTGCAATACTGGAATTGCCATATTGGTTAACATGTTGTTTGAACTTAGCAACAGATTTAGAACCAGGTCTTCCCCAGCTTTTCCTAAATTACCTTCCTCCAAATTTTGGGAGCCACTGATCTGTGCTCTGAGAATTAAGCCAAGGCAATAGGCATTTTCTTTCCCCCTCTTGGCACCACACAATGAATGTTCTTGTTTTGAAGTCATTGTTTAAATGTTAAAAACACTGTTTAGGGAAATCACATGTTAATAGCTCCTACAACCATTTTCCTTAAACTATACATGGGAAAGGGCCATTGATCTTCTAGAAAGCTTTCCATTTTTTTTTTCCTGTTATAAACATCACTGTGGTGAACATCCTTGCACATACATCTTGGGGTGTATCTTAGAGATTTCCATAGACTTGATCCTGAGGACAGCCAGCCGTGAAAAGGCAGACCTGTCTGAAGGTGGAAAGCTGCCATCTCCAGAAAGGACCTACACGTTCACAAGCCCACAAGGCAAATGGGAGACTGCCCCCTCCCCATTTCTGCTCCAAACAACATTTTTTAATTTCAGTTTCTACAACTTTAGTGGCAATGTAGGAGACCAAAAGAGAAGGTTTATTAAATTCTTATTTATGTATTCAATTTGCATCAGCCTTTTCCTTCCCCAAGCTCAAGGCACCACACAGAAAACATTAAACTTGTAACTCTTGGCTGTGCTCCTCTGACAGCGGGGGAGTTGGGGGACGTCTCAGGCAACAGAGATGGATAAATAGGGAGGGATGGAAGGACACACTGCAAAGGGAAACCTAGGGATCAGCTCATGATGCTGGGGCTCTCAAAACCCTTGTTCCAGAAGGAAGGCCCTTTTCCATCCCTCCCCTTGCTCCCTCCTTACATGGGTAGTAAGAAAAGCCCCAGTGAATTTTGCATTTGTTTGCTGCCCGTAGACACCTGCTGGGGATGGGGGAGCAAGTTGGGAGTGCAGAACAGCCCCACCTTTTCTCACCAAGCTTCTCCCTAAAGGGTCACTCACAACTGCTATGCACAGAGTCACTGTGTAGGGCAGGGGTGACTTGGAGCATCATTATGTGCTCACGTGCGCACCTGTGTGCTCCCACACAAACAAGAATCACTGTCTTCCCAGCTACCTTGAGGCCATAGTCTGTTTTCTTACTATCCGTTCCTTTTCTTACATGAGGGAGGAGTTAAAATCTAAAATGATACGGTTTTGTAGGTAAGATTTTTATGAAAAATGTTCCTTTCCCTGAATGCTGCCCAAAGAGGGTCCTTCAAGATCTTTCTACCATGTTCCTCCCACCCCTATGTTGGACAATTCCATACCAACATGTTTTATTTATTTATTTTTTTGCCCAGTGATTTTAAGATGCTCTTAACTGCTTTCCTGAAGGGAGATGGGACACCTTTCAAGCCAACAGCTGAGCGATTTGCTATGACAATTCTGCCACTGTGCATTCACTTAATTTCCAATTAATCAAACATTCAATAAATCATTAGTATAATTACACCTGTTCTCTTCTTGCCCTAGCACATTAGCTCAAATCAGGCAGCCCCCTTGACTGGCCACGGGGAAGGTGTTCATTTGTCTGCGCTGACTGGGTGCACAGCCTCGCTCCCCGTGAGCCTTGGGAAATGATGAGGAAGAAATTGCAATTATTTCAGGCACCGCAAGTTTGCTTGGTTTCTCTCTTCTTCGCTTCCCCAACAACTTGAGCCAACATCATAGCATCCTAGTAGTGGTGGCTGGTTAATTTCAGCAAGCATTTTTTTCTTTTTTTAATCATTTTTATTACCCGACTGTGCCTCTTTTCTAATTACACCATCTCCCCAGGTGAGCGATAATTCCCTCATCACCATATATCTCAAGCACAGATTATTAAAATAATATAGCTTATGTCATATAAATGTAACAGAAAGTATCTTAAAGATGCTTTATTGAAAGCTGGTAAATTGGTTCAACAGATGAATGTTTTAAGGCCTGTTTTTAAAAGGTTGCACAAGTATAAACCCACTGAATTACTGCTGCAGTTTCACACGAGCGGATGCAATTATTTTAAGCATCTAACTGTGCAAAAGACAGATCTGAAAGGGAAGGAGCTAAATTCTCCTAGATTAATTAAAGGGTTTCATTTTGCTCTTGATTTAAAAATAAATTTCAAACATGCATCACTTGTTATTCTCTTGAAGAATTTGCATTACAGGATTTAAAAAAAAATACCAAGAATGTTAAGCTTCATGAGTTCTTCATACAATATAGCTGACAGCTCGTAAAAAGAAGGGTTGACCTATTGTTGCAACGGCATATTCTCCTACATACTCCTTTATACTTTTCCATTTGTGAAGGGTATTAATCTTAAAACTCATTTCCAATGTAAGATTGTGCATTTACATGAATCTCCCATAAGATTGCTCCTGATTCGATCTCTGCTCATTGATTTAATTTCTTTTACCTCTCAGAGCCAGTGGTGCTGAAGGGTTTATGGTAATTATAGTGTTGTGGGTTTCAGTGGAACAGTTCCCTGCTACCTTAAATGTGGGTTTGATTCTTCTAAACTCGCTCAGCCCTGGAGGTAGTGCCGCAAATATCTTGGAGGCAGGGGGCTTGCAGGCCAGATCAGAATGCTGGCTTGTGCAAAGCCTCCAGGGAAGGGAATGGGGTGCTGGAGAAGGAACGGCTGGGGGCTACCAGCCAGATGGACTGCTGTTCTAAGGGAGCCCTTTTAAGGTGAATATCACTTGGCAATTTTGTGAGTTGTGAGTTGGCAGACGGCGCAGCCACCTGTGCTCAACCTGAAATGAGATGCAGGCAACCTACCGGTCTGAAATACGCTGCTCACCCTTTGAGAGACGGTGCAGCGTTGCAAGAGATGATTTGCATCATAGTGGAGTGTCGGAAGGCAACCACAGAAAGAAGTATCATGGGTTTTGGGTGGGACGGACTAGAGTTCAAATCTGAGCTCTGTGTCTCAGGAACTATAGTTTCTAACGTCGTTTAACTTCTCAAAATCAAAATGTCTCTAACTTAGAGTATTTAACTTCTCAAAACCAAAAGGTTCACCTATGACAGCACCATCCAAAAGAATACGCTGCGAGTCACATACATAATTTTAATTTTTCTAGTAGCCGTATTTTTAAAAAGTAAAAACAAACAGGTGGAATTAATCTAATAGTATGTTTCATTTAACCTGATATATCCAAAGTGTGATCGTTTCAATGTGTAATTAATATAAAAATTAAGGAGCTATTTTACATTCCTTTTTTCATCTTAATTCTCTGGCATTAATATTGCATTTTATACTTACAGTGCATCTCCCTTTAAACTAGTCACAGAGTAAGTGCTCCACAGGGTGGCATCTACTCTAAAGAATAGCTCAGGTCCACCTCATTTCTTAGGGGGTTACTCCCATTTGCAAATGAAGAAACCAGATTCAAAGGAGCTTTGGCAAGAAAAGAATGTTTATTTCAGGTAAGGCTGGATCCAGAAACCCAAACGTCATGGTCAGGAAATTCTCCATATCTGGCCTCTGGTTGACCCCGTGTGGCCCATTAGGTGGTAGACAAAGGGCCCTTGGCAGACGCAAGCCTGAGTGGCCCTTAAGTTTGTGATCCCAGGGCATGAGAGATCATCTTCTCCAGTAGTTCTAGCAAAAATAAATTCGGTGAGGGAAAGGATGGGCTTAGCTTGTGCTCCTTCCAGAACAGGAAGGGGGGTGATGGGAAGATCCACCTGGGCTGTGTACTGTGGGCAGGGTGATCCCCCAGAGGAGCACCAGTGGGCAGATAAATAATACCCACTGCAAATAAAATGGTACGATCTGCCTTAATGGTCATGGTAAGAACTGCTAAGGTCAGACTTTGGAGTCATTCTTGAAACTTCTATTTCTTAATTACTGTGCATCTAATCTTTCCCCAAGAAATCCTCTTGGTTTCGAGATCTATCCAGAAGCATGCTGCTCCCCACCACGGGGGCCATCCCCCTGCCCAGGCCCGGTCATCATCTTTTGCCTGGGTGACTGTATCCTCCTCCTGACTCTGCCTTCACTGTGGTCCCCTCCCCCCTGCTTGTGGGTCACCTCTCCTTCCCCCATGGCTTCTGTCTCACCGAGAAGAAAAGCCAAAGTCGGGATTTCCCACAAGATCCCCACACTCTGGTCTCTTGTCACTTTTCTTGTCACTGACCCCATCCCATCTCACTGGCCCCTGTTGCTCCAGACTCGGTCATCCTCCAAGATCTTTACATTGTCTGTTTGCTCTACCTGGAGTGATTTTCCCCAGCTACCTCTAGGTTTCACTCCTACCCAACTTTAGGTCCTTACTAAAATACCACTTTTTCAGGGAGCCCTTTTCTATTGAAAATTGCATTCTGCTAGCACCTTGCTTTTTAGCTGCAGCAGTTAGCTTCATGTAACATATGTTTCAGTTATTTTATTCTCTCTCGTTCTCTCTGACACACACACACACACACACACACACACGTGTACACACACACGATGGTCAGCTCCATCAGGGAAGATATTTCTGTCTCTGTAGTGCCATGTTCCTGTACCTGTAACATGTTTATTAGAAAGGCTCAACACATATTTATTGAATGAATGAATGATGGAGTGTAGAGGTACACAGTGAACAGTAGCCATCATCATCATTTGCCATCAGAGGCTGTTGCCACGTACGGTGAAGTCAAAAGACAAAATGGAACTCTGCTGTGAACCCTTAAGCATCACGGCCATCAGTCTACAAGCTGTTCTAACCCTCTGTCTTCTGGGACTGCCCAGCACTCACTTGCCCATGTGTGCCCGATACCATGTTGCTGAAAGGGACCTTTCAATGCACCATTGTTGAAATGGTGCCTCTGCCCTGGGCATGAGCCCCCTAAATCTGCCTTATGACTGGGCCACAGTAACAGGACTTGGGGAGTTTTACTGTGCACCATTCTAGCCTTTCTTCTCATCCCCCTGGAACTGTTTTCTCCCGATCTTCTGCATCTCCTTGGAGGGTAGTGTCATCTACCTGGTGGCTCAGTGCATCGTCTTCCAAAACTCAGTACACAGGCCTCCATCCAAGGTCTGCCATGGCAGGGTCATATAATTTAATCATTCATTCTTGCATTCATTTATTCTATTTGTATGGAAATTTCCATCAAAATTTTCTGAACAAAATTTCAATTTTATTGGCACTCTGATAAACACTGCTGTCGAAATGCTTCCCAAGTATCTCTGAAAATGTGCCCACTTCTCCCTACCTTCCTGGCTACCACCCTGGTCCAGGACACCACCCAGAAGCTGGGCTATGCAATATCCCCCTCACCGGTCTTTTGTTCCCTCCCAATCTTGCCTGCCTCCTGTTCATCTTCTGCCTGGAGCCAGGGTAGTCGTTTCTTTCTCATGTGCAGCTCCAATGTATTAGTTCTGTCTTTTACTAATAACCAGCCCTTCCTTGCTCATGGGATAAAGCCCCCAAAGCTCACTGGAGTCTTCATGACCTGACTCCTGCTAACCTCATCTCTGTCTCTCAGCAAATTCCTCTTAAACTCTAACCCTCAGACCAGGATTTCTCAACCTTGGCACTGTTGACCTTTTTTGCTGAATAATGCTGTGTTGTTAGCAGCAGTTTGTGCATTGTAGGTTGTTGAGAAGCATCCCTGACTTCTACGTACTAGATACAAGTAAAGCCCCCTCCCCAGGTGTGACAACCAAAAATCTCTCCAGACGTTTCCAAATGCCCCTTCGTGGGCAAAAATAAAGAAACACATGCCCACTCCCCTGCCCACTGAGAACAGGAGCTCCAAACAAACAAAATTGGAATTTCAGTTTCCCAAACGTACAATGTTCTCACTTCCTGTTAGGCCTTTGCACGACCTCTCTTCCTTGCTCGTTCCTCCTCGGTTCTGGCTGGTAACTCCAGCTCACCCTTCCCATCACAGCTTTGGCTGCACCTTCTGTGAGAAGCTTTTCCTGACGTCTCCTTAGGTAGTGGGGACATGGCAAGACCCTGATAGTCCTACCGGGAAGATTAATCTTGGAGGAATGTGAAGTTGGGCTTGGAAGGGCTTAGGACTGACAACATGTGGGAAACTTGGGCAGAAAGTTACCATTGTTTGCTCAGCTGGGTTCCTCCAGACCTACCCAAGAAAGGAGTTCACAGGAAAGTAGTTTATTTGGGAGGAACTGCCAGTGGTTATAGTGGTGGGTGATGAAGTGATACAGGGGAGAGGAGGCCACCGGTAGAATTTGCTTTATCAAGCCACCAACCACCGTGTGCAACTGGAGCTTAACCCTACTACAGGAATGTGTGAAACCAGTGTAGACACACATCACAGAGTTATCCTATCCTCCAAGAGCAGGAGGACTGGGGTGTTTATACCTCAGTTCTCATTAGTCACTGGTTGAGGGGCTCTGCTTCTCTGCCTTGCTGCACAGGTGGGAAAAGTGGTCCCAGCATGCTGAAAAAGAAATTCAGGTATTGGATGTTCACATATTAAAGTCAAGCCAGTATGCACTGATGTTGTAAAGGTGCAGGGATATTGGTGGCACCATTGTGTCTGCCTCACATGGTGACTCCAAGGTTTCGAGTCTACGCACCCGGGAGATGGGCAGGGCCCATTTTCTGAACAGGGGAATTTGTTGGGAGGAGAAGCTGGTTTTTTTCTTAGAACAACATGTATTGCATCCCTGAGAGGCTGCATCTGAGCTTCTGTGGGGCAGTCAGACTGGAGTCTCCAGAAAGCAGGTAGAAATGAGAGAACTCTAAGAGTCGAGGCAGATTGGGGTTGAAAAATCTAGACGTGGAGGCATCTTCGAAGGGATGTTGTTAAGCCTTGAAGGTGGGAGAGGTGGTCCAAGGAGTTGGGAGTCCAGGGAGGAGGGCTATTGCAGAGGAATCTGTATTTGGGATTAGCGTTGTTCCTTCTGCTAAAGTCTGTGCAGCAGCAGGGAGCGGTGAACGCAGCAAAGATTGCCACTCGGGACTAAGCCACAGCGTTTCCAAATAAAGACTTTAACAAACACTCCTCACTCAGAATGAATTTAAGGGGCTAAACCTTATCACTCACACACACAGAACAGGGAACCTTTCCCTGAGGCGATGCAGGAGAAAGTTTTAAACTTTTTTTTTTTTTTTTTTAAACCCTGTTCCATTGAATTATCTTCAAAAGTGCTTCAGAGTGTGGGACTTGGGTGAGGACGGACAGATGGGGTGAGTGATTTTGGATGCTACAGCTTTATCTTGCTGCATTATAAATATGTGATGCCATTTAACGTAGCAAGCCACCAGGTTAATAAACAAATGATTGCCAAGTTTGTAATTGGCAAGGAAGGAGGTTATAATCTATAAGGAGCTTTGTGTCCCAACCAATTTACTCTCTAACAGAACTCCATTGCCTCCGTCGCCGAAAACTCCTGAGGAGTCTTAAGAGCTAAAAACCTGGACTGGCTCAGCTTGTTTTCTCTAGCGGTTTCCTTTCTGGCTTCAGCTCCCACCCAGATAAAGATACTTGGGAAACCCATTTCTTTAAAATGCAGCTGCTCACCTGGCCCTGTAATGCCTGGTTTGTGGTTTATGGGGCAGTTTTTATCCTGAGTATTGGAAAGAAGTGAATTACCTGGCAGAATCCATTTTCATCCTTGTCGGCTACACAAAATCAGGAAATGAAATGGTTGTGTTTCATGAGACCATTAACCAAGGCTGTCTGGGTTTCTCAGGGCATGAAGGCCCTTTGGGATTGAGGTTCTGCCTACCACTGCAGCCTGGTACATGCCCTGCTGCCCTCTCCCGGGCACAGCGGTCAAGGCGGGGCTGCCATGCAGCCGGCCAGGTGCGCAGTGCCCAACTCTGTGCGATGCCATTGACTTCACAGCCTGCGCGGAGGAAGCCGCTGCAGTCAGGTGAGATCACCCTGCTCAGTTGGACATGGTGGCCCTGGTGAAAACATGGGTTTGGGGAATTAGATTATCCTGAAGCAAATTCTCCAAAAAAATAGAGTGGCCTTAGGTTTTTTCGTGTCTAAAATGCAGTGTTATAATAATATTAATACCTTCCTCATGACACCATCGTCAGAAATGATGCAAGAAATTGCTTGCCTTTGCGTATATTTTCCTGTTGCTGAAACTGCTCACTGCAAACCCCTCTTCGATTTTCAAAACCCACCTCAGATACATTCTCTAAGGTGTTTTCCATGGCTATTTACATACACGTGCATATCTACACATATCTATATACACATACACATATTGATACATGCATACATACACATGCATATATTTAACTGGAAGACTAGACTGCCATTTTAAAATGGTAGAATTTTTTTCATTTTTTTCATTTTATTGCATTTTCCATATTTTGTGGCTAATTATCTTATCACAGACCCATTTCTGCAACTAAAAATCTGTTAGCTTGCTTGCCTGCCTAGAACATACTCTTTAATTTTCTTGGAATGGAACCCAGCTCAGGATGTTTTGAGTAACTTCGCCTTCCCTGTTCTTACAGACACTGTCATTCAGACCTCTCTAACACCCCCCGCTGGGACTCCAGGTGTCTACCTGTGAGTTGAGCTTGTCCAATCAGCATTTTCCATTGCTCTGCCCGTGGTGATGGTTCACCAGTTTGGATAGAACCCAAGTCTATCCAATGAAACTCATCCTGGGAAGGGGTTTTTTTTGGGGGTGGGGTGGGGGGGTGGGCAAGTGTTGTGAAACTTATACCAGGATATAAGCCTAGAGTAGCTGATGTCCATGTTGACATTACCTGGGTGTTCTGGACTGAAACGTTTATGCCCTCCAAATCCATACGTTAAAATCCTAACCCTAAAGTGACGGTAGTCGGAGGTGGGGCCTGTGGGAGATGATTAGATCATAAAGACAGAGGCCTCATGAGTGGGATTAGTGCCCTTAGAAGAAGAAGAGATGGAAGAGATTGCTTCCTCTCTCTCACCTCTCCTCCATGTAACGATACAAGGAGAAGGCTGCCATCTGCAAACCAGAAGGAATGCCTTCCCAGCCGCCCGTCTGCCAGTGCCTTGATCTTGGACTTCCCAGCATCCAGAACTGTGAGAATTAAATATGTGTTGTTAAAGCTGCTCAGTCAGAGGTATTCTGTTACAGCAGCCTGGACTGACTAAGACGGTGGGGAAGGCTAGGCTGAACACAAAGTAAAACGTTGAAAATGCATCTATTTCTGACACGATCAGATTGTCCGGACTTGCATCTAATTGAGCCTGAAGCCTTGAACTTTTCAGTTTTGTGATAAATAACCCCTCCCCGCTTTCAGCGTATGAGCTAGTTGAAGATGTATTACTGAACTGCGCATCTTCCCGCGGAGCCTACTCCACCATGGCATGAGGAATTTGAGAGCAGGATGGTGGATTCGCATGACACATTTTGGCACTCACACTTGTTACGTTAAACTCAACAATTCAGCACTCTGAAGTTGAGAAGCAGAGACGTAACAACCAAAAATGGTGCATAGTCAACCTGTGAATTCAGATGGCCTATGAGCCTGAGATGCTGAAGTCATTTTTTACCCAGAAATACAGCAATTTCTACAAGGCACATCCTGGATCGACTCTCTGTGTCAGCTCAGCAAGTGCCTTTGTCACTGACAGGTGATAAAATAGTTGAAAGCCCCAGCCACACTGACAGTGCAGGGGGACCAGGGATGTGTCCTTAGCACGTGCTGGGGGGCACAAGTCTGTATGTAGACCCAGCAGATAATACTGGATTCTTCAGGCCATTAATTCATCCAGAGGGAGTTTGATGGGATGGCTTCTGCCCAGAGGGGGCCTGGAGTCGAAGGTGTGAGCAGGTGCATTTTGCAGCCTTTTAGAGCCAGTGGCTACTTCTCACCCAGCTGGTGGGTACTTCCTGCAGAGAACCTGATCACAGAGTTCCTTGCAAAGACGTCTCCATCTTTTGCTTCCGTGGTCTCATTGGTACAAAGTCACAATTCAAACTTATTCCAGCAGATGACATTTATTTGTTGGTCCTTTCCTCGCAGTGGGTATGTGGCACTATT
Source organism: Indri indri (assembly GCA_004363605.1). Lineage (NCBI taxonomy): Eukaryota > Metazoa > Chordata > Mammalia > Primates > Indriidae > Indri > Indri indri. The sequence continues at coordinate 49,990 of RJWJ010000004.1, read as the reverse complement.
CCAGGTGCTGGGGGTGGAGTGGTGAATGGAACTGGCCTGTCCTTGTCCTTACAATGTGTGTGTTGTAGTGGGAGGGGTGGATGGTAAAGAAGTCAGTTGATATGTGAACATGGTCATTGCAAGTTTTGGTAAGCGGTATGAGGGGATCGACAGGGCCATGCAATAAAGAGTAATTGATGGTGGTGACGGGCTGGTGGTAGGAGAGGTCCATCGTTAGGACAGGCGGTTCCAGAGTGACGCCATCTCTGAGGATGTCACATTTGCATGGAGACCTCTGGGTTGAGGAGGAGCCAGCCAAGAATAATTCAAGAAGGGGTGTCCAGGCGTGGAGGACAGCCAGGGAAAAGGCCTGGAGCTGGAAGAGCTTGGCATGGTGCAGGAGGAGAAGTGAGATCAGCACTGCTGGAGCTGAGTTGGTGAGAAGGAGATTTGCGTGGAGCAGAGTTAGAGAGACGGGGCCTGGGGGTCGGATCACACAGGGACCCACCCAAACGGTGGGAAACTGGGGCTTCATTCACGAGTGTGTACGTTACCTGTGACCTTATTTACTCTGTATGTTGGTGATGAGGCAGGTACTCCTGAGGGATTAAGGATGTTGCTGAAGTTCATCCCACAAGTGCGTGGCAGAACCAGAATTCACTTGCTGTCTTTGCAGAATCCATTCTCTTGACCATCACCTTTGGCCACCATGACATTAGTTGGTTTCCAAGCCGCCAGGGCATCCAAGAGAAGATGGGGTAATGCCAATGCCTGCTCAACGTAAGGGTCGTGAGGGCTAACATGAGGCCATGATTGTAGATCTTTTAGCGACATGCCCTACATGGTCACCATGAACAGTGCCATCCTGCCTCTGTTGGTTTCCCAGGCTTTACTTCCTAGAAACCCCCCTTTTTAAATTTAATTACAGTAAAATACACATAACGTAAACCATACCATCTTAATCATTTTTAAGCATATGGTTCAATAGTGTTAAATGCATTCACAATGTGTAACTAGTCTTCAGAACTTTTTCATCTTGAGAAACTGACACTTTATTAAAAAACAGCTCTCCATTCTCCCCACCCCCAGCCCCTGGCAACCACCACTCCACTTTCTGTCTCTGTGACTCTGCCTATGATAGGTGCCTCGTGAGCAGAATCATGCAGTGTTTCTCCTTTTGTGACTGCCTTATTTCACTTAGCATGGCGTCCTCACAGTTCATCCCTATCGTAGTTTGTGTCAGAATTTCCTTCCTTTTCAAGGATGAATAATATTCTATCATATTTTTATCTATTGATGAACACTTGGATTCCTTCCACCTTTTGCCGATTGTGAATAATACTGCTATAAATGTGGTAGCACAAATATCTCTTTGAGACCCTGCTTTTAATTCCTGGGGGGATATACCCAGAAATGGAATTGCTGGATCATATGGTAATCCTATTTTTAGGTTTTTGAGGAACTACCATACTGTTTTCTACAAGTGCTGTGAGATTTTGCATTTCCTCCAACAGTGCACAAGTGTTTCATTTTATCCACAGCCTTGCTAACATTTGTAATTTTATGGGATTTTTTTGTTTGTTTTGATGATGGCCATCAGAATGGATGTGAGGAGGTCACTCCAGGTGTCTCCCTAGGAGTATGCTGTTTGCAGGGAAGCTGGAAACATCTCACTGTTTCCCTTCACCCTTCTGATGAAAGTGGCATGTGCCATTGATAGGATCTTTACTGTGTAGGTTAACGTGACATTTTGCCCTGAAAAGTGGAGTCTTATGTACTCAGCACCATGTTTGTGTGATGTTGATGAGAACTCACAGATTTCTTCAGAATAAGAGGTCCTCACGTTTCTGTCTTGCACACTTGAACACGTCCAGCCCGTACTCATTTAAACATGGCTAAAACACTGTGTCTCTCTTACGATTGCACAACCCATAATTAAATGATTTGTAGGAGCTGTAGGAATGAAGGGCCTCGTTCATCAATACTACATGAATTATGTAGGCATATCTTCATCTTTACATTATTTATCTCAGTGGCCAGATGGGTATGTTGGCTGCAGTATTCATCAGTAAGAAATCCAAATGTAGCTTTGGCACACTGACATCTGTGCCTGGTCTGACCACCATGGGGTAGAGTGAATATTTGTGGTTGGAGATCAGGGGACCCTCTGCTTCCAGGCAGTTCAAGAGTGCTGCAAGTTCTGATATTTGACGCTTGCTTACTCACCCCCTAAGTGGCTCCAATGAGAGGTAAATGGAAAAGACCTAGCAATGTCAGAGCTTTGGGGAGGGGGGCGTCAGTGTCCCCTGAGTGGTGATGTTGACACCAATATTCTTACAACCATTTGTATTAGTTCTTAATGCTAGTGTAAAACTCATAAGAATATCTACACCTAATATTTAGGAAGGAAGTGTAATACAGTAGATAAAAATGTGGACAGAGGAGTTTAAATTGGCTCTCTCCTGCTAACACTGCGTGGCTTTGGGCGAGCCGTTTCCTCTTGTTCCTCACCTGGACAATGACTTAGTATAGATAAAGATTTGAAGGTACCATTATGCAGTGATCTCAAAGATATATTATTGCTGAAAATACAAAGCGGCTAAATATGATATAATGGGTTCCTATTTGGGTAGAAACATAATACAGTTATAGATTGTATTAATATTTATTTGTATATGCATAATATTTCTGGAAGGTTCTGCAACCAGAACTGTCCCTGGTTTCCTCCTAGGGTTGTGAGTGGTGGTAGGGGGACATCTTAAGTACTATTTTATATTGTGATCTTTAGTTTTATTTTGTTATGTGCGTATGTTAATATCTTTCAGGAAAAAAAAGTTTGATTTTCAAAACAAAGACAGACATGTAGAAAGCTGTTTCTGAACCATGTGAAGATATTTTTTTGCAATTGTAGGAACCTTTTTAGTACCTGGTGGTGAGGCTTATCCAGACCTTGGACTTTCCGACTGTGTCCTTCAGTTCTTAGCTTTATAGACCTGGGTGTCCTGCACTGAGTCCTCACTGTTGTGTCCAGCTCCACCCCTTGGCCAAGCGTAGAGCGCTCACGCGGTCATGATCCATCAAGAAAATGGGGAGCTGGAAGGGCCGTACCTCAGTCCTTTGCTGACAACATGCACAGTATCCACTTAACAATTTGGGAGAAGTGGGTATTTGCCTCTGCTATGATCTGAATATTTATGTCCTCCCCAAATTCATACCCTGAAATCACCACCCTCAAGGTGATGGGATTAGGAGGTGGGGACTTAGGGAGGTGATGAGGTCATGGGGGCAGAGACCTCATAAGTGGAATTTGTGCCCTTATAAAAGGGGCCGCAGAGAGCTCCCCCACCTCTGCGCCATGTGTGGACACAGTGGGAAGGAGCCGTCTGTGAACCAGGAAGCAGCTCTCACCAGACACCAAATCCACCTTGGTCTTAGACTTCCCAGCCTCCAAAACTGTAAGGAAATAAATTTCTGTCATTTATAAGCTACCTGGTCTATGGTATTTTGTTACAGCACCTGAATGGACTGAGAAAGCCTCAAAGTCAACATTTGAAAGTTCAGATTAGTCATCAGTTCTAAGGCTCTATAGTCAGGGTATGCTTCCCTTTGGGGCTTTTTTTTTTTTTTTTGATAAATGAACTAAAAATGTTGAAAATCCTATCCTTTTAAGCCATTTTCTGGGGCTGTGTATTCTCTTCAAGCATTGGATTGTACCACGCTGTCTGTTTTTTCCAGCACTGTTGCTCATTTGATTTATCAGAGATGATACTTGGTAATTCAGTTTGATATTGTTCCCTGTATCTGATGATAAACACTTGAGGGAAACCAGGAAATCTATTTTTTATATTAAATAATAACACTGGCCCTTTCATTATCCTTTCAGAATTGCAAATCAACCTTGCTCTCTCAGCAAAGAGAGAGGATCTAAGATTTGTTCAGTGTTGACTCCTACATAATTGTGTTATTCAGTGTTAAATACGGTACAACTCTGTTACACAGAGCCAGGAGGGGGCAGTAAACTTCCTTTTTTACTGTTATTAAAAATGGATCCCGCATTTTATGCACAGCAAGATCTCACCCACCTTTTGTAGAACAGAACTGATTCTCCCCCCACCGACCCAAGCAAGGGAAATTTTTGAGCATCATTGTGAGTCTGGTTTTAAGTTATATCCTTTTAAATTGCTACTTGTAAACAGGCAAAAACAAATTCTGCACCTGCCAAAAAAAAAAAAAAAAGGGGCTATTTTTTTTTCTACTTTGTAAAGGCAGGTGAAATCATGACTTGTCTCCAGATCTGTCTTAGCTCATCACGTTCTTAAGCAGGTGAAGGTGGAATTGTCACCAGATAAACCGAAATCAAAGTGCAATGCTTGAGTGCATTCAGGTCTTGTGAAAAATGAAAGAAGAGAATGATGTCTGTAATGAACAGAGCCATGTCCTGGTAATGCTCCAGCTCTTCGGACAACGCCCTGATTTCAAACAGGTGTGCACGCCCGGAGACTAGGCTTGCTGGTGAGTGCTGGGACTGGACCCCACCATTTGCCTGTGCACTTTCCTTTCCTTCATCTGCTGCTACTTCCTTAAACTTACATTTTTGAATATCATTAACTTATATAATTGCTGTGTTCCCCACCAGGGCACCTAATATATCTGGCTAGTTTTAAGGAACACCAAGTTCTCTCTGTGGGATGATTTGGGGGTGGCTTGGGAATTATTATTGGCTGTGCTATAAATGGCTGGGGAAGAAATAAAGGACACTTTCAGGACACAATTAACTCCTCCTAATGGCACAGCCTCTGTGCTACCCAGAGACTGGGAGGCACCAGACCCAGAGAATAACTATGTGCAATGAAAACGCATCAAGACTTCCAAGTATTTAAACTGAAAACAACACACACACACACACACACACACACACACACACACACACAAACAAATATGTATATTTTTTCCCTCACAAATCACAATTCCACAGAAGGAAGAGATCAGACTCACTTTCCTGCAATTTTAACAATCCCAATTTACAGATTGGACATTTCTGGGCACTTCAAAAGGATATTAGAAAATATCTAAAGGATATTTTCTTAAAGATGTAAGTTCTCATTAGTCTTCATTTTACAGCTGCTACTGTTTTTTTTTTTTGTCCTTCCCCACCCTCCTTCCTTCCACCTACACCAGATGAAGCACAAGGCAAAAAAATTAGATTATACACAAATTGTACACTGATTTATTAGCCTGAGCCAGGACTTTAATGAAGGGAAAGGAAACAGCACAAACAGGTCTTGGGGGATATGTTTGAGCGGAGTTCTGTTGCTATACCAAGTTTCAGTATGAATTTAGGGAGGGGGTATTCTATCTCCTCCCTGTCTTTAAGGAAGGAATGAGGAACCTGTCTACTTACAGAAGCCTCTGGAACACGTCACATAGGTTGACGTGCATGAGCACCTCCATAAAGTAGCTTGTTGAGTTCAGTGGAGCCCATCCAGTGTTTGTTTTGACAGCCTTTCCCAGTCTGTACTGTTCTGCAGGGCACTTTGCTTTGTCTCCATGTTCCTTCTCCTGCGGCATGTTAGGGGGATTATACTTACTGCACTGTATTTACCTGATTGCATTTTGAAATCGTACAGCCTGGTTTAGAATCCCGGATCTACCACTTACGCACTTAGAGATGAAGGGAGGAAAATTCTTTTGATCTGTTTAACTTCCTCATCTGTAAAATGAGGGAATCACGATGGTTCGTCCCTCATAGGCTTGTTTTGAGATTTCAATGACATAATGCAGTCAAGATTTTAACACAGAGCCAGCCGCATAGCGAACACCAGTAACTGTCTGATGTTTTATTATTATTTTTGACTTATTCTCATACTCTTTCAGGATGCTTTTTGGAAAATTACTTCAAGCAGTGCTGCTGCTTATAGATACTGTATCATGTTAAGAGAAACTTTTGCAAGACTGCTATGGTGTAGTATTTTTGCCTTTAAGCAATCTTCAGCTTGGGGAAATGCAAGGTTGCAGTTTACTTACCAAATAGCTAAAAACATAACTTGAGCAAATTTCTCTCCTGTGTAAACAGTTAAAATCCAATGTTTTGTCCTCTGTTTCTTCTTATAGAGGAGGCTATTCCTTGAGCCCAACTGCATTTCGAATGTTTCATAACCTTGAAAATTGTTCATCTCTATGAAGTAATCCCTTTTATTACATAACGTAAAGGGAAGATAAAGTTGTTAATTCTCGATGCATCTGAGGTGGTGACATGCAGCAAACAGCTCATTATCCCCCACACAAAGCACAATTACTCAATATGGGAAGCGCCGCTCTCGGATGCAGCCTTATACTTGAGCTTCCTTATGCCGGCTAATGCTGGATATTGATTCTGAATAATTCAAATAGCAATAAAATTGGGTTTTCATGCCAGTCAATCAGAGGCATTTTATATTTAATGCTCAATGGAAGAAACACTGTGTCTTCTTACCTTCTGAATTTCAAAGCCATTAAAATAATTGTAGGTCATTAAGCTAAACTTCTCTGCATAATTGAGATAGCTAATCTAATTCACGTTCCACTCAAAACAGTGGAAATAGATCTGATGAATTTATAGTTAATGAAACATATATGTGTACATATATGTATGCATACATATACATACATACAATTAGTCAAAGTGATATCACTTTACTAGCGTTCATTTCATTTAACACAATCAACAAATCATATGGGGTTAACTTTAAATATTAATAATCCATTTGATCCTGTTTCACAGATATTCTCAGTGGCCTCAGATGTGAGTAGCTTTTGTTGAAATGGAAATACTAAACTAAGGAGTTTAGTTTTTTATATGATTTTGCTGATCTTTTCATTCTGGTTCTTAGCCAACTTTGCACAATGGACTTTCTCTCTCTCTCTCTCCACATATATATATATATTTATATATCTACATAGATAGATATAGATATCTTGGATTATATGTATATGTGTTGTACAGTTTTATAGGTGTTCTGGTGGCTAACAAGATGAGTGAGTTAGTCTTCCAGGAGCCTTCAAATTAACCCACTTTAAAAAGTGTAAAATGCCAATTTAGATCACAGAACCAAAGAACCTGTTTATATATAGCTGCCTGAAAAGCCTAATATTTCTGCCTCTAGGAATATTATCAAGAGCCTAGAGGGGAATGGGTTTCTAAAGGGTTTCTGGCTATCTATAGAACTTACCCCATTCTATTCTATTCTGAGACTTATAAACCTTAGTATATGCTCTCCTGCTTGTTTGTTGGAAGGTAGGATGATATGCGAAAGTGGAATTCTGCCTTACTCGGGAGTTGGGTTTAAAGTCATGCTCTGTGTTAACTTGGGACAGAGTTAGTTGTTTCTAGCTCTGAGAAGGCTAGATGCCTCTCATAAGTGCGGGAGTATCGTGGGGCAAATGCGGTTTGGAAGAAAGCTGTTGAGCAAAGAGACTAGCCTATGATGGGTCTTCCTAAAATTTGGACAGAATGCCTGACTTTGAGAAGAGAAAGCTTATCAAAAATTCAGGTGCTGATGTTGACAAATGTCTCTATTTGTTGAGCATTTTCCTCCAGGAAATAATTTGGAGGGCTTGGAAATAATCATGGAGATAATCTTGATGCTCTTTAGATATCTTTGGGCTGCCTGTTAAAAAGACATTTCTCCACCTCTGCAATTCCTGCTTCCTTTATCTTAAGTATTTGCTTCCCTAACAGAAGTCTAAAATAATTATAACTCTTTACCCATCTGGAGAGGAGGAGGGGGAAAGGGAACAAAGCCTGAAGAAAAAAAAAAAACAGAATAAATGATTTATAAAGGGAGATGGTAGAATTGTTCACCAGTATAAAGATCTCTAAGGATAAGGGTAGTCATGGATGGTGAAAATCCCTTGTATCTTACTTTTGCTCATTTGAGAACACAAAATACATTATATAGTAAGGAGTAGGTGTGCAGAATCTCTATATCTCATCCATCCATCCATCCATCCATCCATCCATCTATCTACAGCCATGAGGAAGGGGTTGCATTCAGGGATAACAGTGATATCCTTGGTTAATGAGCAGACTCATTATTTTGTGGCAAATCTTCCATCCTGACTAAGTGAGAACTCTTACATGAAATGCCACTGGCCTGGACCCACAAACCATTTCCAGGGACATTATTAGGTACAACAAAGCCAAATTGGTTATTTAGTGGATTATGTATTCTAGAGTTGGAAGACAGCTTAGATGTTATTAATTGGGAGTTTCTCATATTTGGCTGAGAACTGGAGCCACAAGTGGACTTTATTAAACATGCTCGGACCCTATCCTGCCTTCTCGAATCGGAATTCCCAGGTATGGGGTCTAGGGGTTTCAGTCTTTGACAGGCTCTCCAGCTAGTTCAATAATGATCCAAGAACCAGCATTCAAGAACCACTAGCCTAGTTGGAATCATTTACGTTACAGATCACGAAAGAGAGGTTGTATCTTGCAACCCAGATCAGAAGCCAGACTCTATTTATATTCTTGTTCTGGGAATATCCTTTATCTTTGAGAAACTGGTTATATCCCTCCCTTGGAAAGCCCGAACTGGAAGATGAACACTGAAGGAGGAGGACTGCTGAGGGCAGTTAGAATTACTGAAGGGGGCATGTGTGCAGGGAAGAAACAAAGGTCAGCTCCTAGAGGAACTAGATTCAAACGCTCAGGTCAAATGGCCAATGGTAGGATGGGTCAGGATGTGGAAATACTGCCACCAGCACAGGCAGATACTGACCATTCATCATTGTGGATTGTTGCTGTCTAGTACATAACTATACCTTAGACACAAGGATAAATGACCCCGAATCTCGTCTATTATGGAAAACTGCCACCCTCTCTCCCCCTTATCCCCTCTGGGCTTCCATCTTTCTGTTCCCCTGCAGATTTCTAGCTGTGAGTGTGTATCTCAGTGTCTGAGAGCATGGCTCAGGATTGTGAGAAGTTGCTTTGCCCATGCATAGAGGAGACCAGAGTTGTGGGGAAATTAACACTCCAGGGAGCAGCCCTCAAGCCGTGACTCTCGAAAGCTGGAGTATAAATACCCCAGCTCCCTCACCCCTTGGGTAGGATAATGCTGAGGCTTGTGTCTTACACATTTCCCCCATAATTAAACCCATTGTGTAGCTGGCTTCTTAGTGCACCTTTTATGAAAGGATGTGTTTTCTTCCCTGTGCCAATGTCTCCCTCCCCTATGGGTGTTCTCTACACTCTGAAATAAACACCTTGTTCTCAAGTGCTTGGTTCATTGTCTGCTTCTAGGGGAACCCAAATGCATAAAGTATCTGGTGTGTTCCTGTGTTTTCTTGCACAGCCAGTTAAAATTGGGCATATAGGATTAATGTATGAGATTAGCCGAGCCTACTGAAAACTAGTTTGAATTAAAAGGGAAGTTTTTTTGTTTGTTTGTTTTTGTTTTAAGGATCCAGGTAAATTCAGGTAACTGGGTTGGAGGAACTCAAGCTAGGGCTTGATGTCTATCCCCTTTTCTCCTTTTTTCTCTTCTTTTGCACTCTTTCCTTTGCTTCTGATTCCCCTACGTGGTCTCTGGTCTCTTCTCTCCACACATCTGATCCCTTCTGCACTGGCTTCCCTGCTTACTAATAGTTTCTGTTTCTCTGTAACCTCAGCTGGTACATAGCTGGAATACAGTCATGCCAAATTTGGCCAAGAATCCACAATGAAATTCCAGCTCCGGTATTCACCGTCTCTGAGCCCTGGGCTCTGGTTCAAATGCTCAGGAGAGAGCAAGCCTCTGACTGACTCAGCATTTTTCCCTAGGGATGAGCTGCCCTGAGACAGGTGACCTCCTTGGCCCCTTCACCTGTGCTGCGCCTGCGTTGGGGAAGTTATTGAGGAAAATGAGTTCACCTGGCTCATTGCATATCTCTTCCAGGAGAACAGGCATAGGGTTTTAACTGAGAAAACAGATTTGGGGTAACAGGCAACTGCTTTTCATCCTGAATAGGCAAATTTTCCACTATGATCAGTGCATAGTAGGTCTGCAAGGGAGGGACCGTCTGTGTTAACAGAAAGACAGTGACATTGTAGAGAAGAGCAAGGTGGATGCTTAGCATTTATATAGCACATTGACATCCTCTGTTGTCTGAAGCACAGAAGCCTGATTTATTCCATGGGAGAACAAGCACCTTCTCTCAGTGCAGCCCACATGCTGCACACCTACATTTTTAAAGAGTAAATAATGCAGTGGGTTTTTTGTTTGTTTTTGCTTTACCTTGGACAGTCATTACTTAAACTATTCAGAACAAATTTATATCTGAAAGTTGGTTGATCCATGTGTTATATTTCATGACAAATAATGAAAATACTAATTTATGAATAAAGTAAACACTATTTTTATAGTTTTTTTGCGAAAGGGACCACAATTTATTTATTGGCATTTAAAAGTATTAGGTGCACAGTGTTTTTAAAAATTAACTTATTAAGAGATGTCAACATCTAAGGCTCCTTTCTACTTAAAAGATGCCCCCCAAAAGGAAATACGTAAAGATAAGCAACACTGAAACAAATGCAAATATCAAAATGTGAATGATGAGCAAAACCAGCCCCTTGTCTCGTATGTTATTAGAAACATATATGTTATTTTAACCATGTGCTTACTTGCAGATGCCAGAGTCCTGGCAAACTCCCGTTTTTGCAATTTGGCCTTCAATGTGATGGAAGGGACATAATCCTTCCATCCTTCCACAATCCAGGGATGTGCTTGCCTGATCTATGCACCCATGTATCAGAGCAGAAACAGCATCTGTTAGCTAAACCCGCTTAGTCCTACAAGCCTTCCCGAAAATTAAGAAGAAGAAGAAAAAAAAAAAGGTTTCATTGCAGGTTTCATAAAGGGAATGGGAGAATTTGCTAGGGCAAGCTAGTCAATATTTTTGTAATGAACCATTTAATAATTAATATATAGCAAATATAAATAATGGCTGTAGCCTACAGTGGCTAAAAACCTAAGCTCTGAAATCTGACAGAGCTGTGTTCTCTTCCCATCTCTGTGACTTGCTGCTGGGAGGAGCTTACTCCAGAGGTGGCGTTCAGCCAGGACACATGATCACCATTGGTTCTGATGGTTGACGATATGCTGTACAGGGCACCAGTTGTTACATAGCGTGAATAGCATCCTTGTTTATCTCCAGGGTTGCCATGAAGACAAAGTCTGATGGTGAATTTGTAGGGCACAGTGCTCAGGCTCTGGCACATCATTTGAGTTTAACACATGCTTGCATTTCTTGCCATGGTCCTTTTAGACAACTTCTACACGGACCGCCTGAATGTGAAGTTCCAATCTGGCGATAAGTTTCCAGAATCACACAAGTGTCTGCTAGAATTACACATAGTTCAACAGCTTTGTTTTGACTTTTTGTGTGTGTGTGCTTTGGATCCCAGCCCACGCCCATGCAGCTCAGCAATTGTGTGGAGTCTGACCTCTCCAAGCACTGTGCATGGTGGGTGTGGGGTGGTGTAGCTGTATTTCCTTTGTTCAGGAGGAAGAGGGAATATCTTCTGGGCTGAGTTTTGAATTCGTAAGATTGCTAGTCATTGATCCTAACAGCTCTGATTTACTGAACACTGGCAATTATGTAGCCATTCCCCTTACACTGATCATCCCATTTAATCCTCGATACCACCTGTAGGTGAAGGTCATAATATCCCCTTGTTACAGATAAGGACCTGGGGAAGTTAAGTCACTTACTCAAATTTCCCTAAAGTGAAAGTGGCCCAGGTAGGAGTTCAGTCCAAGTCCCTCAGAAGATTGTGTTATTAGCCACTCCCCTAAACTATCCGGGACCACGTCTTCATCACTCAGGCATTCTTTCCTGTGTGATAGCTCCTCTTCTCTCTCTATAGATATCTCCTTTGCAAGGGAAAAGCTGCACTTAACAATATGTGAAGAATATATATATATATATTACAAAATCTAGATACATAAAACAGGTACAACAATGAAAAGATGAGTCATTTTCAGTAGTTTTTGATGGCTGGTAAATGCTATTGGAATGTGTTTTAAGAATAAAACTGGTGGTTTGTTGCTAGATGCACAACACTTAATGGGAAGGATATGGGTTTGGGGGTTAAATACACCTGACTTCTCCCCCCACTCATCCACTCACCAATGCAGTCATCTTGAGGGAGTTACTTGAACTCAAAACCCGGTTACTCAGTGTTGTCAATTAGGGAAATTTCACCTGCTATTCAGGGCTTTTTATTTATTTATTTTTTAAGATTGGAAATTATAGAAAGATAACCCTTAATGCAGTGCCTGTCAGAGAGGAGATAGTCAATAGTCATTTATTCAGAGATCTTTGAGTGGCAGGCACTCTTTGCTGTTTAACTATTTCTTGCTCCATGTGGGTTTTCATTTGCCCCCACAACTAAAGCCTGGCAATGAGAAGTCCCAATGCAGGAGTCCACCATAGTGGCCCCTGAGTGGTATGACAAGAAAATGAGGGATAGTGACACCAGTTCCTCTCCCACTGTGGATAGCACAGATACGAGGGAATGAATTCTGGAACTGGAACATTAGTGATGTAATTCACAGGCCATCCTCCTGAGACCACAGATTAAGCATATGGTTGAAGAATGAGGTGGTTTTTTATTCCTTTTTTTTTTTTCTTTTTGCTTTAATTTTTGGAATAATTGTGCTTATTTCCCTAGTTGGGCTGCTCAGGTGGATTAACTTTTTCCTTGAATAGGATTTGGGAAAACATCAGCATGGTTAGCCAAACATTCCCCAACCTATCCAAGATTGCACAGTGTCTGCTTCAAATTATTTTAGCCATTGAATGGGGCATAAACAAATACAATTCACTTCCATGTTGATAATTCGGAAACCCAGTTTATGAAACACTGAATCCTAGCCACTAGACCACCAGGGAAAGGTGGAAACCCAGTTTAGAAGGAGAGGTGTGATATTTATCAGGTTGCTGTTCAGTCCAGGTGTGGCCTACTTTACTCATACCTATGGATTCCAGATGTGGATACACTGGAGAGGGGAAAGGGCATGGCAAGTGACATACATGAAGTCTGAAGCAATGGATTCTGAACCTGGGTACAGATTTAGCAGGGTGGAGTGCCACGATTGATTAGTGATGTCTGCAGGGGGTGAGGCATTGGGAGTAGCAGCCTCCATGCCCTGTATTTGCCACTTAACCCTGACCTGGAGACTGTCTGAAAAAAGGGAGCCTCATCTAAATAGTATCCAAAGAGCATCTACCATGCATCAGACACATTAGTGGGCACTGAAGAATCAGTAGTGAAAAAGACACATAGTCCCTGCCTCCATGGGGTTTTCTACAGAGGAAACAACAGATGCAAAGCTATAAAGAATATTGGCAAGACTTAGGGATATTTGGCTAGGTCATGCAAAGAATACATCAAGATCATTTGAATAGATAAAGGATTATATGATAACATTTTTATATTTCCCCATATTTTTTCCTATAAAAGTCTAATTGCTATTGCCCCTGACCTTACTTATTATTTAAATACAAGAAGAAATCTTATAAATACATCACAGTATGAAATAGAATTCAAATATTTGGAAGTCAGAAGAACAACTATGTTACCCCTTGCCCTGCTCAGCTAGCTAGAAAAGCTACTGCCTGGTGCCTGTCAACTTTCTGGAAAGTCCTTCCTCCCAGACTTCAGTTTTAAATCTGAACTCTGCTTCTGGAATGTGTTCTCTCACCTGAGGCCTATTTGATGTGAGGGCTTACTGAAGAAATACAGTTAGGAAGAATGAAGAAAGTTAATCAGGTTCAATATGGGCTGGTTTCGTTCTTCAAAATGCCTCAGAGCCTTAGGTTGGTTGGGTGTCTAGGTACACAAAGGATACATGGGATTTAAATAATAGCCCATTTATTAATAAGAGGAGAAATGTCACATCAAGATTGTTTATATTTCAGTCAACCAGCCCCTTTCATTTAGAACATTGTAGACTTTTCCTAAACAAAATGTACTATAATTTTTTAGAGGTGGGAGAAGCCATGAAACCTAAGTTTAAAAAAACATTTTGTTTTAGTAAAATAATGAGTGAGCATTGTGAACATCCCTAAGCACAATGCCTGGCCCAGAGAAAAGTGTTAAATAAAATTGTAACTATTACTACTGTGTATAATAATGTATTTCTACAATGGAGAAGAGAAACACAAAGGACATTGCTATTTTTCTTTTTCAGTCAGAGTTCTACTTCTGCCCAAGATGGAATGATAGTGGCCAGATTTAACCTCTTATCTTAAATGACCACTTAATGAACAAAACACATGAAACAATGGTTTGCATAACACTGTACATCAAACAGTGGTGGACAGTGATCCTTGACAGATAAGAACAAGAGAGCTGAGCCCTGTGGTTGCCCTAGCTTACTGTCTTAAGAGTTTCCATGTAGAGAGAAGGAGAACTCAGGTAAAGGTTGGTGTACTGCCTGTATTGAGGAAGCAGAACTGAGAGTATGGGACCAAGACACCTGTCATTCTCAGGACACAGTATCAGAGAGGAAAGTAAGAACCCAGGAGAGATTATCTGTAGGAATCCTAAATGTGTATATATCAAATAAAAGAGCTGTAATATATGTGAAGCAAAAACTTATAGAATTAAGAAAAATAGATGCACAAATTCACTGCTATAAGTATAAACCTAAACATCCATCTCTCAGCAATTGATAGAACAACTAAATAGGATAGCACCAAGAATAGAGAAGAACTCAACACCGTCAACCAACATTATGTAATCAACATTTATAGAACAATTCATCCCAAAACAGAGTACACAATTTTTTTCCATGAGCCCATGGAACTTATACATAGAAAGACCATGTCCTGGGCCATAAACCTCAATAAATGTAAAGATATTGAAATCTCGAAGTGTGTTCTCTAACCACAATGCAGTCAAACTAAAAATTAATAGCATAAAGATAGCAGAAAATTCGCTAAACACTTGGAAACTAAACAATAAACTTCAATCCATAAATTGAAGGGAAATCTCAAGAGAAATTCTACAAATATATTGAACTTAATACAAATAAATATACAACATATCAAATTTTTTGTGATGTAGCTAAAGCAGTCCTTACAGGGAAATGTATAGCATTTAATTCTTTCAGTAAAAAAGGAAAATTCTAAAATCAATAACATAAACTCCCACTTCAAAACAATAGAGAAAGAAGAGCTAAATAAACCTAAGGCAAGCAGAAGGCAGGAAATATTATAATAAAGATTGGAGCAGAAGTCAATGAAATTGAAAACAGAAAAATAGTAGAGAAAAGCTAATTCTTCAAAAATACAGAAAAATATTGCAAACCTCTAGTAAGGGGGATAGAAAAAAGAAAAGAAGGCAGCAGTAATTACCAATATCAGGAAGGAAGCAGAGGATATTACTACAGACCCTGCAGAAACATTAAAAGGATGAAAAGGGAATACTGTGAACAACTCTGCACACATAATTTGATAACTTAAATGAAATAAACCAATTCCTTGAAAGTCACAAATGACCACAATTCACCAAATATGTGATAGATAATTTGAATAACCCTGTAACTATTCAGGAAATTGAATTTATAATTTTAAAACTTCCCTAAAAGGAATCTCTAGATCCAGATGGTTTCATTGGAGAATCTACCAGAGTTTAAAAAACAATTAACAACAATTCTACATAATACCTTCCAGAAAATAGAAGGTGATGGAACACATCCTGATTTATGAAGCCATTATACCCTGATCACAAAACCAGACAAAGACAGTACAAAAGTACAGTACAAAGGCAATGCATGTAACCAAATCATCTGTACCCCTGTAATATTCTGCAATAAACAAAAAAAAACTTAAAATGACACAGCAAAAAAAAAAAAAAAAAAAATCCACCCCCAAAAAGAGAAAAATGAAACTGCTGACCAACATCCCTTATGAATATATACATTAAAATACTTAAAGTATTTGGAAATAGAACTCAGCAACATGTAAAAATAGTTGTACACCTCAACATAGTGAGGAATAGTGCAGGGGTGCAACACTGGTTCAATATTTGAAAATCAGTGTGATTCACTATGTTAATAGGCTAAAGAAGAAAAATCATATGATCATGTTGCAAAAAAAAATTTTGAGAAAATTGATACGCATCCAGAACTCTCAGAAAACTAAGAACAGAAGGCAACTTTCTTAACGATAAAGAACACATGCAAAAAACCTACAGTTAATGTTGTACTTAATGGTACAACTGAACACTTTTCCCCTAAGATTGGAAACAAGGCACCACTACTATTCATCATAATATGGAAGTTCTAAACAGTGCAATAAGACAAGAAATAAAAATAAAAGGCATACAGATCAAAATTAAGAAATAAAACTGTCCTTATTTAGTGATGACATGATTGTCTATGTAGAAAACACTAAAGAAACTAAGGGGGGGGGGGAGGGAAGGGCATGCCTTAAACCCGCACTTGGGTGAGGCAAAGGCATAAAGTGTAACTGTAGTGTTTGTACCCTCACAATACCCTGGAATAAAATTAAAAAAAAAAAAAAATAAAGAAACTTCAACGAACACACACACGTTATGGACTAACAAGTTAGCTCAGCAAAGTCACAGGATGCAAAATCCCATTACAAAAAACAATTATATTTCTAAATTCCTGTAATATACATGTAGAAACTGAACTTACAAATGCAATATCTTTTATAATCACTGAAACAGGTAAAATACTTCGTTGTGTATCTAACAAAACACATATAGGACGTGCATGCTGAAACTACCAAATACTGATGAAAGAAATCAAAGATCTAAATAAATGGAAAGCATACCGTGTTCACGAATTGAAAGACCCAAGATAAAGATGTCATTTCCCCCAAACTGATATACAGATTTAATGCAATTATTGTCAAAATCCCAGCAAGACTGTTTTTTTTTTTTTACAAATATAGACAAGATTATTTTAAAATTTGAATGGAAAAGCAAAGAATCGTGTACACATGTAAATCAAAGGAACAGAAGAGAAAACACAGAAATAGTTCCATACAACTATGACCGACTGATTTTTGGCAATGGTACAAAAGCATTAATGGAGGAAAGACAGTCTTTTCAACAAATGGCTCTGGAAAAATTGGATTTTGAGAGGCAAAATAATAATTATAATAATAATAATAATGATAAATCTTGACCTAAACTCCACACCTCATGAAAATTAACTCAAAATGGATCACGAATTAAATGTAAAACATGAAACTATAAAACTTTTAGATGATAATATAGGAGAAATTCTTTAGGACCTAGAGCTTGGCGACATGATACCAAAAGTCTATAAAAGAAAAAAAAAATGATAAATTAGACTTCATTGGAAAGAAAAGCTACAAAGTGGATGAAAATATTTGTAAATCAAATGCCTGATAAGGAACTAGTCTCTAAAATATGTAAAGAAGTAAATGGTGGTTACCAGGGGCTGCAGAGATGAAGGGGTGGGGAGATGTTGGTCAAAGGACACAAAGTTGCAGTTAGATAGGAAGATTAAGTTCAGTAGCTCTATTGTACAACATGTTGACTATAGTTAATAATTATGTATCGTATTCTAGAAAATCACTGAGAGTAGATTTTAAAATGCTACGTATGTGAGGTAATGCATAGTTAATTGGCCTGACTTAGCCATTTAAAAACGTATACATGTTTCAAAACATCATGTTGTACATAATAAATGGATACAATTTTTATCTGTCAGTTTTAAAAAAATCAAGAATTAAAATAAATCCAGTTAAAAAATGGAAAAAAAAAATGAAGACTTGAAGAGATATTTCACCAAAGAGGATCTATGGATGCAAATAAGCACATGAAAAGATGTTCAACATCATTGGCTATTAGGGAAATGCAAATTAAGGCTATAATGCGATATTGTTACACATACTAGAACGGGTAAAATCACAAATAGAGGCAGTACCGAATGCTTACAAGGATGCAGAGCAAGCAGATCTCTCATACATTGCTAGTGGAAATGTAAAATGACACAGCTCTTCTGGGAAATAGTTTGGCAGTTTCTTAAAGAAAATAAATAGACACTTACCTTATGATCCAACAGTCACAATTCTGGGCATTTATCCCAGAGAAACGAAAACTAATGTCCACAGAAAACAAAAACAAAAAACAGATGGAATTGCAAGGAGAAATGTCCAAAGATTTCAATGCTAGTCTTTCAATAACTGATAGAATAAATAGCCAAAGAAAAATAAAATAGAAGATTTTAATAACACTATCAAGGGACTTGCCTTAATTAGCAATTATAGAACTTGCTGCCACAAAACAGCAGAATATAGATTCTTTTCAAATTCACAAAGAAAAGTTACCAAGAGAAGACCTATCTGGACTGAACTGTTTTTTTAAAAAAAATCAGTAAATTTAAGAGAATTGAAATTATAGATTATTTCTCTGACCACAGTTTGGAATCCAACTAGAAATAAGTAACAGAAATATAACAGGAAAATCCCCAAACAGTTTGAAAATACATGACATACTTATAAATAATCCATGGGTCAAAGAGGAATTTTAAAGAGAAATCAAAATAAGCATTGATCTGAATAAAAATGAAGATATAATGTATCAGATTTTGTGCGGTGTCACTAAACAGTGCTCAAAGAGAAATTCATAGCATTAAATGCCCGTATTAGGGAAAAAAGGTCTTAAATCTATTACTTCATCTTCTACCCTATGGGAATAGAAAAGGAAGAGAAATTAAACTTGTTAAGTGGAAGAAAGGGAATAATAAAGATCAGAGTGGAAATAAATAAAATAGAAAACAGGCCAAAAATGGAGAAAGTCTTTGAAACCAAAAGCGTGTTCATTGAGAAAATCAATGAAATCAGTAAACCTTTTGCCAGACTTAGGAAGGAGAGAAAATACAAATTGCCAATGTCAGTAACGAAAGCAGTGATGCCACTATAGATTCTACAGATACTGAAAGAATGATAAGAGAATATTATGAACAGTCTTCTCCCATGAAGTTATGATTTGTGGATGAAGTGGATAGATTCTTTGAAAGGCACAAACTAAGAAAGCTCATTCAATAAGAAATAGATCTGAATTTCCTGATATCTATTAAATAAATTAAACATGGAGTTTAAAATCTTCCCACAAGGAAAATTCCAGGTCCAGATGAGTTTTTTGATGAATTTTATAAGACACTGTTCCAGAAAATGGAAAAGGAAGTGATATTTCCCAAATTATTCTATGAGGCAAGCGTAACTCTGATACCAAAACCAGAAAAAAAAAAAATTACCAATAAACCAAAACAAAAACAAAAATAAAACCCAAGAAACAGAGCTAGAGACTAGTATCCCTCGTGAATACCCATGTGAAAATTCTAAACAAACTGAAGCAAATCAAATTCATTAATATATATAAGAAGGATACTATATCAAGAAAAAGTGGATTTTATTCAAGGATTGCAAAGATGCTTTAACTTTTGAAAATCAGTTTGTGTAATATACTATATTAACAAAATAAAAAATGTGAAACCACACGATCATTTTAATAAATGCCAAAAAGTCATGTGACAAAATCCAACGTTGATTCCTGATTTTAAAAAATAAAAAAAACTTAACAAAGTAATAAGTTCCTCAATATGATAACGGGCATCTATGAAAAATGTGAAAAATGTTTGGCCGACATCATGCTTAACGAGGAAATACTGGTGTTCCCCTCTGATGTCAGCAACGCAGCAAGGATGCCCGCTTCCACCACCTTCATTGCACATTGTGCTGGAGGTTCTAGGCAGTGCTATAAAACAATAAAAGGAGATAAAATTGCATCTGTTTTGGAAAGGAAGAAATAAAATAACCTTTATTCATAGACAGCATGATCATTTATGCATAAAATGTGATGCTGTCTACAAAAAACCTACTAGAACTTAGAAGCGAGTTTATCAAATTACAGGGTGCAATATCAATGCACATAACTCAACTATACTTCTATATATTAGTTACAAAAATTGGAAAGAGTAAAATATCATTTGCAATAGCGTTTTAGAGAGTGAAATACTTAGAGGAACCAATCTGACAGAAGATATGCAGGTCCTATACCTTGCAAACGACCAATCAGCTGAAATTGAAGGAGACCTAAATGAGTGAACATATACGCCAATACCATGTTCCTCGGGGGAAAGACTCATTCTGGTCTCCCCTAGCTGATATAAAATTCATATGGAAATGGAAATGACCTACAGTGGCCAGGACATCTTTGAAAAAAAGAAAACACTTGAGGAGACTAATACTTCGTGATTTCAAGACTTAATAGAAAGCGACAGAACTCCATCTCCTAGCCGTCTTCCCAGAGTATTTTGGGAGACTCAAGCAGGTGTCTCACTCGAATCCAAACTCAAATCTTGTCTCTTCCTGTGGAGCCCTACTTCTCTGTAGGCGTCCCCTACCCACAAGGTTTCTGAGATATCCGTCAGCCCACCGACGCTCTATCAGACCTCTTCAGGATGCCTCGTGCTAGCAGAGCAGGTCGATATACTGCGCTGATTGGGGAGAATGTTAAACGACCTTACGGTTTGCGTGTTGTCACTTGGGATATGTCATAAGCATGCCGATGCAGTACTCACAGAACCTCTCTTAAAAGTGATACTTTCCATATCTTCTGTGGTTCCTTTCTTTAAAAATCTCAGATACTGCCTCTTGCAAAACAAAACAAAACAAAACAAAAAAATGCCAAAAAACAAAACCAATTGTTGCTGTGCTATACTACCCCTGCTATGTCGCTCTGATTGCTACGTCTTTTGCACGAGTAGAAATACATCTTCTGGACATTGTTCACTGCATGGATAGCAACTCTTGCAAATACATTCCTGGGAGTTGTCAACCTACATGCTCAGATACGTCTGAATTATGATTTATTCTCAGCCCCTACCCACCATCCGAAGTCATTTTTCAACATAAAACTTTCATACGCAATCCATACCTTACAGCTTCACAACTGTAAAACTGGTGGAAACATAACACTCTGTCATATTCAGCATCATGAGGATTGGGCTGTGTTTTCCATTAATAAATCCTTCCCCCTTTAAAATACACATGTGACACAAGACCTCAGGTATATGATGTGATGGATTTTTCACCAGTAGTGACACTGTTAGTTATCGTACCATTTCACGGATATGTTTTGTATTAACTTGTATATCTAATTATTATCCGGTAGGATAATTTTTTCTGATATTATTTGTGGCATAGTTTACTAGCATCTCAATCAGGCAATAAATGCATATTTAATTGGATACAATTATGTGTTCAGCACTGTACTATACATAAACACCAGAGATGCATAGATTCAGCCTCCTTCTCTTCTCTCTCTGCCTCCCTTCCCATATAGACACACACACATGCATACGCAAGTATGTACGTATCTATGAACACAGGTTGTTTGGGGATTCTCAGTGGTTATAATTGCTTATCTTATTTTCATCCTTCATTCAATAAGATTTTATCGAGTAGATGATAGGGATTCATCAATAAGCACGACTGGCAAGAACTTTGTCTAAGGAAGAACACAGCCCTCAGAAAACAATAATGAGTGAGATAAATGTTTTTGAAAGGGAAGAATAAAAGTTCATGGGACTATATGACAGGAGAAGCTAATCTGAGTATTCATAAAAAAAAGTCTGACATTTCCTTCCACAGCTGAGTGAAAAGTAGGGGAAGCCAACATTTACTGGGCAACTACTAGGAAGGCCAGATGGTGTTTGGGAGAATGGGTTGTGTTTTCAGACATCTGGATTTGAATCCTGTTCTGCTATGTATTTGATGCAAGATACTATGTGGGCAAGTTGTCCATCTCTTCTGCATTTGGGTTGCTCCTTGGTACAGTAATTCAGTGATTGCATCAACCCCATTAAATGTGAGAACAGAAGCACATAAGAAGCGTTTCACGCAGTGCCTGGTTCACAGTGAGCTTTCAGTACATAAGCTCACCATTATTTTAATAATTACAATTACTCCTCCAAGGAAACACTCAGTCGATCCTGGTTCTTGTTGTTACTGTTTCTCAGGTGCTTCATACTCACAAACATCCTGGGAGGTAGGACGTGTATTTTCCCCAGCTTACAGATGAGAACACTGAGGTTTGAATAAGCTGCCCCTGAGCACATACCCAGCAGGCAGCCAAACTGATTTCAAAGCTGCTTCTCTTTCCGTTCTCTGAACAGTTTATTGACCCCATATATGTCCTTTATCTCCTGAGCTCTCTTTCCTAATCAGCATATCAGGGGTAGCAAATCTAAGTGACCTCCGTGAAAGAGAAGCCCGAAGGATGGCAGTGCACAAATTCTTAGCTCAAGAATATCAGAGACTTGGAAAGTTTTTTGGTGTCAACAGAGCAGCCTTATGATTAAAATCACTGAAGAATGCAATGTAAAATGTTTTTATTTCCCCTCGCTTTCTGTCTCCCTTGGAATAATAGTCAGCAGGAAACACAATTTCTGGAAGACTTCTCTTTCTCTACATCCTCAGAATATAATAAGGGCCAAGCTAACTGTCTCAGGGTGTTGGGAGTTCGTAGACACACAAATGAAAAGAAGGTGTTCTCGGAGTTTTATGAATTTTTCTCTCTAACCGTCTTGGGTTGGAAGGACATCTTTGAAATTGACGCAGCTATCACCCAGGGGCTAGCATTAAGATTTCAGTTAAGGTGTATAGGGTTATGATCTTTCTGTAACTGTCAGAACTGCAGCTGTTGTATTTGCATTTAGTGGTGTACTGGCCACAGCAAAATGGGATCCAGGAGGAAGGAAAAAGAAATAACAAAACCTATTGAATCCTGGGCTCTGCCAGAGGGCATTTGTTAAAGGTAAATTTATCAATACCTGTTAAGTCATTTGTATTGAATAATTCTCATAGCCTCACAGCACTTCTTGGTTTTAATAATGGGTCAGACAGAGGAGCTTGGTGATGGATGCGTTATTATGGCATTTAGGCATTTAATTGCAAGCAGGCTTAAAATAGCAGCAGGAGCTGAAACTGGGCTGGCTTAGGAGTAATGTATGTTCCCAGACTGCTAAAACACTCTGTTTTTTATTCAAATTTAATATTTCTTGACATACGTTTCTTGGCACGCTGTTACCAGCAGTTTATCAGAGACGGAGGAATGTTTAAATAAACTGGTGAACAGAGTATGGCATTGAAAGGCGTTCTTTGTCCATCTCTATAAGAGATATTAAAAAAAGAAACATTTGGGGCCAAGAAAGAGTGAGGTCTGCAGTGATGCTGGGACAGGTGCATTCATTCATTCATTCATTCATCATTTATTGGTATTGTCCCGGGCTTACGATCTGCACTGGGGATCGTGAGAGGCAGAACCTTGCCTTCATTGACTAATTATTTAAGTGGCAGAAACAGGAAAAACATAAACCATCAAATAATAACAAATGGTTTGTGTGTGATGAAGACACCAGAGTGCTGAAACAGCGAATGGTGGTGGAAGGTACACTGGTGTTTGCTGTAGAGCAGCTGGCCAGGGAAGGGCTCTTTGAGAACAACAACATTTGAGCAGAGATTGAAGTGACATGAAGGTGTCAGCTGGCCAAATAGAAGAAGGAACATTTTACAAACAGACAGGATGTGCCAAGGCCTTAGTGTGGGGAAGAACCGAGAGGAGACCAAGGTGGTCAAGCTTAGCAGATAAGCAGCGGAGGGGCAGGAAATGGGCTCGAATAGGAAGATAAAGGTTGGGCCCTCTTCTTCAGGGCTTTTTAAAAGTTGAGTTTACATTTTATTCAAAATACAGTGGGAAATAAAAGTTTTAAGTAGGAGGGTATCAAGCTCTTTTGTATATTATCAGATGGTCATTTTTACTGACTGTAGAATGGGTGGGGAATTGATGGCTAAGGGGCTAGTGATGAAGGGGTATTGGGAGAGAAATAGCAGTGTCCTCTACCAGGGAGGTGGATGGGCTGGAGATGTGTTTAGAAGATATGATAGCCAAAGAGGAACTAGCTAGGAAGTTCTCTGAAGGAAGGTGGGCTGTATTCTTGGAGCATTTCTATACCAATGATGGAACATCCTGATTTTGTATGTCTAATTCCATCCACAGCAGCTATTTGCGGCATTTGTAAGTGAAATGGTTGTGTAGTCACTAGTTGGACAAAGAACGACTAAGCTAGAACATGTAGTACTTCTTCCATGCATTGGATTTGGGAGTTGGGAATTTTACTTGTCTCAGACTGCATGAAATGTCAAAGAAAGCCAATGATAATGCTTTATTTTTTTTTTAGTCCATTGGTTATCATCGGCTTGCTACTTAAAATGTATAACCTGATGAAGCCAGAAGCAGCAATTCCGGGCATAGAACCTGCATCACTTACTTCCCCCATGGTCTTATGAAGAATGGGTGATTATTGTAACCCACTTGTTATTATTTTCATAACAAAGCTGTCTCCGACCAGCTACAGTCTTGGACTTACATAATTGAATTTTAGATGGAGTTGCGCCGCTGGTTTATATGAATTTTCCATGGATGCCAGCATGAGTCCAAGCTCTAACAAACAATATTTTTAATTGAGATTTTATGTCCTTGCCCTCAAATCAAGCACTTTAATAGGATCCCAGTTGAAATAGGTGACTCAGTAGCAAGTTACCACTGTTTTCAACTTCAGAAAGGTGTTAATTTCTCCAAGCCCCACTGAGCGTCCATCTACTTGGGTGACTCACTGCCTGCTTGTAGTATAAAATGAGTGTTTTGCATTCCATTATATTCAAAGGATAGCCTTAGTAATCTGCATATTTCTTGTAGGATATGCTGGCTCCGTTCCATTAGAAAACATTAAGATGGAAAAGTATTAAAAATATTGATTTGTCATTTATAACATTGAAGTGATAGATTGAAATGAAATTTGGATGCACTCCAAACCTCCAATAACATTAACATTATTGGATGAAATGGAATGATCTCAGTCTAATTAATATGCTACATCCATATGAGAAAAGTAGGAAGGATGAACCAAGAAATTGGCCACAAAGAAGGGGTGGCTACGTTTTCCAACTTGTAGCTGGACCTTGCTGTTCTTTCAGCGTCTATGTTTGTTCATTTCCGAAAGTGAATGACACATGCCCGAGGAGTAGAGTGGTACTCTCAAGTGAACTTGGCAACTTCTTTAGGCTTTTGCTGTGGCATATTGGCATGATGTTCTTCCATTCCCCTGCCCTGGAATACCAGTAACAGCTGTAACACACACACCTGTGTGTGTGTCAGTTTTATGCAACATGAGCATCTAACTTGATTTCGGACTTTCCTTCTCTATTCACTTAATTTTTTCCTGATTTTTTTTCCATATTTTCATGCTTTCATGCTGGGAATGAAAACATCAAACTTTATTCCTGCTTTCTCTCTTTTTTTTTTTTTTTTTTTTTTTTTTTTTTTTTTTTTTTTTTTTTTTTTTGCAGTGGGATTCTACATTTGTACCAGCCTCTCTGCTCCCTATTTTATAGAATCATGTATTTCAGTTTCTCTGTTCTCCCAGAGAACCTTTATTTCCTTACTGGCAGTGTGTTTATAAGCTGCAGATAAATAACAGTTTCATTTGGTAGCTTTGGAGAAGGGAAAATGCACATTTTAATTACATGTATATTCTTTTTGGAAATTTGTGGAAATTTTAAAACTTACTTTAACAATTTCATAGTGGTCCTGTAGTGTTATGAAGTAGTGGCATCAAAATTGCAAATACTGAACTCGAATTAATGTCATGCACACTGAAGTATGGAGGAGGTATTTTAGTGAGGTCTGAAATTTACTTTGAAATGCACAAAAATAAGATGGGTTGATGCATGGATAGAGGGAGGAACAGATGGAAAGATATGGAATAAAGCAAGGATAGTAAAATGCTACTAGTAGAATATAAACCGTAGGTATATAGATGTTTGCAGTAAAACTATTGCAGCTTTGCTGTATGTCTGAAAACCTGTGTAATAAAGTGTTGGAAAAACTATAGTGCAGAAGTTGACGATCACACTGACAGCTCGTAGACCGAGGTAAACATTGTATGCTTGCGTTTACCATCCATTCTTTTATTCAGGGCTGCTTTAGGGACCACATTTGCAGAGGATCATCTTGCCATAACCTGGCATCACCCTTTCTGTCTCCTATGCCCTGTCTCTTTGCCTGTTTGCTTCTTCTCTCTGAGTATTTGTTTTGTCTTAATAGCAACAGTGCAGTTAGGTTTTTCATCAACTCCTTTAAGTAGAAGCAGCCGCAGACCAAGAGGGAGAAAGAGAAATGCATTTCTTATCTTCCTTCCTTTTTCTTTTGCCTACCCTGAGCCTGCCCACCCTTCTCCTCACTTGTTTCTTGTGTAAAGTTAGTGGAGCACTTCTGGCCTCCTTGGATTTATGCGACTCAGAGTGAGAGAAAGCTGCCTTTGCTGAGGCTGCTGCCTGTCCTACATTGATTGAGTTTCCTGGGCTTGAGGGATTTTTGCCGAGCCGAGTTTTATGGTTGATATGCTCTCAGTCATTTGTCATAAAATCATTCCAACCAAGCTGTTTACTGGTTTGAATGCTTAATTACTGAAGGAGAAGAGAATAGCTCCTTTTGGAGCTGAGTGTTGGTTTTGCTGCTTTTGACTGGGTTATCTCGGGTACCCAACAGTTGCCGGGTAGTTTATACAATATGTATACCACCCTTCAGAATGAAAAATTAAAGACACTCACAGTTTCACCTAACTATGCTGAGAAGTGCAAAGACACATCATTTCACTTCTTATTATGACAGTGTTTTCTTTTGAATAGAAATCGATTGCAAAATTCAGCACTCGGGGAGCTACAGCTATGCAAGTGTCTCTGTTCTGGGTTTCAGATCAGAATGTTCACCTAGTTTATTCAGATCGATTTCCAGAAATGCATTGCTGATTCTCTCCTAACTCAATATCCTCAATCCAAATTGCATAAATGAAGTTGGATATAATTATCTCCCTGAAAAAAAGTTCACCTAAATTGGGGTTAAATTTATTTGTAAAAGCAAAGTCATCTTGGGAATTATATTTCAAAACCTATAGTTGAAGATTTAGTGTATGAAGACTTTTCCTGGTAGTTTATTTACAATTTCAGCTCTTCGTTTCTGTGAGGGAAATTAGAGCACTGTGTGTGTCTTCACTGCTCCCTCCTCAGCGTTAATTCCCACATAAAATTTATCTCTACTGATTGGCCTCAACTACCTTTTGGCATTGGTGGTGTGTCGTTGAATTTTTAGGGAACATGCATTTGTACATGGGGATGCTTTGGGAAAGAGAGAGAGAGAAGGAGAGGAGAGAGAGAGGCAGGAAATGAAATGTTTTAATGCCAAGATAACCTGTCAGAACACCTTAAATATTTACCATAGTTTTGATGTTTCATTTATCTCTAAGTCAGCAGGGCATTGTGTTGTTTCAATTTTTTATCATGGAGTACTGTGGCTCTTTTTACTGTAAGGAGTCAGAACTTTGATAAAAACAACTTTTAATCAGTTTGCTATAAATATAATACTAGAGAATTCTTTTCTTGTAGTATCACTTTCCCATTATTAAAAACAACTACTTGTCAACCCTTGTACTTCGGGCTGCTTTTTTTTTTTTTCCTACCCTTCTTTTTAACTGTTGCCCTTATTCAGAACTATTATACTTAAAGTAATCTGGATTCTTTCAGAGCTGCCAAAAGGTGAAATTGACTTTTTGAGAATGTATTGCTGAAAACTGCAGTCGATGCACTTTCCCCATGTAGAAACATCCTGTGTGTTAAGACCGAAAGGGACAATTTATAGCCGGTTTCAAATTGTTAGCTGAGGTCAATAAGTACCCACTTCTGCAATCACATCAGCCTCCTTTAGATGACAATGCACAATGAGCTGCCTTCTAGGGAGTGGCCACTTGGGAACTGGCCACCTCCGTTGGCAGGAAACTCCTTTTCACAGGTTTTATTTATTTTGGCATTCACAGCAGAAACCTTTAAAAATCTAAACTTTTTACACAACTGTGACAAATGTACCGTATTAACATTTAAATATAAGAGATTTTATTTAATAATTACATACACTGGGGAAAGGGCACACTTTTCAATAAATGGTACTGGGAAAATTGGATGTTTATATCCAGAAGAATGAAACTAGACCCCGGTCTCTCACCATATGCAAAAATCAACTCGAAGTAATTTAAAGACTTAAATCCAGAACTATAAAATTACTAAAAGAAAACATAGGGAAAACACTTTAGGATATCGGTCTAGGCAAAGATATTATGGCTAAGACTTCAAAAGCACAGGCAACAAAAACAAAAATACAGAAATGGAACTATATTGAATTAAAAAGCTTCTGCATACTAAAGGAAACAATCAACAGAGTGAAGAAACAATCTTTAAGATGGGAGAAAATACTTGTAAACTATTCGTCCAACAAGGGACTAATATCTAGAATATGCAAGGAACTCAAATAACTCAACAACAACAACAAAAAAACCCCAAAATAATCCTGTTAAAAAGTGGGTAAAGGATCTGAATAGACATTTCTCAAAAGAAGACATGTATGGCCAACAGATATATGACAAAAGGATCCACATCACTTATCACTGAAATGCAAATGCACTTATCAAAGAGACAAACAATAACAAATGCTGGCAAGGATGTGGAGAAAAGGGAACTCATAATCACTGTTGGTAGGAATGTAAATTACTACAGCCATAATAGAAAATAGTATGGAGGTGTCTCAAAACAGCTAAAACTAGAACTAGCATATGATCCAGCAATCCCACTGCTGGGTATTTATCTAAAGGAAAGGAAATCAGTATATCAAAGTGATGTCTGCACCCCCATGCTTACTGCAGCACTATTCACAATAGCCAAGATACGGAATCAACCTAAGTGTCCATCAGTGGAAAATGAGGTGTATATACACAATTGAATACTATTCAGCCATAACAAAGAATGAAATCCTGTCATTTGCAGCAACATGGATAGGATTTGAGGACATTATGTTAAGTGAAATAAGCCAAGCACAGAAAAACAAATACTGCATGTTCTCACTCACACGTGGGAGCTAAAAAAGTTGGAGGTGGAGAGTAGAATGGTTGTTTGTAAAGGACGAGAAGGGTGGGAGTGGGGGGATAATGGGAGGTTGGTTAATAGGTATAACAATAGAGTTACATGCAAAGAATCAGATTTAGTGTTCAATAGCACAGTGGGGTGACTATGGTTAAGGATTTATTGTATATTTCAAAATAGCTAGAAGAGAAGATTTGAAAGGTTCCTAACACAAAGAAATGATAAATGTTTGAGGTGATAGATATCCTAATTGCCATGATTTGATCATTACACATTAAAGGCATGTATCAAAATATCACGTGCACCCCATAAATATGTACAATTATTATATATTAATAAAAAAGTTAAAAAGTGATTACAACGACATCCAGGACTTATTAATTCTTTTTAATTTGCCAGGCACTGCTATATTACACTAAAACATCACACCTTTAAGAAGTTGGTTCAAACTACTGTCTTCATTATACCAATGAGAGAAATCAGGGCTTAGAAAATTAAGTTAAATGGTCCAAGTAAGTGAATGTGGATCCATGATTCTGAAAGTGTATGCTTTGACTTCAGAGCGTGTCCTCTTAACAACTTCTTGTGAGTCTTCAGATCTAAGATAACTTGGCATTTTTGAGATATTAGGAAGCTACCATTAGCA
Organism: Indri indri; assembly: GCA_004363605.1. NCBI lineage: Eukaryota > Metazoa > Chordata > Mammalia > Primates > Indriidae > Indri > Indri indri. Next base: position 20,307 of record RJWJ010000004.1, on the reverse strand, counting down.
TCAAGTCTTCCACTTGCTTTGTTAGTGTAAACTAGAGATAATTTAGTGTAAAATGTCCCAATAAAAATGTTCCCAAAAGCATATGTAAACCACGACATAATAGATTTATCAAAGTAGCAGAATGCTATTATGTTCAAAAGATTAACCAGACCGAAGCTATTTGTCATAGCAACGGGTGCTAGAGTTGACAAATTACAATTGAACCCAGTTTGTAGCAAAATGTTAGACAGAGCCTTGGCGCTGATTAATTGATGTGAGAGTCCAGCCTGGAATACATTAGAGTAATTTAAATATCATTCAAAATAGAGTATAACCATACTCCAAAATATCCCAAAACTGTACCAAGCAACTACGTTTCCTTGATTCAAAAATGGATCGGTGGCAAATTACACCATCTATTTAGGAATTTTTAATTGAAAAGGAAAGAAATTTTACATTAAATGCTTATATTGATTGCCAGGGAGGCTGATGACTGGCACTTGAAAACTTGTGGTAGGGGCACAGAGGACCATCATGTTAGAATTAAGAAAAATTATTTGAATCTGGATACTGTGTTTTACCTTAGTGAGATAAGTAACCTTTTCCTAATAAAATCTATGGATGGGAAGGTGCTATGTACTTAGGGAGGAAAGGAAAAGAGTTTAGAACAAGGAAGAACCGTTGCTTTTTTTTTTACTAGAAAATGGATCTTTAAGTCAAATCTCTACAGACAATGACGGGCTGGTCATGTTGTCACAAGAGTAGGTCACCTCTTTCTTGTTAGTTAAGGTTTCTGTTATGAAACAGGGATTGCGATTAGATTCTGGAAGGAAAGTTGAAATGCAGTAGAATCAGTGGAGTTGCATATCACCATCCCTGTTGTACCAATTAATTCTCTTCTCACCTGACTTCACTTCAAGATATGTCAGTCCCATGGGGTGTGTGTATGTGTGTGTTCAGTTTCTGCCCACCTGACAGTTGCTTTCAGTGTCATCGGTAGGGTACGAATTCCACTATTTCTATGGCAGGGCCTGTTTGCTCTGTTACATGCAGGATTTTGTTTAGATGCGTTACCCGTTTTCACATTCTCTCCCCCTTTTCTTATATTTTAACTTGGATAATCACCTTTAATAGACATAACAGTGCATCACCTTTCATTGACTAAATTTATGCTGAGGAAATTATGCTGAAGAAATAATAAGGAAATGTGTGCAGAGATTTGGCTATGAGGATGTTCATTGCAAGGTTGTTTATAATAGGAAAAAAAAAACCCTGAAAATTACCCAAATGGCCTAAAAATAGGAAATTGATGATATCATGTATGGGATAAGCCTACACTGGATTTATCATTAGTTTATTGTTGATTCATCAGCTAACAAATCTGACTTGAGAAGCTATTTTGTATCAGGCCTTGTGGCATTGCTGAATGTGTAGTCTTCAAGTACATTAAAAGTGATCTAGGGGAAGAATAGTCAGCGGCCCAGAAAAGGCGACAGCGTATGGCTCAGGGAGGTCCACACTCAGCGTGATCTTATTTTCATTGCATTATAAGAAAAAAGGACAGTATAAGTCTGTTTTCTTAAGAAAAACATATGCACATACACTAAAATAAGTGTTGTTTTCTTTGACTTGTTGGGTCTTTATAAATATTCTGTAATGAACGTGTCATGTCTAAGCAAAGAGCAAATTGTAAATGTTTTTAAAAGGCAATTGTTTTTAAAGGCTAAAGGAGAACCTTGACACCCACTTTCCTGCCGTATATAAAGGTAGGAGGAGAATCAAGATGGTTTCAGTCTTTTTTAAAAGGCAAATGGAATAATTTGACTTTCTATCTTTTGATGCTTGCTATTCTAATCAGTGATATTTTGATATCTCGGAAGTGCACATATTCTTAAGAAATATTCAAACGCCAACGATAACCGCAGTCATCCTAGACTGGGTAGGATGCAGAAAGGTATGGAGCCAATAGTTTTAGAAGAAATTGTTAGTCTTCTGGACAATTGAACATTCAATCTGGTTCCACATTGGCCTACTACAACCATCCTCTTACTGACTGATTTGGGCAAAAAATAAAAATATAAAAAGCATGCACTGGACTAGAGAGATCCAATCCCTTCCTTTCTCTGCAAGGTTTGTGTTTGGATTATACAAATAATTATGGGGGGTGGAATTAGAGCAAGTCACAGCCTTGGTGCAAGACTCAGAGAGGACCATAGTCACTTATTTCACACAGAGGCGGGTCAGAGATTCCTACTGGAGACAGAGACAACAGTGTGGGGACCCGGGGAGCAGAGCTGCCTGAAGTCATGCCACCCATCAAGTGACTTTAATGAAAGATGTGCCTAGCTCTCTGCCTAAAAGTTCCTAAAAGTTGACTAAGCCGTTTTTCCAACTGATAAGAAAATACCAGACAGAACTTTAACATTTACAGCATCACAGTTTTGATTGAAATTATCTATTGATTAGTTGGGGGCTGTCATGAAAAATCAGCACAACCGCGGCTGGCAATGCCTTAAAAATATTCATCATGATGACTTTGATCAAATTGTAAATGTGGATGTCTACTTTATTTTAGAAGTAAAGGAGGCAAATGAGCAATAAATTTGAAGTTCAGGTAATTGGGGGAGAAGTAATCAATTTAATCAGTCCCAAGAGCTAAGTGATTCCTGGAACTGACACTTGCATATTTGGCTAAAGCCTTTTGTCTGAAAAGATTGCTTATACGTGTTTAGGAAAATATTCTATGCAGGCTTAGCTTTAGTATTTGCATCTATTTTGCTAAAAACTACGTTTAGTTTTCAAACATACACTTGAGGTAATGGTTTCTCTCTCACTCATTCTCTCTCTCTCTCCCCCTCACCTAACATCTCTCATTACAAGAAGGTACCTTTTTCACTACTCCCATCCCAAGTCACCTCCAACTCTAGACTGAGGATCCTTCATCTCTATTTTTTGTTCAACCTCAGCCCACAAACACCAGCCATCCCATCTTCCCCTCAAGCTCAACAACTCTGCAAATGCTGAGATGAACTATACAGTGCGCTCTGTAGCCCGATGCCCAAATCCAGCTCTGTCTCCTGCTAGCTGAGTTACCTTGGAAATTCGAGTTTTTTGCCATCTCTGTCTTCTCCTGTTAAAATGTAGGTATCAATAAATAAAAATTGCATAGGGTTATAATTAGAATTAGATAAAATAATACAATACTAAAAGAACAAATGAAAAAGAACCCAATACATAGACAGCGATGGGTTATACTCGTAATGTTGTGTGGAATCCAGACTTCTAGTAGAAATACTGACCTTTCACCTTCAGCAAATTAATAATAATACATCAGTGTTACATTTGCACAGAATTTTTAGCAAGCCTTGCTAATGCACTTGGAAGCTAAATATTAATATTGATAAATAGAACTTAATGGAACCTAACACCGCAGACAATGGAATTACAAGCCACTTCCCTGTAAGAACAGAAGAAAAGTTTGGATTTTTTTCTTAGTGCATGGCTCACCTGTATGGCCTCTTCACAAGCTGTATTCTGATGATCACTTTGTTTGAGAGTTGAAACCCTGGGCTACCATATTTAATGCCCCTCAAAAATCTTAGAGGTGGAAAATGACTGCCACAGTCATTTCATCCAGATCTAGTCTTGGTGCCAGAACTCCATGAAACTTGATATTAGATGGTATGTCTTGGGTACCTGTGATTTACTGCAAAGTAGGTTGAGTTCTAGAGATACGAAGGTGAGTAAGGCAAAGCCCGGACCCCAGTGGGAATATGGACTAGTCAGGGAAACAGGCAAACAAACAGGCAGACGCAAAATTAAAACTCTGATGTTACCAGAGTTGTAGATGCAGTGGGAACATAGAGAAGTGAACACCTCCTTGCCTGGGGTGGGAGTGCGTGGGTCCAAAATGAATTCCTGAAAAAGATGATATCTAAACTGAAACATGAAGGACAAGCAGGAGTTCTCCAGATGAAGATGGAGGAATAGATCACAGAAAAGTCCTCAGTGCACACAGGTGCGAAAGTAGAAAGACGTGAGATAGAGGATGCCACATTCGTTCAGCGGGTATTCACTGAGGCCCTGAAATACACCAGGACTGTGTTGCCAGAGCTTATTTAAACGTCAGACCACTGCCTCCTCTGCCCATAAACGGAGCTTTTTCAGGGCAGAAACTGTCTCATTTATTTTTGTTAACCTGAGGCCCTCTGTTCAATGTTTATCACCTGGAAAATGCTCAATAATTATTAGTTGAAGAAATGAATCAATCAATAAATGGCTTATCACAATTGCCTCTTGTTAGTGAGAAGTAGAGTTATTGGTAAAACCATTTACCAGGATGGGATCAGGGTAGAGACCTATAGCATATCGCTACCGATTACCTTCCTGGTGGAGATCAATCAGTATTTTGGGGCACAGCTATTCAACCCGCAAACTGTATCTTCTTCGAACCCGTACGCTCATCTTATTTCTGGCCTCTCCTCCAGCCTGGTTGACTTGGGTTATAGCAACACAGAAAATGAGCTTAGCTTGGGGTAATTTCTTCATAAACTATCATTGACCATTCTTCATCAATGACTGCTTCATGTCCCACCAATTATGTCTTTCATTCTGTGTTCCTCCTGTCAAAGTTTTAGTATCAGGTCCGTCTTAGAATCTACATGTTTATTAAAAAATCTGCCCCTTTTAGCCTGATAGCACCCTTTCTCATTCCAAAAACACCTGATAGATTCCAGACAAACATTAAATGTTTAAATATGTCTACACTGAAATGCATGAGAATAGCAAATGGTCTTTTATCACAACTTTTTAAAGATCTTCTGAAATGCATCTATTTCGTTTGCATATTGGACTGTCTACTGTGTTCTGTTCAAGAACCTGAGGTGAGTGTTTGGATATATCCTAGGGTTCCAAATATTAAGGAGACAGAACAAAGTTGAATCTGCAAGTGTCTTTGCAGTGGCCATCAATGGTAGCAGGGTGTTAATGTGAGGGAGGATGAACTATACTTGGGTGATCTTATGAATCACTCATAATGTGGTCTGAAATGTATGTGCATTTTTTGTGCCTCCCAGCCTTGGCATCAGGGAGGGAAAGGTGGGGATTCCCTCATCACACTAGGCTCTGGATGCTCTAAAAGTCTCCCACTTGAGCATCTTAACTCTGCATCTTATTTTTATGACAGCAGCCAGAGTACGAATTCAGCTAGACTTAAGAACACTCAAGTTCACCTCACTTTGTCCTGTCTATGCACAAATGATCAAGCCCAGAGATTTTGGAAATGGCCCAGACTAGAGGGAAAATGCTAAACTACTTTAAATCTTATACTTCCCAAAGATAGTGGACCAGGCACCTGGCAGGTAGGGCAGGTAAGGCGGGCCATGGCGCTTGGTGAGAATAACCCCCAATTTTCCCTCCAGCTGTCCCTCTCTGTCCATCCATTCAATTCATTCATCCCACAAAGGCTTTTATTTATTTATTTATTTATTTTGAGACAGAGTCTCACTCTTTTGCCCAGGCTAGAGTGCCGTGGCGTCAGCCTAGCTCACAGCAACCTCAAATTCCTGGGCTCAAGTGATCCTGCTGCCTCAGCCTCCCAAGTAGCTGGGACTACAGGCATGCGCCACCATACCTGGATAATTTTTTCTATATATTTTTAGTTGTCTGATTAATTTCTTTCCATTTTTGGTAGAGATGGGGTCTCGCTCTTGCTCAGGCTGGTTTCGAACTCCTGAGCTCAAACAATCCTCCCGCCTCGGCCTCCCAGAGTGCTAGGATTACAGGCATGAGCTGCCACGCCCGGCTAATTTCTTCTATGTATTTTTAGTTGTCCAATTAATCTCTTTCTATTTTTAGTAGAGACGGGGTCTTGCTCTTGCTCAGGCTGGCCACAAAGGCTTATTGAGTGTCTCTCATTAGTGAGAAACAAAGTCATTGGTAAAACCATTGATCAGGATGGGGTCAGGCGTAGAGACCTAAAGCCCACCACTAGTGATGACCTTATGGGGGGTGATCGATCCATTTAATCAATATTCTTCAGCACAGCCATTCAACCTGCAAACTGCCAACATTAGGGCATCAAGAGGAAATAGAACAGACACAGTTTCTGCCCACATGGGACTTACATTCCACTTGGATATAGCAGGGGGAAAAAAAGTAAATGAAATACTTAGACATTATAAGTATTATGAATAAATACATAGGACATTATGATGGAGAATTATAATGTGTATGTTGGCTAAAGTTGTCAGAAAAGAATTTCCTGTTGACATGAAGTTTAAATAGAGACCTTAACGGATGAAAGGGGACCAGGGAGCATGTTCTAGGCGGGTGTAATGGCAGGTGCAACGACACCGAAGCTGAGAACACTTTACCTAGCATGAGGCTGTGAGTTCAGCCCATGGTGCTAACACATGATGAGGGGAAGGAGACACTGGGTGTTGCAGGGACACCATGGCCAGAACACACAGGGTCCTGTATGCCAAGAGTCTGGATATGGTTTGAAACATAGCATACACCTCAGCTCAACTTTGCACACCCCAAACTCCATTCTGGCAGCCACCGGAAATAACACATGGCAAGTACTGCTTGTCAGAAGTCTGTGTGAAACTATCTCTCATTATTGCAAAATTTTAGATGTGGAAAAAAAAGAAGGAAGGAAATAAGAACCTTTCAGTCCAACTAGCATTTGATTTAGTTTTCCTCTCCTTGCCTTTGCTTTTCTAGAGCTCTTTGTCGTGTTATGACAGAGAACAGAAAGAATTCTTTCTTTCTAATTTATTTTTTTCATGTTCAAAGGAAAAACATAATTTTTCCTACTTGAGCATTTGTTTATTTCACTGTAACTATTATCTTAGTCTCTGTTGCTTGTGAGGCCTTTCAAAGGTCACTTGGCCCTTCCTAGCCCAGACAAATGTCGTTCCTCATTTTTAAATTTATTAGGGGGAAAGGAGGGTGAGAAAATATTCTAGAACAGCACTCTCCAGCGAACTTTCTTCAAGGACAAAATTGTTTTGTGTTGTTAATGTCTAATAAGGTTCCCACTAATCACATATGACTAATGAGCACTCCGACTCAGGCTAGTGCTACTGAGGAACTGAATTTTAAATTTTATCTAATTTTGGTTACTTAAAATTTAAATAGTCACATGTGGTGAATAGCTGTCATCTTGGACAGCACAGCTCTAGAGCCTCTTTTGAATGCCCTGCTGGTGTTTCTCTGAAATTCGCAACTGGAGTTCACGCTAATCATGGCTTCATAAAGGGCTTCTGTTGTGACTTTGGTGAGTGTAGATCAATTCTGCTCCTGGTGGCAACTTTTTCACAAAGCCACTGTTGTTCTCATTTATCCGGTATCCATCTCCTCTTCCTCTGGTTATATAACTGCATTTTCCTTAAAAGACCACCTTTCTTCTGTTTTTCCTCCATGCTTCCAGAGAGCTGGCTTCTTACCTAGCTCTGGAATTGGGTATGAAACCCAAACCTGGCCAGTGGGCATAACTCCATCTCCAGGCCATGCCGAATGGCTCAGAGGTGATCCTGTGACCCACAGCCACCCAATGAGGCTCAGTCTCAGAACTCTAGTTAAAACTGTTAGAAACTGACCACTTGAGCCTGAAATTGCTGGTCACTTCTCCACCTCCCTAAGAATGTAGCCAATCTCAGAGAAAGACCACAGGGGTATATCCTGAGTTCCTGAATCTAGCTCTGCCAAAATCCAGAGTTATCCTTAGATCTTTTCAGTTACGCGAACCAGCATATTTCTTGTTTGCTTAAGTCAGTGTGAATCAGTGTTTTAATTAAAGCCCCCACCCCAAAAAAGTTCTGGTAAATATAATAATGTCAAGAAGTATAGCATTTGTGATAATACAAATATCTCAAATCCCACCATACTAAGGTCTAAGAAATTAGGAGAGACAATTGGGAGTATAGAAGTGGGAAGTAACATTGTGAAGGAGCTAGTGGGTTTCTTGCTTATTTATTTAGCTGGATACATGACTCTGCCAACAATGGGTGTTACCTTTGCTTCTTACACAGGTCGAAACGCTACAATCTACTCATGGATCAAATTAAGTTTGGACTAAGGTTTAGATTCAGAATAAGATTCTCTTGGAATAAAAAAGAAATCAAAATGAGCAAAGTGAAGGTATTTTTAAAACAGTGTAGATGTTATTCTAGATCTTCGTAGGCAGGGGCTGAGAAGCAAAGTCTTTCAGAAAATGAAGTCAGTTTCAAATTATTCTCCAAACTTGTTTCATTTCAGTTTTATGAGACGAATGAACATTGAAGAAATGCGTGATGGTGAACTAGTGTGTGTGTGTACACACGTGTGTTTTTGTGGCTTTTCGTCCTGTGTCCTGGATCCTAGACTTCTTTCTGGGGTACAGCATGGTTCCTTAGCCCTCTCTGTATACTGGCAGATTGGCCCAGTGAGAATTGCTAAGTCAAGCCCGCAGGTCATGCCTGGGAATTTTGACTTTAATGTGAAATAAAAATGCGTGTTTCCCAAGAAGTCAAAGGCATGTTTTTGGCATGGTTTCAAGCTGGGAGTCACATTCCTGAAATGCTTTGTGTTCTGTCTCGTGTTGGCTCTGTAGTTCCGCGTTAGCTGTGTGTGGAACCGTTAACACATTTCCCATCACTTATCTTTGGCTGGAACCTACCTCAACATGGCAAGCCGCAGTTCAGAGCCTTGGCGTATGAGAGGTTGGCTGTGTGTTGCACGGTGGTGCACACTGTTCTCTTCCCTGTCAAAGGCACTGCATGACTTAGTTCCCGCATATCCTCAGAACTCTCTCAGCTGAGTGTGCTGTTGTCTTCAGTGATAACTGAAAATGCAGTGTGCTCTTGACCAGGATTCGTGGTGTGGGAAACACAGGATTGCTACGCTCCCAACCCCCTTATGCTATGGGGCCAAGTCCTCTCAGGAATAAGTCTGTTTGTAGGTTCAAGAAGATGGTGTTTCCCCAGGAACATCTTTTCCTGGTTTAATTAAAAGCATTTCCTCCAAGATACATGACCCTGGAGTCTTGGATAGGATTGGAGAAAGTTGGAAAAAACAAGGACTTCACTCTTTACACCATATCCTTTTTTCTGGGTTTTTTTGTTTTTGTTTTTGTTTTTTAATTTCAGAATATTACTGGGGTACACACATTTTGATTACACAATTTGCTTTTCTGCAGTTTGAGTCAAAGTTGTAAGCGTGCCCATCACCAAGGTAGCATGCATCGTACCTGTTAGGTGTGAATTTACCCGTCCCTTTCTCCCCCCTCCCACCTACTCAGTTTCCGTTGAGTTTTACTATCACATTTTATCAAAAAGACGTGTTTTTGTTTTTTAACACTAAGCCTTTGTAATTTATAAAACAATAAAGAGTGTTATTAAAACATATTTCAAAGTTTTTTTCTCCTAGGGTAGATGGTTTAGTTCTTTTTTTTTTTTTCCTTTAAGAATACGAATGTAATAGTTCCAAGAAGATCAAACCTAAAAGAGTACATAGAATAGAGAGATAAAATTCTCCTCCCAACTCACACAAGCCTTCTAAATATACTTCCCAGAGGAAACTACTATGCATAGTGTCTACTTTCTATATATAGATAAAAATATTTAGAGATAGTGGGTATGTAAGAGAGAAAAAGATCAATAAAAGTGTATATACAAACATATATATAATATTGTTTAAATATGACCTCACTCTATACATGTATATGTGCATATGTATACATGCATACATGTGTATGGATGTATATGTGATAGCGCTTTTCCCCGCTTAACAGTACATAATGAATATTCTTCATGGTGTACATCCACATCTACTGCATCCTTTTTAGCAACAACCCAGCATTCCATAGTATGCATGTGTATCCTAAATAGTTCATCACCCCCCTATTAATAAGCATTGGGCTGTTTCCCATTTTTGTCTATTTGTGACAACGCTAAATCAGCATCCTTGCACATAAGCAAGACTTCTATATGGCATCTCCAAATGATGACTGTTGGCTCTAATTTGTAATAGCAGTGGATCTTCCATATCCCTCTCTGCTAATGTTTCCTGCTGACACAAGGCACGTTTGAGTGGCCTGATCTCGGCTGATGATTTGTAAACAAACATAACAAAGGGAGGAGATGTGTTCTAAACTCACCTATAGGAAAGTAGAGTGTTTCCCCAGGAAGGATGCCGCAAAACACATTCTGAGGACACTCACCTCGAGTTTGAGAACGATTTGAAATCAAAGTTCAGATTTATTTCTCATACGCCTGTTATTTGGAGGGGGATTTCACAAACCATTCTTACCCATCTTATTCCTGCAGGCTATGGGCCCTTTATGAGATGGGTATTTTTAAAGCAACAACTTTATTCTTAGGAAGGTTGACAGGACTTTTAATGAGGAAAGAAATTAGAAACCAGAGCTGGAGGCAACGTGGGCAGCAGAAAGAAAATGGAAACAAGGAACAGAAATCCAGTTTAATATGCCCTTAAAAATGTCTGTCATTGTAAATATTCTCGTATATATCCATTACCAATTATAGGTGAGAAAAACAGGAGGACTCTTGGGGTTATCTTCACAGGAGAGCAGTTGCTGTATCTCTAACTGCTCTTCATTTTATTTAAACTTGACCAAGTCCAGTAGCAACTGAAATTGTACAAATCAAAGGGCGGATTTAATGCTGTAGTGCAGGGGTTGGGAAATTCTATAGCCCATGGGGCCAGATTCAGCCCACCCGGATTACTGCTCTTTTTCTAATGAAGTTTTATTGGAACACAGCCATGCCTAGGTGTTTGTGTATTATCTGTAGCTGCCTTTGCAGAGTTGAACAGAAGGACGGCCCTCCAAGCCTGTATTTACTGTTTGGCCCTTTATCAAAAAAGTTTGTCAGTCTAGGGAATCACGCTATTTAAAGGTGTTCCCTGTTGAATTATTTTTAATTGTGAGGAAAGAAATCAATCTTTAATTAGAGCCTGCAGAGCCTTCCTAGGAGGAGAAAAGATGCCGCAGAGCTCTCTCTGTCTGCCTGGCAGCGAGACCTAAATGAGAGAAAGGGGGAGAGACTGAGTCACACCTGCCCAGTCCTTTCTCCTTGTCTCCCCAGTTAAGGACGTTACTTTTTCTATGACAGGAAGGGAATGAGCAATGGAGAGAGACTGATTGTAAATAATAGGGCCGAGGTCTACGATGGATAATGAAACAAAGTTTTTAGTGACATGAAATGATGGACTTGGGTCTGGGAATTACCTCTCATGTGGGCTGAATTGAGTCTCTCTGCCCCCCGCTACCCGTATCTGCCAAATTCATATATTGAAGTTCTCACTTCCAGGACCTCAGAATGTGACTATGTTTGGAAATAGGGTCCTTAAAGAGTCAATTGGGGTTAAATGAGGTCATGAGGTTGGTCCCTCAGCCAATGTGTTTGGTGTCCTTATAAGAGAACGAAATTGGGACACACACACACACACAGGAAGACTATGTGAAGACACAGGGAAAAGACGGCCATCTACAAGACAAGAAAAGATGCCACATAAGAAACCAACCCTGCGAACACCTTGGTCTTGGACTTCTATCCTCCACAATTGTGAGAAAGTAAATTTCTGTTGGTTAAGCCACCCAGTCGGTGGTACTTTGTGATGGTAGGCAGTCCTAACAAACTAAGATGCCTCTGCTTACGTCTACCATGGTGGCTTCTTAGATATGATGCAAACAGTGCATGGGTCTTTCTGAGGTGTAAGTCAGCAGTTCTCAACTGGGAACAATTTTGCCTTCCAGGAGACATTGGCCAATGTCTGGAGTCATTTTTGATTGTCATGATTAGTGGAGGGAGGACTGTAATGCAATTGGCATCTAGTGGGTAGAGGCCAGGATGCTGCCGAACATCTTACAGTGCACAAGACAGCCCTTCATAACCAAGAGGTACCCAGGCTAAAGTGTCAGTGGCGCCAACATTGAGAAATCCCGATGTAGCAGAAGACACATCACTCTTCTGCTCTGTCCTCTCTTCTCCTTCCTAGACCTTTGGTATTCTTCAAAGGTGCTGGAAGAGGCCGTCCCCTACTCTGAGCAATGTGCTCAGTGTCCACATAGTATCATCAAAATAATTGAAAGGAAAGACTCCCTTCGAGTCTTGCTGCTATTCCAGTAAATTCCTAAGAAGTACACTCTGGGTGCAGTATGATTTCTGCGACAGGAACTTGGAGTTTCCTGAGGGACAGTCTTCTTTTCAATGCTATTAACTTTCCTGGGTTTGAGGCCTATGGGTGGAGCTGGTGTCGACAAAGAGGAATGAACGATTGATGGACTGCGAGCCTCCCAAGTACAAGTGGGCTGGTGGGAAGCTTTTTTTAATATCATATTTTATACGCAACTGTGGGTCAAGCCAGGCTATGAATGTACAGTGCCTGACCCTAGCACGAAGGAACGATCGATTGTGCTCAAACAGCGAACTATCCAAATGATTTATTTATGCAGCAGTGCAGCTCTCTGTGCAGACTGTGAGGTGTGTGTGTGTGTGTGTGTGGACATGTGAGTGCATTTGTGTGTGTGTGTGGCCCCCCACGATCCTCCCAGTTTCAACTGAACCTGTAATTAGCTCCTCAGAGACTAGATAATCACACTTTGCTTTTTCTACCTATAAATGCTGATTTGGCTTTCTGATTTCTTACTAATTTTCCCAGCTTTAAATCACCAAGATTGGGACTTTTGGCAAAATACCCAGTTATCAGAACAAAGAGTGGTACCCTGGAAAGACAGCTGAAAGACTCCAAAGGCTTTGTAACTAGGATCGGCCCTTATTATCACTTTTATTTTTGCCTAAATTTGAGAAGAAACTTCTGATGAATTATTTCGAACACATCTACTGTATTCCTTCCCAACTAAAATGGTGCCCTTCCGGGAAACCATCAGAATGTAGTCATTAGGGCTGGACGTTTCAAACCTGGCAGAGTTTATGCAAGCATTACAAATTGAGCAATTGCTTCAATGGTAGAGATTACGTTCCATACAAAGAAGACCCTAATAATAGGTTTCTGAACCAAATTAAGTATAAACAACCCACTTGCCTTTTGTCTCCACTACCGAGCATGAATTCTGATAGTCATTGTCTTACTTCTCCCTGTCAATCTAGGATTGCTCAGAGAATTATATTCAAGGGGGAAGAACAAAATTCTGAGTCATTGATAGTTAGGAATACTTTGTTTATCAGCTACGGTCCCATAGAACTTTCTGCAATGATGGAAGTGTTTTGTATCTGGGCTCTCCAAGACAGTAGCCATGAGCCCCATAGGTCTTAACTGAGCATTTGAAACGTGGTTAGTGCAACTGAGGAACTGAATTTTTAATTTTATTTAATTTTAATTAATATAAACATAAATAGCCGCCAGTAGGTAGTGACTACCGTATTGCACAGTATACTTCTATATGCCCTCATCTCTTACCTTTAAAAAGAGTATGAATATTTATTTTTATTGTCTGTGTCCATATCCATGTAATGTACTTTAAGCTCTAGACAAAAAGCCTACAAAGATACACACCAAACTGTTAATACCGCTCAGGTTGGGATCAGAAAGGCATAAGAGAGGATTTTAACATCTTATCTTGACTAATTCGAAAAAGAAAAAAAAGTAATGGGATTAAAAACCAATCCAATGAATCAAATGAGGCTAATTATGTCATACAGCCAATTATGTTAAGCCATCTCCTCGAATTAAAATTAAAAGGAAAAAGATGGAAGGGTGTGACAATCATCTCTGTAATCTGGGCAACCGTCTCCCTCTCTCTTTGTCCCATTACGGAGGAAGTGGATTTCGGTACCTGTAAAAGATCTCTTGTATTTTGTGCAATCAGTGCCTGAAATAATCATTTCAGTGGTTTTTCAAAGCTATGAACCAGCAAGCAGGTGGCGGCAAGGAAGGAGGAACAAGACATGAGCAAATGCATGAACCGCAGTCAGTCTCTGAAACTAAATCCATGAAAGCCATTTGCAAATCGTCCATGGTCCTCGCTTGGCTGGCACAGGGCAGTGAATGTCTCCTTCCAAGTCTCCTGTGGGTGACAGAGAAATGGCTAACCAGAGATTTTTTTTTCACAGACTTATTGATTCCAAGTTTGATCACAGCCACAAATTTCTTTCCCAGGTTATTAAGAAAAAAATCAGCTCTTTCTTGGACCATATGTTTTTTAAATGTTAAGCACTAAGGAAAGAGAGGATGAAAAAAGAAGTACAGGAAAGAATACTCTAAAGAGAAGCAACCAAGTGCAATTAAAATAAATGCACAGAATTGAAACATAGAAGAGCAACCTCCCACTAGAATTACAGAGCTTGACCAAATCCCATCCAGGGTTGACGCTGTTCCCTGGTAATCTGGAGATTCAGCAGCCTCTCTGGGTGGGCAGAGGTTTCTTTATCCATGTCAAATCAGTATGCCATCTCTACATACCTGAATTATTACAAAGGCAACGATGTTGCAAAGCTCCACATGCCTTGGGACTTAGTGCTTTCCCGTGACTGAGCACAAAGAGGTGGTAAACCTTTCTGCATAGATACTATCAAATTAGAGGTTAAATCCGATACTGTAACAAGTTACCACCTGGGACCAGAAATGGCTTGCATTTTATTTTTTTCCTTCCTAGCATTGTGAAGTGAACATGGCATATGGTGCATTTTAATTTCAGCAAATATTAATTTTTAATGGGAAAGGTACACCTGTCTTTGCATTGTTCTTGAAATTTCCAAGGCAGAAATTTATATATGTGATTTTGATACAATTGTAATTAAAATGAAGAAACTAATATTATTCTAATTGATAGCACATTAATCTGAAAGCTACCTGAGGGTAGGTGTTCTGTGGTAAGCATGTTGTGTCCTCAATTAGGTAAAATGTCAGACTTGGAATAAACAGTCTTCAGTGCTGTGTGCTAGCTGTTTTCCTATATTCTGACCCTCAGAAAAATTATAATATAACCTAGTACTGAAGGTAAATATTTGCCAAGAAAGAGGAAATTCTAACACGCATTACCTGGTAGCACTTTTTAATTTTCTTAATAAACAGTAATTGATTAGTACTAGAGCACTTTAACAAGTTATTTTCTTCCTATACCTGGTGGAAGGTGTTTAAATCAATCTTACTTATGTGTTCCTTAGAAGGAGAACTGAGGTGGGGATGCGGGGAATGGAGGGAGGGACAAAGAAACCAAAAAAAAAAAAAAAAAAAATTAGGTATCAGTTTTTGGCTACATGTAACCTCAACTTATTTTTTAATGATTTTATTAGGAAGGCTTCTATATTCTATTTTGTAATACATTTCCCTGAGGGAACTTTAGACCTTGCAGGTCTGTTTGCAATTCCTATTAGATTGGGGTGGGTGGGGGCAGGGAAGAAAAGGATAATGGAAATTTCACATTATTCAGTTTTTAAAAAATCCAGTTTCTTGGCCTGACAATTTCTTAAATCTGTAGACCTTGATGTTTTAATCTCATGCATTCTGATAGAGCTTGATATTCATAACTGGTGGGTTTGATAAATTTTTAACCAGGAAGTTGAATAGGATGAGAAAACACAAGGGGAGGTTTGCATTTTGCACCTTGTCGTTGAGCTTTCGAGTTTCATTTTCACTTTTGCACTAAGAGTATTCCTTGGAGGTGTCAGAGCTGCCCAAAGCTGACTTCCATCCATCCATATTGAAATGACTTTCTCTGAGCTTTCCAAAATTCCAATTTCAGTGCAGGTGGTAATATCCGAACGTGAGCAGCAGAATAGATATCAGTTTAAAACTCATATAAATATGCATTTATACTCCATGTGTGAACTCATAAGGTGTGGGATAAATCTTGTCATTTCAACATAAGTGGAATAACAAATAGATTGAAAGTAGGATGCACTGTTGAGAAAACATGTTCGGGATTCACAATGCAGTTATATGCTGATGGTTTCTTGAAAATTGAATCTCAAAGATCTAACCATTGATTATAATTATTCAGTCTCCCTAGTCATTTTTGTAAGTACATTAAAATATTAATTTTCTCTCAGGAATATTTTTCAGTGCTTTTTTATTGAATAAAATAAAAAGCATATGCAAAAGTAGAAAACAGTAAAAGGAACCCTCATGTACCCATGTCCAGATACAATAATAATCAACAATAAGTTCAATCATGTTCCATCTACACCCCCACTTATTTTCTCCACATTCCTGGATTAGTTTAAAGCCAAGGCCAGATATCATATGTTTCATCCATACCTGTTTCAGTATGTATCTCTAAACATGATCCTGCCCAGCCCTACAACATTGATTCCCTAAGATGATTAAGCATCTGATCAGGGTTCACATTTCCCCAATTTGCTTATATATTTTTTAAAGTTAGTTTACTTGAACTAAAATGCAGACAAAGACTATAGAATGCAATTGTTTAACATGGTTAAGTTTTTAAATCTGTCTTTCCCATGTTCATATTTTCCTTTTTTTCTTGAAGTTTGTTTTTTGTTGTTGAAGAAACTGGATTGTCTTCCTGAGACATATTTTGAACACTATACGGATTGTGAATTCTTTTTTTTTTTTTTTTTTTTTTTACCTAACACAAATTTGCCTCATAAATCATGGTTTGAACCAATAATACCCATCGTCTAGTCCAGGCTGAATATCAGTTGAAGCAATTTGATATTAATTGAATATATGATATACACATGTACACACACATTCCAATTATTTAAAAAATTATGGATACATAATAGTTGTACATATTTATGGGGTATATGGGGGATTCATATACAATTTATAATGTATAGTGATCAAATCAATGTATTTGGGATATACATGATCTCAAACATGTATTTCTTTGTGTCAGAAATATTCAAAATCCACTTCTCTAGTTAATTTAAAATATACAGGAAATAGTTGTTAACTGTCATCAGCCTATTGTGCTACCAAACACCAGATGTTATTCATTCTATCTAACTGTATTTTTGTACTCAATAACCGACCGCTTTTTATGTCACCCTCCTCACTACCCTTCCCAGTCTTTGATAACAATCAGTCCACTCTCTACCTCCATGAGACCGTTTTTTTTTAGCTCCCACATATGAGTGAGAACATGCAACATTTGTCTTTCTATGCCTAACTTATTTCAGCAAACACTTCCATCCGTGTTGTTTCAAATGACAGGATTTCATTCTTTTTATGGCTGAATAGTATTCCATTGTGTATATTCTCCACGTTTTCTTTATCTATTCATTCACTGTTGGGCATTGAGGTTGATTCCGTATCTTGACTATTGTGAATAGTGCTGCAGTAAACATGGGAGTACAGATATTTCTTTGATAGGCTGATTTCCTTTCTTTTGGATACATACCCAGCAGTGGGATTGCTGGTTCATATAGTAGCTCTGGTTTAGGTTTTTGAGGAACCTCCATCTTGCTCTCCATAGTAGTTGTACTAATTTACATTCCAACCAACAATGTATGAGGGTTTCCATTTCTCTGTGTGTTGTTGAATTTAGCTTGCTAGCATATGGTTGAGGATTTTTACATCTATGTTCATCAGGGATAATGGCCTGTAGTTTTGTGGTTGTTGTGCTGTTGTATCTTTGTGTGGTTTTGGTATCAAGGTAATATTGGCCTCATAGAATGAGTTTGAGTATTCCCTCCTCCATGACTTTTTGGAATAGTTTGGGTAAGATTATTATTAGTTCTTCTTTAAACGTTTGGTAGCATGCAGCAGCAAAGACACCAGTCAGGTCCTGGGCTTTTCCTTGATGAGAGACTTTTTATTATTTCTTCTATGTCATTACTTGTCATTGGTCTATTTTGGTTTTCTATTTCTTCATGGTTCATTCTTGGTAAGTTGTATGTGTCTGGGAATTTATTCAGTTTCTTCTAGGTTTTCCAATTTATTGGCATGTAGTTGCTCATAATAGTCTCTAATGATCCTTTGAATTTTCTGGTATCAGTTGTAAAGTCTCTTTTTTTGTGTCTAATTTTATTTATTTTGATCTCCTTATTTTTATTTTTTTCTTAGGCTAAATGTTGATCTTATTTATCTTTTCAAAAAGCCAACTTTTTTGTTTCATTGATTTTTTTAAGTTCCAATTTCTTTCTGCTCCGATCATTATTATTTCTATTCTTCTACCAATTTTGAGTTTTGTTTTCTATTTTCTAGTTTTTTAAGATACATTGTTAGGTTGTTTATTTGATGTCTTTCTACTTTTTTGATGAAGGCATTTATTGCTATGAACTTTCCTCCTACTGCTACTTTTACAGTATCCCATAAGTTTTTTATTTGTTTCAAGAAGTATTTTTAATTTTACTCTTAATTTCTTCATTGACCCAATGGTTATTAGGAGCATGTTGTTTAATTTCCTTATATTTGTACAGTTTTCAAAGTTCCACTTGTTACTGATTTCTAGTTTTACTCTATTGTCAAAAAATATATTTGATATGATTTCAAATTTTTTTCAATATGTTGTTTTGTGGCTTAACATATGATCTATCCTGGAGAATGTTCCATATGCTGAGAAGAAGAATGTGTGTTCTGTAGCTGTTAGATGCATTGTTCTGTAATTGTCTGCTAGGTCCATTTGGTTTATAAAGCAAATTAAGTCTGATCTTTCTGTGTTGGTTTTCTGTCTAGATGATCTGTCCAATGCTAAAAGTGGGGTGTTGAATTCCCCAACTATTATTTTATTGGGGTCTTTCTAACTCTAATAATTTTTCCATATGTATCTGGGTGCTCCAGCAGTGTGTGTGTGGGCACGCACACGCATATGTATATATATATTGACAATTATCATATCCTCTTGCTGAATTGACCCCTTTATTATTATATAATGACCTTCAGTGTCTCTTTTTACAGTTTTTGCCTTGACATCTATTTTTCTATGATATAAATATAGCTACCTCTGTTCTTTTTTGGTTTCTATTTCTGTAGAATATCTTTTTCCATCCCTTCATTTTTACTCTCTCTGTCTTTATAGGTGAAGCAAGTTTCTCGTAGGCAGCATATAATTGGGTCTTTCTAAAAAATCTATTCAACCACCCCATGCCTTTAATTAGATAATTTATATTCAATGTTATTGATAGGTAATAACTTACTATTGCCACTTGGTTATTTGTTTTCTGGTTGTTTTGTTAGTCCTCTGTTGCTTTCTTCCTATCTTTTTTTTTTGGTATTAACGATTTTATCTGTTATTTTGTAATTTCTTTCTTTTATTTTTTGTGTGTCTATTATAGTTTTTTCTTTTGTGGTTACCATGACACTTACAAAAGTCATCTAATACCCAATTATTTTAAACCGATGACAATTTAATTCTGGTCACAAAGAAAGGAAACAAACAAAAAACAATCAAAGAGAAAACTGAAAAACTCTACACATTTATTTATTTATGAATGAATGACAGGGTCTCACTCTGTTGCCTTGGCTATAATGTAGTGGCATCATCATAGCTCACTGCAAACTCAAACTCCTGAGCTTAAGCAATCCTCTTGCCTTGGCCTTCTGAGTAGATGGGATTACAGGTGTGTGCCACCATGCCTGGCTAAATTTTTAAATTTTTTTTTTTTTTTTTTGTAGAAACAAGGTCTCTCTATGTTGCTTAGGCTGTTCTTGAACTCCTGTCCTCAAGTAATTCTCTCACCTCAGCCTCCCAAAGGCTAGGATTAGCCTCCCTCAGCTAGGATTATAGATGTGAGCCACCAAGCCCAACCAAAACTCTACACTTTAACTCCATCCCCCCTTTCTGACTTTCATTGTCTCTATTTATATCTTTTCATATTTTCTCTCTCTTAACAAATTGTTGTAGTCATTATTATTTTTAATAGGTTTGTCTTTTAGTCTTTATACTAAAAATATGAGTGGTTTATACACCACAATTATAGTATTAAAATATTCTGTATTTTTCTGTGTGCTTTTACCAGTGAGTCCTATACCTTCAGAGGATTTCTTGTTGCACATTAGTGTCCTTTTCTTTCAGACTGAAGAACTTCCCATGGCATTTCTTGAATGACAAGAAAAAGTATTGATGAATTCTCTCGGCTTTCATTTGTTTGAGAAAGTCTTCATTTCTCTTTTTTATTTGAAGGATGACTTTGCCGGATATGGTATTCGTGATTACAGGATTTTTCCTTCAGCCCTTTGAATGTGTCATTTCACTCCCTCTTGACCTGAGGTTTCCACTGAGATGTTTGTTGTCAGACATTATCAGATGGTTTTTTTTTCTTCTTCCTCCTCCTCTTCTTCTTCTTCCTCCTCCTCCTCCTCCTCTTCTTCTTCTCCTCCTTCTTCCTTCTTCCTTTCTTCTTTCTTCTTTCTTCTTCTTCTTCTTTCCTCCTCCTCCTCCTCCTCCTCCTCCTC